>KE546984.1:402688-755049 GCA_000442125.1 Opeltia flavorubescens
TGGAGGGGGAGAGGGGGAGGGACATCTTCGAAGGGGAATTGGGGAGGGGGAGATGATATTTTTTAGGGGGGGTTTTGGGGGGATTATTTAGGAGTTATATTATAGGTGGTGCGATGTGGTGGTTGGGGGCGAGGTTGGCATGCTGTAATTACAGTATTGCGATGTGGGGTCGTCGGTGTTGGTGAGTGGCAGAGGTGTAAAGATATATGGTTTTATTGTATATCAGGTAATTGTAGAAAGGTGAGTCTCTGGTGGAAGCTGCGATGGAGGGGAATGCCAGTAGGGGCTTATATGCCAGCAACACTTTATCAAATATAGATTGCACTATGCAACCACATAGCATTCTTGATCGTCTTCTTGGCATCATGTTAAGACGGTAATTCGTAGAAGAGGTCTTATAATTTTTGGACTAGCCTTTTGATAGACCATTTATCAAAGTCAACGACTGACAAAATTACGGGTATTCGAATTTCTCAAGTTCAAATTACTAACAGCCGTCATCTCATACCATACCATGCCATGCTTGGGTTTTTGAAGAAAACGAAGACAAAACAAAAGAGTCCTCCCAGAGGACACTACACACACGAATAGAAGACCCGCCATCGACGCCGTTGAAACCGAACCATACCACTTTGGTAAGTTACTTTTCCAAATGCTCGACCGAATGCAAGCCTTGCCAGAAGAAACCCCATTGCCCACGTAAATCTTTCCGGTGGGATCTCAAATCTCCCGATGAATCGAAGATGACAAGAACCGGCCCATAATTACGATTACGGGGCGGCAAGCAGGACGAATGAGTGAACAGGAATAAGGCCATACGCGATGCCTAGCTTCGCATAAAAGGTCGAGAAAGGATATTGCCAGAAACTGAATGGCTTATGGAAAGTATTCGGTGGTATACAGCGTGCTCCAAAGCAGAATGCCATTAGTATAGGTCGTGACTACTAACTTGCATCAACCGGCTCCTGTGGCCATGGGCCCTGGAGCTTGGGTGCCATGCTTGCCCCAGCCAGAATGCCTATACCTCGTCCGACCTGCGCTGCCATGGCTTGCTTGGCTGTCGCTGCTGCCTTGCCGACGATGATACGGACTGTTTGGATCTTTGAAGTCATGGTATCCTTGTGGCGACGTATTCTGATCATGGTTTGGATTGCTTGACATAGGCACCTGGCCAGGATTTTGAACGTGACGAACACTGGACTCTTTCTGCCAGACGTTCGCTTGGTAGGGATCTGTATCGATATGGGTGATGACAGGAGCGGCGGCGTGGGCGGCAGGATTCGAGCCGTTAGTAGTATTGCTTTCGCGAGAATTCGGTAAAGGTTCATTGGTGGTATTGGTGTTTGTGGGATCGGTGATTTTAGGACGTTGAGCAGGCGACCGACCTATATCGCCGTAGCGCTTCAAAATTTCTTTAGTCGTAATATCGGAGGAATTGTTAAACAGAGAGGAATCGTTGAGTATAGACTGAAGGTCCTCCGGTACCTGCTTTTATTAGCAAGCCCACCAGAGTCAACAAAACAGCAAAACTTACTTCACACATCTGGTCGTTGTACTCTAGCATGGCATAGACAGCTTCAATGCCTAAGAAGCTATTTTCGTCCATCCCTGGAACAGCATTCTTGTCTTTAAGAATGTTGGGTGCCATAACAGTCGCCAGGTTATGGGTGTCCATCTTGCTGCCGTTCTCCTCATCGACTTGAGCAAATGACGAAACCCATACAAGGAAAGAGAATAGAATCTCGACAGTATCACGGTGAGTTTTTGGTAACAGACAGCACGTCAGATGAAGAACCCGTCTCCTCTTCTCTTCATCATTGATTTCTACAAGAACAGTCAGCGGCCAGTCTTTAATGTCTGAGAGATACTCACTTTGCGAGGTGATGAAGAGACGGTAAAGTTTGTGTGTAAGTAAAGGATCAGGAAGCTCTCGGAGGAACTTCTTCAGCAGCGCAGCTACCTGCACCGGTGTTTCTTTCAGAAAGTCAACCTCAACCTCCTTTGCGTCAAGCTTATCAGTTAAGTCTTTCAAACCCCGGATATTTCCATTCTTTCGGAAGACTCCCTCGACGGACATGTCCATTTGTCGCATAGCAGAGATGGTATCGTCCAGTAATCCGGGTACCCTGAGTGCGCCAGGGCCGACCCCGTACGTCGACTCAACGCCGTCTCTTTCAATTAGCGTGTCCAAACCAACACCAAAAACGCCTTTCTTTTTGCCAGCTTTCGCTCTGTCGTTCTTGAAGGCTTTGCCGAACTTGCCCCAAAAGGTCGGTTTCCGGGTCTCGATGAGCCCAAGTAAGTCTTCCAAAGTGTAATGCCCGTCCAGAAGTGGTTCCATCGAGAGGACAGCAACATGCCGAACAATGAAATATTCTAAAGCAGAGAGTTCTGAGAAATATCGCTTTGGTCTTTGCGTGTGAACATCAGCACTGGGGTCAAGCTGCTGTCCGTCGGAAAAGTTCCGCTGATGGCCACTGAGTAGTTTGGGTTGATGCGTTGTGGAGCCGAGTAATTGATGTCTGGCGTATTTGGAAGCGTTCGGTCGTTGCTCCTTCGCCTGTTCTGCGGCTACAATGCGTGGAATATCGTCTAATGTCAGTGCGTCGTGGTGTCCAAATGTCAAGTCTGTTTTAACAGAACCATTTGCATCTCGATCTTCAACAATATGAAAGCCTTGTGTCTTCTTTTCCAAACCATCATTGCCAGACGAACCCGGTCTGGTGCTATGAGCTTCTGGCCCGTCTAGTATCCTAGAAGTTCGGGCCTTCTTCAGGTTGGTTGAAAGCTGAGTATCCATTCTTGTCGACCGCAGACGCTTCATTTCTCCAACGGTCTCTTCGTATGAAGAACCAGTTTTGTCTTCCAGGGTGGATGTGCCCGCAAATGATTTAGATCTGCTTTGGGACCTGAGAAGGGGCGGTTCAAGCTTGCCACTCGGACCCACCCGGTGACCTTCATTTGAATCATAGGTTTGAAGATTTGGGTCATCTAAGGTTCCTTTTAGTCGGATGCCGGCCGGAGAAGAGTTCAGAGTATTTACCTGATGTGTGAGGAAGAGTGCCGCCAGAACGAAGGACAGACAGTAGTCTCGCCAGAGCAACCCGGAGGAGATAGACATACTGCATGAGCCGGGTGACATGCTCGAATCCAGCCTCAGCATCAGGAGCTCGGTTTCTGTCCATCACACACCGCCGGCAGACCACTTTGGATTCCCGCTCGCTCCAAAGCGCGTTTGTGAGGTCGTCACCTAATGCCGTCTGGCAATAATCACAATCTAGATGCTTCCTGTGCCATCTGTCTTGGCCGAATTTGACACACTCATCGTCGACCGGCTGTTTACAGCTGAAGCAGAGATCCGATTGTTGATCTGCAAGTCCAGTGACACCAGAAGTCAAATCCAATGACTGCTCAGCCTCTTTCACAATATTCAAGTCACCCAATTCCTCGAGGAATCGATTCAGACCCTCCATATTCTTGCGTTCCCGCTCAAGCTTCAGTGCACCCTGGAGGCTGATCCTAATCAACAACTTCAAGTAATGTGCGAGACCGGTCACCAGCGAGAGTAGCTCCTGGGTCACCCCGAGCTTTCTCACACCTGTCTCTTGGGTTTTGGTCAACAGGGAGAAAAAGGCGACGATTTTCTTGCAAAGGAGTTTTGCTTCCCGTCCATAAGCCAGATCTAAACCATTAGCCTCTTGTCCATAATACTCGAGCAAACGAAAACCTACTTTTCATATCTTGGGAAGCCATTAAGAAGTCCAAGCGGTCCGTGGCTCCAAAAAGCACTTCAACGTGTCCTATGAACTTTTTGGCGACCAGGACCCCGTCCACGTATGCACCATTGCTCACGTGGAGCAGCATGTCAGATATACAAGCCGCGGAAGACTCTTCGAAAGTAGACAATACGCTCCAAATTCGGTACACCTTCTCCTCCATCTGTTCCTCGTCATGTTTTACCAAGTTTCGTTTCTCTTCACTGGCATTCTCAATGAAACGATTATCATCGTTCGGGTCAGCATTGGGCGGCGCTAGGCGAACGTTCCAGAATTTGTGTATCATGTAGCATTCGGGGTGCCAATGCTGGTTTTGTCCATTGCGGAAGATTTCCACGAACTGCTTGAGAATCGCTGTTTGACATCCTGTACATCTTTGCGCAAATTGCGTTGAATAGTGATAATGACAGTATACCTTCCCGTCATGCTCATAGTAGCTATCTTGTGCGCCAAAGACCGTTGGGCAGATTGAGCAGGTGAAATGCTCGATATGATACTTTCGGTCAAGTGCTGTGATATATGAACCTCGGAGAGCTCCTCCACATTGATGACAAAGTAGGTCAAGTCGTCGAAAATAATCCGTTTCGCAAAGCGGATACTGGCCCTTACCCTCTTCATCGTCAACAGGAAAGAACTTCGAAGCGACAATTTGTCCGCAGTCCTAAACTATTAGCGCAAGCTTCGGTGGTCAGAAAATAGGCCAACTCACCCGACACATAAAGCATTCCAGATGAAACATGCCGCCCATTGCCCGAACAAATTGGCCTAAGAGCGGTTCACCACATCTACCGCATATTCGCTTTGGTCCACCTCCCCCATTTGTCCGTGATCGCTCTCTGATAGGCATGTTCTGTGTTGTGCCTCGATCGCGGTCCCGTCCATGTCGCCCTCCAGCAGAAGAATCGGATGTATTCCCGTTAGAGAGCTGCTCGTCACCTCCATATCTGTTCCTAGGTGGCCCCGGCGTATGGTATCCGTTGTTTATCGCTTGGGGGTTTTGATTCCCTTCGTACGGTTGCTGGCGATATGGTCCTCTTTCATTGTAGCCTGGATCAGGTCGCCATCTATCTGTCGATGGTCTCCCCTCCGATCGTGTGCCCATCGCAAAAACCACGTGCGACAGTTCAGTGCAGATGCCTTCTTCTTCTCAGGCCTTTGGGTTTCGCCCCAGCTTAAAATATTGTATGTCTGCAGATTGCCCAAGTTTTGAAGCCAGTGTTCGATCGAGTCGCTTGTGGCAAATTCTCCAGGGTCCGAGTTACGATGGTCTCCGTGGGTGTTGTCTTTGATTTTCAAGATTGTCCGAGGTAAGTTGAAGCTCAAAGCTCGTGGATGTTCTGGGTTATTTTGGATCGTAAACGGCGGCGCGCAATTGAAGGGAGCTCGATTCAAATACCGTTCCCCACCAGAGGATCCTATTGGCCAGCACAACAGCTTCGGTCTCGGGGCGAAAGTGCAGGAAGGTTAACACAACATCACTGTGAATAATATCTGGTCACAAGTAAGAAAGCACATCCATAATCTGTAGCTCGCCGATGAAGGTTTGATTATGACCTTGTTTACGGGGTGCACTCAGAAGTGTATCCGATTCGAATGATGCTTAACCGCCAACCGCATCGTACAATTAGCGCCAAATTCAATACGCCCGAACATGAGGCAACCTGAACTTTCCCAGAGCCTCACAACCAGCCCGTTAGGCATCCAGCGGCAATCCACTCAAACAAGGCTATCGAGCACAATATAATACCTCGACAGACCATGGTCATTCAACATACAAACCATCATTACCCAGAGGAAGGCAAGATTACTACATCTGCCGCATCTTCTGCAAACAACATCCTGCGGTGACCCAAACTCCATTCGCTTGGACCCTGATTTGATTTACTCAATCTATCTTTTTCCCTTGGGAGCCTCCCCTCTATCAATTACTTAAGACCCAATATCATTCTTCAATCCAAAATTGTTGCTCTTTACAGCATATAGATTTGCTTGGGCCCGAGATGTCTAATCAGGCAATTCTACGAATTACACGTGAGATCTCAGACATACAAAAGAATGGCKACCTATCCTTAGCGGTAGCTTGTTGCGATGCAGACGTTCGTAATGTCAAAGCTTTGATCGTGGGGCCTGCTGAAACTCCATATGAATTTGGCTTCTTTGAGTTCGATCTCAAATTCCCCAAAGGCTATCCAGAAACATCCCCGACTGTGACGGCGATTACCACCAACGGCGGGCGATGTCGGTTCAATCCAAACATCTACTCAGGTGGGAAGGTCTGCTTATCCATCTTGGGGACATGGCGAGGAGAACGCGGGGAGCAATGGTCGTCCGCTCAAGGTCTTGAGTCCATATTGATTTCGATACAAAGTCTCATGTCATCCAACCCGTATGAGAATGAGCCCGGTTTTGAGAATGCCAATTCTTCGGAAGATAAAAAGAATCAAGCCTCATATGTCGCCAAGATCAGACATGAATCCTTACGCCTCGCCGTAATCGCACCATTAGAAGCATGGCTAGGAATACATGTGGATGGAACTGTCGACGATTTTCCACCATTGGAAAAGCCTGTACGAACCGAATACGATGAGCCTGAGCCTGAACCTGCCTTTGAGCCTTTCAAGGACCTATGCAAACGACGTTTCCTCTGGTATTACGAATCATACCTTACTGCTCTCGACGAAGCGGCCAAGAAGGTTAAAGTCGATCAGCACTTCGTGATTATGCCTTTCGAAGGTCATGGAAATACTATGGCTGGAAAATTCAATTACCCGGAGCTGCGTCGCCGATTGCTTTTTGTCAGGACGGTCTTGAATCTGGAGACGGACTATTGGGGTAAAGAAGGCGCCGTTGCTGCCAAAAACGAGACGAGTATGGCTGCTGGCCTCTTCCGTATATTCGATCGCGTATCTGAGAGCTACCGACGAAACGATGCGGTCACCGTTGATGTTGAATTGGCTGATAAAAACCCTTTCGTATGGATTCTGACCTACTTTGGCCGACCCATGACCCAGCTGGACGGTGGTATGTTTCGGATCAAGATGACCATTAGTCCACGATTTCCGGACGAGCAGCCTCGTGTGGTCTTCGAAACTCCAATCTTTCATCATCGCGTGTCAAAATCCGGCGTGCCTTGTTATTTTCCGAAGAGGGCGGATGACGTTATCTCCCACGTTGAGGGCATCATCGAAGCTCTCGAAGACACAGACCCACCGTATGATCCGCGAACTCTGGTGAATCCAGAAGCATCGAAGCTATATTGGGGAACGTCAGATGAGAGAAAAGTCTATAATCGTCAATTGCGACGGTCTGTGCAGCGAAGCATGGAATAGGTGTTCATGATAGACAGGAGTTCTGGTAACGCAAGCTGTGATGCGATGCAAGCACAAATGGGATAAACAAGCCTATCCACTCGGGCTTCAAAGAATTATGATGATAGCGAGGTCGGCGTCAAGCGAGGACAGCGATGTATTTAATACCCCTGGGTCCATCGGTCCGTACATCCGTTCTCGGATATTTATGACTACTAGACTTGTACCTTGCTTGCACCAATTGCGAAAACATATCTCTAGGTACCTTGTCAATCAAACAATATCAGGTGCAATCCCTTCCTGGTACATGCGCCATATATGGTTGTCTTTGTCCGCGTGAACCCCTACCTCAGCTTCAGTAGAGAATGAAATAGTAGACTCCATAGCATTGAACCATGGCATTTTGAGGACCCCCTCATGAAGAGATTGACTAGAGATTAGAGTACATGATGAAATTTGCGAAGCGATGATTGGTTTCTTGGCGTTTACAGTACAAGGTTCTTCCACCCGCTCGATGATACTTTGCCTTTCCGACTGGAGAAACCCCTGCAAGTGCAGACGAGAACAGAAGATACCGTTACGCTGGAGCTCCTTTCCTCTGCCACTCAAAATACCCGTCAATACACCACGCTTTCTCCATTGTCCGAATACATACTTTCCCACGCATCTTAACCGTTATTACTTGCATCGCAAGCCCGTCGCGAATGAGTCGCTTCCGCCATCCCTGTCCTTCACCACCCTCGGCCTCCACTTCCCTGGACGCCAACTCTGCATCATCGCACCTCCAGATACCCATTGGGGTTTAACAATCAGCACTCCTGTGTCATTCGCATCCTGGCTTCTCATCTAGCCACTTTGCCGTCAACTGCATCTCAGAGTCGCCGGCGGGCCTCTTCAGCCGCCAAACGAAGTCCACCCCCAACATTAAAACTTCAAGGTTCTCCATCGTCTAAGGGACAGTCGGGGGCTTCGTCAGGCCTCTCGGCCGACGGCTACGCTCAACCTCTGCCCCCGGTGCCTGGTACTCCCGCACACATGTCCTTGTCAAGGTCGCCTTCGCCGAATAGAGGCGGTGGCTGGTCCAGCCCTGGACTCACTACTCCTTACGAGACGATGAGCGGAAGAGCGAGCCCGAGGAAAGGCTATGGTGAATTACAGATGAATGGTAGTGTCGGTGTGAGTAATGTCACTTGGGCCACGGCAAAAGCGAGGAGTGAAGAGGTCAATGGCTATCCATCTTTTTCAACCAGAAATAATGGTTTCTTCTCGAGACATGCGAGACAGATATCAAGAAGTCTGCCCAGCTTCGTAAGAGGTGCCGAGAAAGAGAAGCTTGGGAGAGGGCGATGGTACCCTAACAGTGGGTCAAAAACTGGAAGAATTCTGGGGTTCCTGGGCAGGTCGGTATGGCGATTGAGGTTACGGCTGCTTATTGTTCTATTATTCGTGTTATCGGTCGTCGTTTTCTACGTCACCCGTGAGTTCATCTTTGACACTCGTTGTATCAAGCTAAAACATTCCTTAGCCATGCATCGCGCGTATCGGAGAGCGTCATTATTCGGAGGTGGTAGTAACTTCGTCATCATTCTTGCAGCGAACCAAGGTGGAGGAGTCATGGAATGGAAAGGACCGAGGGAGTGGGCCATAGAAAGAGACAGTGTCAAGAACAAAAAGAAGTATGCGAAGAAATGGGGCTACAATCTAGAGATTGTGGACATGAGCACCAAAAAGCGTTACGCTCACGAGTGGCGAGAAAGCTGGGAAAAGGTTGACACGATACGAAAGTGCATGCGAAAGTATCCCAAAGCCCAGTGGTACTTCCGCCTTCTCCCTGATCGACTGAGAAACGACTGACTGTGACTTCCAGGTTCTGGTGGCTCGACCTCAATACTTTCATTATGGAACCATCATATTCCTTACAAAAACAGGTTTTCAACGACCTGGCCAGCAACACCTATCGAGACATCAACCTCTATAATCCACTCCACATCGCTCATCCCTTTAACAACTCGCAACTCGATCCAGATTCCTTATCACCCGTCGGCGACGGAAAGATCTCATCAATTGATCTGATCATACCGCAGGATTGTGCTGGCTTCAATCTTGGATCCTTCTTCATTCATCGGAGTACTTGGACCGATCGTCTCATGGACATATGGTGGGATCCAGTGGGCTACGAGCAAAAGCACATGGAATGGGAGCATAAAGAACAAGATGCGCTGGAGCATCTGTACATCAATCAGCCGTGGATCCGAAGCCATACAGCCTTCATACCTCAGCGGAAGATCAACAGCTTCCCGGCGGGCGCGTGTGGAGAGAATGGAGAAGACGGCAGAATACATTACAAAGAAAGCGACCGGGATTTCGTGGTCAATATGGCAGGCTGCGAGTGGGGACGCGACTGTTGGGGAGAAATGTACAATTTCCGAGAACTTAGCAACAAGCTCAACCGAACCCCATGGGAGAAGTTCAAGGATGGAATCAGTGATCGGATCAAGGCCATAAAGGCCAAGCCGGAAAAGAAGGAGGGAAAATCATGACCACCAGGACTTTTTGCTGGAGCAAAAGCAGCGCTTACGATGACTATTCATATTTTGGGTAAGTATTTTTTCGGTTCATGACTGGCATCTTGCACAGCTGGCAGCACTGGCTGTTTTCACTGATGGCACAGACCTTGGATGGTATCCGTTATGGTGTCCGGATCTGGTGGAGGCTGGCCGCCATTCTATTCCCAGTCTATACAGCCCAGGCTTTGTTCTGTATTCTTATTCCCCTCTGTACGCGATTAGACTTGTCACGATACCAGGCAGCAAGGGCAGGCAGTATCAAGTCGATCTGCGCCGTTATATAATGTAGATACATATTGGCAGCGCTTGTCCAAGACGATCAACCGACTTTCGTTATGCTCTTTATAGACTTCGTGAACCGACCCAACAATAGCAAATGGCAACAGATCAAGCTTTCACATGTTAAATACGTAATATTGACTTCTGACAATAATAGCAGCATCAAGCGCCGACGGATCATGTGATCTGGCGTTTTGGGCTGAATCCTTCAATCTGATACGCTTTGAGCGGCCAGGGGCTCCCTACGACCTCATCAAGCATGCTCCACCACTCATGCTGCCTCCACACCCATTCCCAGCGGCTATCCTATTTCCCACAATGGAAGCGAGACACTTAACGTCGAGAAAGCTGGCTGCGCCGCCAATGAATGGCGAGGGAGCCATCCAGGCAGACGAACCCGGCGCCTGCCATTACTCACTAGGCATGAAGTTGCGAGCGTTCGTACCGTCCCGAGGCGACTTGAGCCTCTGGGAGAATGGTTCTCATGGTACTGAGGTAATTAGGACTGCCTGAGTCATGGGATACAGACAAAGATCGTGGCAAGGCCTTGTTTGAGATGGCCGATATTATTGTCTCACAGAGCTGCCGGGCCTAATTGAGAATTTGCTGCAAAGACTGACGCACTTCTGCATTCACATCTTTCAAGGTCCCGTAGATTGAGAGTCTCCTTTACTGTATCCTTGCAATTGTCGATCCGGTGTATTGATACTCTGAGTTGACAATAGGGTTGACCGTCAACCCGGTTTCTACTTATTTGTTTACTCAATACCCACTTCCGTTTATTGAACCCACCGACTTTCTGGACTGTAAGGCTGCAATCAATGTATTATCTATCCCATACCAACCTCCACAGGTCCTGTATGCTCACCGGTCTTAGATGCACTCTCCACAAACGTTCTTCGATCCATGAACGCAGCGACAAGTGCCATCAGCGACGCTCTACATGCGAATAGAGCTAGGATTCATCACTGCATTCGTCAAACGCTTACTTTCTCTTCTGTGGGTGAAGCTACCTCCCTTATATTCTATCAGCAGCTCCAAGACTGAGCGACCAGCACTGAGCCAGTCACCATGGAAAAATCACGTCCAAGCTGCTGGTTGTTGGAGAATAAGGCATATTCTGACGACGGAACGAACAATGCACAACGTAGTAGCAATGCCAGAGACAGGAAGCCGAACAATGCAAGGTCTCGATGGCCTCATGCGCTAAATGTGGTCACCAACTTTTCCAAACCTCCACAAATAGCGCAGCAGGCGGTGGACACAAAGAGGAGACCTGAGGAGGTTGTGATCGAAGCTTTCCAGAAAGGGCATCGACGATTGAATAGCTCCGCGGACATCAAGACGCCAGACACGTTCAGGAGAAGAAAAAGTGAAAGTGAGAAGTTCCACAACGATTCGAGGGCCAGTAATTACGATGCAGCATTAGGTCTGAATTCTCATGAATTCGAAAATACACGCAAAGCACCGAGTCCACCTCGAGATCATAAAGGACCCATCAGCGACTTGAAACGCGCGTCAAGCAAGATCACAAATCTCTCACCATCTGATCGGCCTATTGTCATAGGAATATCCGTACCGTCAGATAAACTCGATCAGCATACAATCAGCCCGTATGTAGCTGGTCTTACCCCGACCAGCTTTACAGGTCGGCAATATAGTCGAAATCGACGGCCTTCAGATGCACCTACAGTAATAATCACACCAGCAAGGGCGGAGTCGCCTTGGTCAGCGCGAGCCGGCGACCAGCTAAATGCGTATCGAAGGCGAGCGCCATCAAGTCTTTACTCACGGGCTACGAATGCCAAAGAAACACCAAGACAAGATAGTATTCCACCACTGCCGACTGCACCACGAAGATCTGAATCCATATCAGAACAGCCTAAGGGAAGGAAGGAAAGGGTAGCATCAGCCTACACGATCTTCGATGATGATGACAGCCCGAAAGAAGCATCAGAAGATAGACCATATTCCAGAGAATCCCAATTACGAATTCTGAAGCGGTCAAGCACAGATTCCATTGCCACGAGACACAGATCCCAAGGCTGGTGGAATCACATAATGTCTCCGTTCTTCCCTAAACCCAGTGCAGTGCCATGGAGGTCAACCTCGAGAATCAATGAGCCGATCCCCGACCTACCTGACATAGCACCTGCAACACCCATTGTAAAAAATGGGGAGTCATCTGATCGTCGTTCTCATCCGAGGACCAGAAGGTCGAGCAGCGGCCACACGAGCATATGGACTGACTTCAGCCAGCAAGATGCTAAGAAGGAGCCTGAAGACATCAAAATGCTTCATTCACCTTTTCACGAATCACCTCGTCTTTTGGAGAACTCCGAGAAGGATCTATCCGATTGGTTTAATAGTTTAGGGGCCGCCGCAGAATATTACCATGCTTGTTGGCATGACCAGAAGTACTCTACGCCATATTTTAATTGCCAAAATCATGTGTGCATACCGCGGCGGCTTGGTCATTTCCCATTGCCCGGTGACGGAGAGGAAGAATCTAAAGGTCTCTACGAAGAAGCTGAAAGCAGCCGAAAACTGGTTGAATCAACGAAATCTAAAGGTGATGAACCGAACGAATTCCAGCAAACGCCAGCTAATCGATTCTCCGCGGCCTTTAAAGAAGCAATGACCCCGAAATCAAAAACCAAACAGCGACCTCTGAGCGAGAATACTGTGATTGACGACGTAGATGCTACGCCTGTAGTTCACAAGGCCCAGGCTGCGCCAGTGGTTCGAGCACCAGGACCAGTCCCTGCTGCTCTGCCCTCGCCACCAACCCCAGAAGCCGAAGTGGAAGTCCCGAAAATGAAGCCAGTGACACCAATCCCTCCGCGAAACGACTCCAAACAACCACCGCCTACAGTCAAATCATCAAGTGTCACTCCTTCTCCACCAGCAGTAGCACCTCCTGGGGACGTTCATCTCTCTGAACCTACAAAGCCAGCAAATGGAGAACCGCCAGCTAGACAAATTACCTTAGCAGCCAAGCCAGTCAAGCGTTTCGTTGCAGTGATGCCACCAGATCATCCATCAGCCACTCAGGTGTCCCCCGTTTCTCCTGAAAACCTTTCACCAGCAACTCAGATGCATCGGTCCCCGAATGATTTTGCTCTTAGCAAGTTACCTCGGGACAAAGAGCCAGCTTCAAACGCTGCAGCAAATCCTACACCTGCTACGGTAATCAATCATTATCATTACCATCCTCGTCATGAAGCAAGGAGCGATCAGGTCAGCATACAAGATATGGAACCTCCTCCAAGACCAACCTGGTCGTTACGCGAGATGAAAGAAGCTCGAGAAAAAGAGAAGGAGCAAGTCCAGCAGTCTAAGAAGAGCAGTCGTCGCTGTCCCCCTCAGCTTACAGCTTGTCTTAATCGGAGCAAACCAAAGACCAAGAAGCAGAAATGGCTACTAATCAGTATAACATCTGGCTTGGTCATTATGATCATAATCATCCTTCTTTTGGCAATGCTGCTTACTCGAAAAGGCGACGGCATGGATGTGCAATCACAGTGGCTTAATCTGACTGGATTCCCGCCCATCCCAACAGGCATTTCAACTATCATCCAGCCGAATCCTGTGCAAGAAGCCTCCGGATGCATACACCCTGCGACTCTCTGGAGCTGCGCTGTGCCGAAAGAAGAGCAAACATTGACTGCTCCGAACAGCCCCGATCAACCAAACTTCAGACTGGAGATTCGCTTTCAGAATGGATCGGTCGCTCAGGGAGGAGCATCTAACGGGACCAAGCTAGATAGAAGATCACAGCCAAGCAGTGGTAATGCCGTTACGGCAAGCAGCTTCATTAAAGGTCAGCTTATGCAAGCGCGTGACTTCACCAGTGGTCTGTTCAATCCCTCGCCAGCACCTCCAACAAGAGAGGATCAGATATTCTTGGGCAACACCACCGATAAAAACCAACAGCCTTTTGATGGCACAGTGACGCCGTTCTTCATTAGCTTTATCCCTTCTACAAAGCTGCCGTCCTTGAGGATGAGCAAGCGAGCCTCGACGTCAGAGACAAACACAACCGCGAACGGAACTGATCCATTTCATGACCTCAACGCAGCAATCCCACCACCGTCATTGAACGCAGATGGTACAGCTTCCCCAGCTTTGTTATACCCGCTCGCATCGGCACAGCCGTTGCGTCTGTACAATCGTGATATGGACACGGAGCATTATGGCTTCTATACCTACTTCGACCGATCCATTTTCCTTAAATCGGCCGCCCTACTGAACTTCACAGGCACCTTCCCCAGTGAGATTCCCGACGATGAGAACGGCGGAGCTGAAGAAAATGCGGCCAAGGTTCGTTGTACGTGGGCGCAGACAAGATTCCTCGTTCAAATCTGGACGCGCAGAGCGGTGCCCTTATTGCAGAGTAGTAACTCCAGCGACAACTCATCACCAGGGTCACGTCCTAAGAACCTTACGGAATCCTCGGCAAATAATTTTACCCGACCTGGCAGCTTTCCATATCCTGTGAGCATCACACTGGATCGTCACGGAGGTGATATCAAGAAAAAGATGATCTATTGCTATGGTTTGGATCAGCAAGAGCACATCATCAGGGAGGAGAAGCAAATTCAGCTTGAGGATAGGGCTTTCGGAGGGGCGTTGATCAATCCAGCGCAGGGACCATTCGGCAAGGTGAATGTCACTGGTGATGAAGGTGGTCCGGGAGGTATTGACGGCGGAAGTGGTGGTTGTGGATGTACGTGGGAGAACTTTAGTGGTGGAACATGAGATAGGATGAGACCATATTCAGGGGTCCGGGAGACTTCAACGAGATTAACGGCATAGTCGGAAGGAGCTCATCAGCATCATGTAATCCAGACATCGCACAGATGAAATAATCATATCAATAATTTAACAAGCTTTTCGTAGAGGAAATGGCTTTCACTGTGCTGGACAAAGCGGTGGCGGTCGGTTATCCTCGGGCATGTGGCGGGAGATGCATGGGGTGAATTCAATCATTGCCAACGGTTTCAACAGTATTTGAAGCATGCGCAAAGTGCCTTTTTCGTATCTACATGTCCGTCAAAATGAAGGGCAGAGATGAGCGAGCCAGAGATCCTTGTCCATGCAGCTGCTCCAAGTCGTGGGTCCGATGATGCACGGTACCGGAAGGAGGCCGTCGCTATCTTACAGTTTGAAGCTGTGAAAAGACACAGCGTGTTTCCTCGCAAGATTCAGAGAGATGAAACAGAAAGAGGAATTCAAGACCGAATTCCTCAAGATGCACGCGAAGACCTGAATCAAGACTCTGTCACTTCAACCGATCATGCCCCTCTACATCATCTCCCAGATTCACTCACGACATGGGTGACACCTATCCTCACACGTCCATCTCCTCAACTTCTTATAGGGCGCACACCAGTTCCTTCCTTCTATCAAAGAAGTTCAGCGCGATCGGAAAACTTCCAGATCAAGCGCACGCCTGCCGATCAATACAGGCCCAGGACAGCTCCCTCTGCTCCTGTGGCGATTCAAGAAACACCACGCCTTCGCCATACCCTTTCCGATTCCTTTGAGACCCCACCTAGTGTCATACCAGACTCCCAGCCTGTTTTACCTCTACAAGATCGCAACAAGCGCCCGCTTGAAGAGAACAGCTCCCCTTCGCCCACGCACCAGCAGTCACCAAGTGCGAAGAGGGCGAAAGTTAACGAGGTAGAGGGGTTGGAGGAATGGACTCAGCCTGATGATACGTCTACGCCACCATTAAATAACCTCCCACAACCAGTGTCATTATCGTCAACCAAATCCACATCGATTTCATCATATACTCCAAGCAGCCCCAACCTACCCGCCCAACAACTCCCAATAAAACATACCCCACCACCACCGCCACCAGCCATCTACGAAGACCAACCTCCCCGCTACCGCTACCGTCGCCGTCAAGCCGACGCTCCCCGCCCCAAACCGGGAAACAAACGCCCCGAAACCCACCTCACGGAACCCCTCCTCAGCGTCCGCAAAGCCACCACCAGAATCCTCTCTACAGTACAGCCCCGCCGGCCGCTCGATACTTGGGAGCGCGGACATTGGCGCTTTTCGATCCCGGAGGATGATATCAGGTGGACCCGCAAGGCGAAGGAAGAGATGTGGGGGTGTTTGAGGGGGATGATTCAAGCTGGTTCGGCGGGATGGAATGTTTGGGCGGTTTTTGATGAGAGGGTTAGGGGGGGTGATGCAGGGGGAGGAGGAGAAGATCAGGTTGGTGTAGGAGAGGTGGAGGTGGAGGAGGATGGGAATTGTTCTTCATGGCAGGAATACTATTATGACGATGAGGGTTATTATAATGATGGGAGATGGGAAGGAAGGGTCAAGGTTTATTGTTGGGGGGAGGTTGTGCCGGAGATTTGGGCGGTGTTGGTTACGGCTTCTGGGAGGAGGGTTAAGAGGTGTGGTGCTAGGTGGATTGATGCTGGGGGTGAGGTGGTGGTTAATATGGATGGGTAGTGCGTGGATCAGGATTCTCGGGCGTTTTGAGGCCGGCTGGTGGAGGGGGAGAAGGCGGGAGTTTATGATATTGCATGGGCATTACAGACAAGGTCCATCTAGGCTGGGCTCTTGGGTATAATGAGGTTGGTCATTTGGGTATCATGGAGTCCAGAGACACGGTTGGATAAGAGGAGCGAACGCATTGGCATGGAGTTTTCAGGCAGGTACACTTTCTCCCAGCTTGGGAATAGGCAGAAGGTTTTACGATTCAATAAAATTTTCAGCCCCTTTTTTGATTCTCAAAGCTTTACGATATGTTCTTACGCGATTTATCCCTGCATTGGCTGATGTCTCAACACGTAGGACCTTTACTTGGAAAGCTACAAAGTATGACTACAAGCTCGATGACTGCCGTACCCGATGAGGATAATGATGATGAGAAAGTAATGGAGTCAGTTGATTCATAACATTCTTGCTCAACTAGCCATGTTCCAAGCGACGTTTCATCTCACAATCCAAACAATTTGTCATGCTCGCCTGAGACCCAGTACCTGAACTCATCACACTCTTCCTCACCTGCTTACTCTACAAAATATATCCTAAATATCATTGCAGTATCCTCAGTAAATCTCTCGCCTCGAGAGGAGCCCAACAGTAATATCATTCCTCATCCTCGCTTTGAGGCTATTCCTAAGTCTGTCTGCTTTGAGAAATACTTATGGATCTTGCCTTTTCGGTGTGTTGTATGCTATTGCCTAAAGTCCATGCCTCCCTTGAAGGGTTTATGGTGTAAAGATACGTTGTGGCTTCTCTCTTTGGGTAAAATTGTGCTTTGTTGCAATAGGTCTGTGAAGCGAGTCTAGGCCAGGAATTATTTTTCGCGGTCTGGCGCGAAAGGGGGTGTTGTTAGTCTTGGAATATGGTTTGTCTTTGCCTTCAGCGCTCTCTCCGCATACTTCTGATACTCTTGGAGGGTGTCTATAAGGTCCTTCACCGTCCTGGTTACGCGGCAATATCTCCTTCAACCCAATTCGAATCCGGAAATTTAGCCTTAGGACTTTGTTTATGATTGATAGCCCTTTATTCCCTTATGGCTGTCAAGTGTTTGTCAGCCGGCTAGAGTGGCTGGGKGATGCTTTCAATGCTATCTCTCCACTTCTCTCTTGGTGCTTACATCAAAGGTACTCGAACATTACAAGACGCGCGTTTTTGCTGATCGATTTGCAGTTTCTGCCAGTGAATATTTAGTGATGAGACCTGGGAAGATTAGGATCATGAGACTTGGAGATTAGCTACTTGTGTTCTTGGCAGTGCATTCTTCTTGTGAGTCGAGGTACTAGGATTCTATACGCAGTTTATTCCCTGTTATCGGTTGACGCTTTTCTCTTCAATGAATGCATCTTGTCGTGTGAGGTGTTTTTGTGCACGGAGGACCGATTTGAGGCGCAGGAATATAACACTTTCTTTTTGTGGAGTCTCGGTGACTGTTTAGTGTTGTAAATGGAGCTGATGGCCCATCTCTAGAGAAGTGAGCATGATAACAGAGCAGCTCTAAGGGGCCCTAGTCGATTGTTTATAATTTCTTCGGTTGTTCTGCACGGCTACTAAATCTGTGTCAATGCTGGAAATACAACGGTTGATGAAAATCTGCAGTAGACTAATGTCTGACAATAAGGATTCAGAGAGCACTTGAAAACGGGGAGTAAGAGCCAATGGAAGTCTCAAATCAAGAAAGGCTTACAACGGAGTTGGAGTCGAAAATGCTGAGGATTCAAGAAAGAGAGGAAATGGAGAATATCGCCCAGTCAAAGAGGCGAGCGATGTACTTCATTCCAGCCCAGAGTGTGGACTGAGATGGGAGGTCGCGAAGAACATAAATTCCGTCCCAGTCTCGTCCGGTTTGAAGATAGACTGGTCACCAAAGAGTGAAAGGAGTATACGACTAGACTGTTGGTATCTACGCGAGGTCGATTCGAAAAGGGGCAATTGGCTCCATATCGTTACCCTCAATATGTTTGTTTCTTCTCACTCATATCTCTTGGTTTCCACATTCTGACAATCGGGAGAATTACTCTCTCCTGGTATGGAATACAGGCCTATCAGGTAGTGCATAGGAAAAGCCAAATATTCCGGACAATGTACTGTCGGTGCTGTATTCAGACGTTCTAAATGTGTAGTAGCTGTGTCAATCAATCCTCAGCGCAGGATAATCCGTGCTTGCTTTCACGGAGTTTCGGTCCCTTTGGTGGATGATATTAGATCCACCATTCCCAAGGGACCATTCGTTATGAGGTCTTATGAAGGATGTGCAGTAATAGCAACTTGCTTTGCTGCAGCCGATCTCGACAGGCCCAGGAATTACATCTCTCTCAATTTTGCTTTTATAGGGATAAGCTTATCGTTAACTCACAGTGTTATGACACTATTGTACTGACAATTCCGGAGCCAGGAATCCCTGGCTGTTCGTCTGGATATTTATCAGTCATCTGGGAGAACTTGGCGACTTGAGGGATGCTCTAGTGTTGTGCGCAGATATTGAAGGCCTTCAGGCTGTCGCTGTAGGGAGTCACCACCTCGTATGTCTTTCACACTTTCCTATGCCATCAATGGAGGTATTACGGCGTCGATATCGAACTGTGTTCTTACGAACACTTCTGGAAAGAAGCTTGATGGTCGGAACAACTCACAGCTGTCAAGGAGCCATACTGTGGAATCTCTGTCGAGGGATTCATTCATCTCCCTATCGATATTTGACTTCCATGCTCGTAATTCCGACGTCGAAGCGTGAAGAAAAGTTGCCGCTGCGCTCAATGTAGCTTTGTGGATTAAAGAAGGGAAGCATAACTTGCTTACGCCCTATGGAGCCACTGCTCCTTAGTTTCCTCCTCCGCCGTGTAGGAATGCTCAAGGATTTTGACATGATGCATTGGCATCATTGACTTTGATTAAGCTGTATCGCCGGCTTTGTTTCAACGGAGCACAGCATCTGTGCTCCGTCTGATCGATAGCAGATCATCCATTAAATGGTGATAGTGACTGATATCAGCCATGTTTTCATTCAGGTACGTGGGTGTTGGGGTCGGAGTAGCCGATAGCATGAGAATGGTAGCGGATTCCAAAGTATATTTTCGAGTAGTGGCTCTCAATCTCAAACTCCGCTTTCGCTTCTTTTGTATTCGATTTTTTCTGTCGAGATACGCATTTAGATATGTTTTGACCTTCGAAGTTCGTACTCGAGCCATCAAGGGACTTTTCCAAGGTATTGAGACAGTCTGTCACGTGAAGATGAATGAATTTGTACTTTAACAAAGGATTGATGCTGAAGAAATTTTAATCTCTGAAGCTGAGGGGATATAGGTAGCAGATGAGCATATTTGAGTCGAGCTAACAGTGCAAAGATTTAACTTGCTCTTATCGTGACCATGATAGTTGATTAGGGGTAAATCGGGTATTCCTCTGTAACGTTTTCATCAATCGTATAAGTATATAGCCAAGATATCTTGCTTATTTGTCTGGAACTTCTGGCATCAATCCAGGCTAGTAGGAAAATGCATATGATGAAAGAGAAATCTAGCAAGGTGTCAGCCAGAAAGGCATCAAAAAGCTCCATCTTCTCATCCAATCATTGTGAATAGCGTTCGAAGCAGTCATTGATTAGTTACAGGATGCAGCATCTCGTCGCCTTTGCTTTCGTAAGTCAGGAGGCGATGTACTCCATCAACTGCAATCTTACGACAGGCTAGCAGCTCCGCAGATCATTAAAAGGCAATGCCGGTCAACTTTAGGTCTTTCTTGCCAGGATTTGCAGAGTCCATTGCGCGGTATTCAAGCAGGAGGATGTATTCGTTATCTTCTTAAGGAAATGACATTGACTTCAAATTCAGCTAGATATTCCTTTAGGGCCAGGGAGCCCCAATAAGGGATAATCTTCCAAAAAAAAGGCGTCTCAAATTCGAGTCAGCGAAGCCGACCGATGGCATTGTGACCTCAATGTATTTTCTTGGGTCAGGTAGCCCTGGCAAAACAGACACATCCTCGTACGCAACGTTCGCACGTACTGCCGGAGTCTTAAGGTTTATGGGAGAAGTCCACATCCACTTCATACTCCTCATGGTCATAGTGTCCTCCGAGAGGTTCGTCACCATACTCATCATGGTCATAATCTCCTCCAAAAGTTTCATCAAAATCGTCAACGATATCTCCTCCAAAAGGGTCCTCCACCGCTTTCCGACGAACAGATCCATTATCGTTTCCGTCGTACTCAGAGTTACTTCTCAGAATTTGACGATTGCGGAGGATACAATCAGCTCCTAGGACAGGTTGAGAGGAGAAACCATCAAAGGGGCTATCTCAGAGAACTTATCGGCGGCTGACAATTGGATACGTTCAGCTTCGAGGTGAGACCAAGCGACACCTGACTGGAATGAAATGTAACTTATAGCTCTTTTGCTCTAGAACGCGTAATCGGGTAATCTCAAATCTGGAGCAGTTGGTCGGTACAACGAGGTATATTGTACGTATAGAATGCAGACTTCTCTAATTCGTTCTTTGCTTTGCGTAATGGTATGCGAGGCTAGAGCGCCCCATGGCCTGTTCAATGACGTCGAGTATCGGTTGAATGGTGATCATCTGTAGTCTAGGATTGAGCAAATGTGATTTTATCCATGGTAGATGGTGAAAGCACGACTTTATAGCTTGATTTCGACTGTACAGAATTCAGGTAAATTCACTCGTATTACCTGGGTATCTCCCCAACCAAGAGAAGTCATGTCTTCACAGGGAAAGGAAGCTATCTTGTCCTGACCCAAGGAAGTCATCTTTCTCTAATCAAAGATAGCGAGAGAACTTGAGATATGAAGTTGATGATGTTGAGTTGTAAACAGGGATTGGTAGACGCAGATACCACTAGTGGTAGTAGCTGCGAGATAGACGATAACTCAGTGATATTCAATCTGTAGTACAAGTCGTTTAGCGACTCTGGAATAAAACGAACGTGATTTGAAAGATGGAGATCTTAGGATTATCGGCTCTTGATCGACGAACGATTTCCTATGACTCGACCTCGGCTTGTTTATGGGAAGTTTAAATCTTTAGACATTTGGAATGACGATAGCTCCAAAGAAGGTAAGTCCTGAAAAGTGACTTCATGCAAGAGATTGGTAGGATGAAAGTGTTTGAACGCCTCAACCTCCTTTCAAATTTGATACTGGAAATACTTTCGTGGATATAACAGTCGTAGGTCGTACTGGATTTGTTCCCTAAAGAAGCTCCTTGGTAAAGTGACCCAAGATGAAATGTCAACAAAGGAGACAAGATCGATATACTTGCTATTGGCAACATCCGGCGCCAGTAAACTCTTTTCCTCGTCCTGTACTTGTTGCAAAGCCCTGCAGACCTGTGAGATTGGCCAAAAGTCGGACTTTTTCCATGTTGACGCACAAGAACCGACATAGATATAGCTCAAAGTCAAGATCCTGTTGAAGTCGTCTCACGACTTTTGGATAATGATATGCTTGCGAGATTTTGAATGTTCAAGAGAGCAAAACCTAGGAAGAAGTATAAAGCTGTAAAATTATCAGATATGAAAGTATGATTCGGGGCATGAGAACTGCTAAATATAATGCTGGAAGATAGACGAACATAGTCAGAGCAAGAATACCTTGCAAAACGAGATATGTAAGATAGGATACCGATCTGGTCCATAAATGATCGCCAGGACACATGAATTTACTTGTTCAAGGGAGAATTTTGGAAGCTAGACGAAAACGTGGAAGGCGACAATACCTTCCGGCGCGACACGGCCAACATGTCCACCATAGTACAGAATTATCAGATCGTTATTTACGCTTCGTCACCGAAGGTGGTATGAAGACGGCTTTTAATGGGGACTGAATGAATTCTGCGGCTTCAGCAGATCACGTTACCGCTTTCTGAGCTTTCTAAGGTGCTTCTTTTCCTTTGTTATAAAGCTCTTCTTCTCATTTTAGCCTCTATAGTATCGGAGGCGAGTTCTTTAACAAGGCTTCGGAACTTCGTAGCTCCATTGAGAATAAATATTCTTAAGTTTTAATAGTTTCAGGACTAGAAGAATAGTTCTCCTTTCTCTTTCTCGTACGAAGATTCCTTAGTATCGGTAGACGCTTTTCCCGCTTTATTTAGCTCGCTATTGGATGATAATATTATAAGGGTAGTAAGTGCGCAGAAGTAAATAGATAGACATTTACCTATAGAGGGAGAGTTTAATAATTCTTTAGGCTTTTAAAACCTAGAATCGCGAAAAGAAGAGTTTTTTTAACGAGAGCCAGGATCTACCCAAGTTAGAGGGGGGTTTTAGTCTCATATTTGCTGAGCCGAATTAGACTCGGGCTATCCATGTTGAAGAGATGGTTGATGCTGTGAAGTAGACATGTGACTCCAGATTGGCGGTCCATATGGGTTTGCTTGCAATTGAGAACATGTCATAGCACGTATACTTGTATTTGTTGCCGCCAATGAATTCAGCAAAGCTTGTACGGCGCCCACCAAACTAACGTTCGGATTTTGAGTTCTCTATAATGATCGTCAGTACCCAACGTATTAGGGAAGGTGTCTTTATCCTCAGCTAGGGTGATATTTTACATCTCTGCACTGTTAAGCTTCGGTTGTGACAATCAGATCAACACTCGCCGTGGAGCTCTCCGGTATGTTCGATATCATTGGACAGACCCATTGGTGATATCTGTGGAGAACGAGACTTTGGGTGTAATTGATACGGAAACCAGATGGAAGGTACACGATACCAGTTCATTCCATCTGAACCTCTGATTCAACTAGGGACACCGATGAACTGTTTCCTTGACTCACTGCAACTCTGGCCCTTGGAAAACGCGCTTGCCCTGGGAACTAAAGAAGCTCTGCGATGTATGGTGATCACAAGAGGTTGAGTCGGAAGTAAATTCTAGGATCGATATATTCGACACTTCCAATCCATCGATAAGAAGTCTCCCACATCCGTTGTTCTTTAGCAGCATGGCGGAGACTCAAGTCAGAATAGATTAGCAAAGCTTGAACAGGGTGTAATGGTCTGGTAGCCCTCGTGGTGGTGAGGGAATTACATATGCCCATGAAGGAGAAGATATAACCTAGTGACGAACAATTATGTTGAAATTTAATTCAAGTCTATGCGCTGTACTCTCTGTGTTGGCCGATATTACCAACTTCTTAAGGTCGAAGATGGAAGGGTCAATGGCCTTGAAAAACCCCTTTCTGCATCGCTCTTGCTCATTCCGTCTGACTCCTCACTAAGTTATTCACTGGTGGTGTTCTCCCCTTCCGAGTGATGTCGGCGTCGGATTTGGGCTACTGATCAATTTGGCCTAGGTTGAGACTCTAGTTGTGGCACAGTCTGTAATGATCATATGGTGCTCGATCTGATGCTAGAGCAACTCGGCGGCCTAGAATACCCTCGCTAGCCCGTGAATTTGACTTAAGTCCTCTCAGCTTCGTGAGAAAAATTTGATCGGCGAGTGATCATGGGCCCAAGTGGCCGTAATCATTCCACGTGGTTATGCATTTTATTGTAGTGAAAGAAATTTATTGATGTAGGTACACAGGAGCAAAATGTTGAAATTTGTAGAGATCCACGAACCTCAAGTATCCTGAGGATATTGAGAAATTTGGAGAAGCGTGGGGGACCATTAAAGACAAAAGAAAAAGGAGAAGCCAGTGCCGAGTTAACCGTCCCTTGTCGTAGCTTCTCCCGAAATGCTGGAAATGTTTTTCTTATACATAGCGTCATTGTCAACAAAACCAGCGAACAAATTGACGGGTTGAATATCATGAAGATGCCTCCAGAAGTATGGCGATCGACGGATGGGAATTCAGGTGAAGACAATCATAGGGCATGAGTCTCTTACTAGAAATGCTCGATATCTTACTCACGAAGCAGTATGGCTTCGTCTAATTTGTCTAGTCGTTTGTTCGATGTATCGAGGTGATTGATCAAGTCCCTGATCGACGATTGGCTAAGCCCTTTAACTTCATGTTCTCGGATGCATCCGGAACAATGAATTTCCTGCTAATGAGCGAGCTTGACACCATCTATGAAGGTGTATTCCTAGGTGTAATGGACTGCTTTATAGTATTCTTGACTTCATTTCCCTCATATGTCTTGACTGGCGAGACATCGTCGATAGGTGTAAAAGTGTTATAGTTGAAATTGAGCTGTAAACATTCGATGATGTGATCATATAAAGCCCAAAAGGAAAGATACGATGATATTCAAGTGAAACGTGGATAATTCCGAGATCMCCAGCCACAAAATTTCAAGATATCATGTGGAAAAAGGGGGCGTATCATTGGAGAGCAAGCACAGCAAACACCGTCTATCCTGCATCAAAGAAAAAAGACACAGCCCACCCCCTTATTCCTGTATCTCCTTATCAGTCTCCTCTGCGTTGCGTATATGGTGTATCGCACAGTTAGAAAGATGTGGAGAAGGACCTCAAGCTTAGATGTCGGTATAAAGACAAGAGAACTCTCGATCAAACAGCTGGTGGCTGTTTTCACTCCAAGCTCCTTGGATTTCTAGTCGGCTCACTTAACCCACTATCGTAGATTGGCCCGATTTCTCTTGATACCTTCTTTTCGCGTCTCTGCCTGTCCAACGTAGGAGGGAGTTGACCCATATTGTCCTCATGGTTGGCGATGTACAGATTTTGACCTTCTTCCTAAGAGCCTCTCTTCAAGCTTCGGGCAAGCGGCAGTTTTGATGTCTCAAACTTTCTAGAGGCGAGAAATCTGCAATATCATGGACCCAAGGGCCTCGCTGATTGAGTCTATAAATTCGGGATTCCCACAATTTCGAGTTTGAGCATCGATATGCTTTGGAACCGTCTGTAAGTGTGCTGGGGAATGGTGCCAGAAGCTATTCGCTAATGGGTGCTACATATAAGAAAATAAATGAGACTCCACATCTTGGAGGCGGATGAAGGAGTTGGGCGGATTGTATATGGACCTCGTATACGGCCCGACTCGATGGCCAGAGATTATTAAAATGGTTCCATGGTAACTTCAAGACTTCGACTTGAGCCAATCATTCGTCTCATATATATGTCTCTGTGTCTGAGTAAGATTTCCGTTCGAGTAGTACTTCGTCCCTCGATTTGTGCTCTGAATTCGTGTTCTCGGCCTCTGTATCTCACAAGTCTCGGAATTCTCATTGTGTATCTTTTGCGAAGCATGAGTTGCCCACTTTATGCCCGCGGCTACTTTTCAGCTTCAGATACAGAATTGCCCGTGGACGTCTCCTCTGGCTGTATTGGAGCGATGTCGGTCCAGTCGTCGCCATCTGAACAAGCAAAGCAAGATATCGGGTGGGAACGGTTGGAGCCTCTTCAAGCTTATCATGTAGATCGCTCTCTGAACGGAAGAGCTCGATCTTCGATTGTGCTTTGATTCCATCGCAGGTATTTGACATACTCAAGAGCAAGACCTCCATCGCCTAAATAGTTTTCCCCATGCTTTGGACGCCCATATTGGCGGTGCCGGAGGTCAGCGTCATGAAAAGCCTACTGGCAACCTAAGAAGTTCTGGATCGCTTCGAATGTTAGGTCGATCGTAGTATGGTGATGTTATATTACGGAATAGCTGGCTGGGTTCCTGACGCTCAATTCGTGGAACTCGGATAAGAAGACCATAGATAGAAATCTCACCCCAAATGCCGCGGTAGCGCCCACAAACTCGCTCTGATGATCGATGCGTCCCACAGGTGTCTCGCACTATATAAGAAGTGACGTAGTATTAGTAGACAAAATAGTCATCCATAATATTGTTGCGAACCAGTGTACTTGGGCATACGTACTGGGAGCGAAGTTTGCTGGTCATCTATTGCTGATTGCTGTTCGTCCATTGCTAAAAGGTGAAAACTCAGAATAGAAGATGGTAAATGATGGATGATAATAAGGATGGATGATGGTAGAGAAAGTATGATCATGAACGTCGGCCTCTGAATCGCGTTTTTAATTTCAAATGACCGGCCCATTTCCGTTTGCTGCAAGCCATAAATGACGTGAAAGAGCTACTGGCGTAGCAAGAAGTGCAGTCTGCTGGTCACGCAGGGTCAATATACAAATAACTAGAAACTCGTATATCATCCATAGAAGGATTTAGTAAAGAAATATTCGAAAAATTAGAGATGTGATATACATGACAATGAGTTTTTAAGCTTAAATGCCCTTCAGAAGGAATCGATACAACGAACATGATTATGGATATATATGCTTCAAAGAGCCGGGGGGATCTGCAGTCGCAGCCCAAAAGCAAAAAAAAAGAGCTTCAGCATATTTGCCGCAAAGATTCGCCAAAGGCGGTTGAAGCTCCGGAAAATTGATAATGCTTACATCCAGGGTTGCCCACGCTAGCTTCGGATAGGTATGCGCACCTACGCATTCAACAAGGAGGTTTGATTTTCAAGTCAGTCCCATCAAAGGCAACATCAAGCCAGCGCTTGCACTGGAGGGGAGAAATCATTCTGTGGAGCTTGAAATGCCTACTCGTAGACCTGGAAAAGGCGTGTATGTGGTGAATTATACGCTGTAGAATCGGCCTGAAGAGTGCTCTAAGGAGTCTCTGCCTCATCGATAATCTTCATCGTGGGTTCCCTGCAAAGATTCCATATCGAGCGGCGTATTATGCAACTAATTGAAACATACCGAATTGGCGGAATGAAAATAAATGAAGTTGTAGAAAAGTCAAAAAATTCTTTGTAACAGGACCATCATAGGAAACACTGCTTTTTTTGGCTTGCTACGTTTGAACAAGAATTCCTCCTGCTTGAGATGCTGCGATACTGATGAGATATATATATCCACCAAGTAAGAATTGATAAGAAATGAGTTAGGGACATGAAGCGACAGGAATGGGTGTTTCCTAGAGAATTTCGCTGAATATATACCGATAGTATAGATGATAGGTGCTCATAGGAGAAGCTTGAACTTTGAAAAAAGTCTGTGTGTCATGAGGAAGGATAATTTTATCGTGTACCGGTATATTTTAGGAAATATAGAAGAGTGGAGTAAGAGGGAAGAGAAGCCGGCTTAAGTATTTTGTAATTGAGCGCTAATGCACCAGAACATTGATTCGTCATCCTTGCTGAAAAGAGTCAACGGTACACAGTGGAGTGATCGAATGTGCGTCTAATTTGTTTGTCTCGTTGATCAAATCGTGAAATTCGGGGAAGGGAATTTCTGCTTAAGATGGGAGGAAGAATTTGTCGAAAGGGAGAGTGAATATCGTAGGGAAGGAGGCAATGACTGTGTAATTCTCATCTGATGGCCCTTCACATAGTCTTTTTCATCTGCATCTGCACATCTTTAACAGTCACCAAAGTCGATGACTTCCAACATGTGTGCAAGTCAGACGTAGTTTGTAAAAGTGTGCAAGGAAAGAGTACCGCGGACAGAGGATGTAAATTTCATATGATTAGCTTAATGAAAACTTTTCAATCAGAGACTAATCGGATCACACGCCTGTTTGTAAGGATTTTCAAACATTACCAAATGAGAATTGCGGTCACGAATGCAGCGCCGAGTGCACAGATACCAATATATCGATCTAGAAGCACCATGGCTGCGGATGTCGATCCTGTTGAGCTAGTTGCGGCAGGCTCGGTACCGCCGGTTGCCTCAGCTGCAGGACTGGTAGGGGATGCAGCTGGCATCGTGGTCTCTGAGATGAATGTGTTACTGGTGGCAGTGGACGTTGGGATAGCACCACCGCTCGCACTCGACGTCGCCGCCGCTAGAACCGGGGTTGGACTTGGTATATTCATCGTGTTGCTATACATCGAATCATTGGCTGGCGTAGTGATGTTGGTAGTAGTGTTGAGGAAACCCATGATCTGCCAAGCATCAGTCTCCCCTTGACCTTCTTTACATTTGCCAAGGGCGACCTTGAGAAATGAAGACAAGGCGACTTACTCTATCCAAAGCATGAACGCATCCAGTATTGGCGATGAAGTTAGTCCCTACGATCTGCGCATCATTCAAAAAGATGGCGCCATTTCTCCGTGTCACGAGGATTGGATAACCATTTTGAGACTGAATCAGGTCCCCATCAGTAAAGTTTGTGGTGTAGTAAGAGCCTGTCAGGCCGTGGCGGGTCAATGTTGCGAGGAGAGATGCTGGTCCATCCGTGACATTGCCGTTGGTGTTGGCAAGATCATTCATTGCCGCGAAGGCTTCGTTATTTGGGCATACACATGTTAAGCCTTTGGCCGCATTCTGCAGAAAAGCAGCACCTCAGCGTACAGACTACGTGTAAATAGTCCTGTGAGACTTACCGTGCCTTCGGTAACATTCGTTCGATTTAACCCGAGGACGAATGAGGTCAAATTCTGAGCTGTCATGGTGTCTGTCTGGTTCACAGGTAGAGTAAGAAATCTGTCATACATTCAGATCATGTAGTGTGTCGTAAGGTCAAAACCCCTGATACCCACCCATCGACTACGTAGAAAAGCCCCCCGGACCAGTTGCCTGGTGTCTGCTCGAGGGTGACCTGGTTCCCTTCACCCGATTGAACGTCCACACTGCTAAGAGCATCGATTTGTCTTGCTGTGATTCTTGTCCCAGCGGTAGTGTCATCGGCAGAAATGAAGACGACTTGAGACAGTCGGCCCCCAGCTGCCGGTACTTCGCGGTTGGCATACGTCGAGTTCGTCAGGGCAGTGCTCGAGATCAAGCCTCCTGGCCGTTGAATGTCTGACGATGATAGCGCTCCCTGCAATGTATGGTAGTTTAGAATATTCCCAACATCTGATGAAGAAAGACTGCTGATATTGGCGTTATTTTGCTGACGGTAAGTATCAAAAGCTTTGTTGCTCGGTACGAGAATAGTCTGCTGTTCCGGGCCAGTGCTGACATTTGTGAGTAGAGATGCTGCAACCTCTGGAAAGCTTGAGAGGAGGTCGTTTAAATCAGACAGCTGAGTAAAGCGTGCTGTTGCATCCAGCAACGATTGAGCATGCACAGTGACACCTGCAATGAGGTGTGTAATTATCGTCAAGTGCCTCATGCTGAAGATCAATCAGGCGCAAGTCTTGGAACCTCATCATGGTGTCGGCGTGACGTCCGATCTTATGGATGAAGCTGTGGAGGCACAGCTGCGCTTCTTCCAAATATGAGTCTTCCAGTACCTTTAGCTGCATGAGCAGTTGGCGACTACATGTCGGCAATTGGGGAGTCCTCAACCATTAACCACTCCTCAATTCTACCGTGGGAAGCGAGGCAGTGAGCAGACTAGCGAAGCAGAAACAGCAAAGATGTCGTAGTAACGTAGCACACCACCTCTAGGCATCTAGCGCATCCAGGACTGGTGGCAATCAAATCAGAGAAGCAAGAGAAAGGAAGAGGGGTATGAACTTTCAGCAGCTGAGGTCAAGGTGAGGCTCTGGCGGAAAGGATTGGGTGGTGAACTTGAGCGACTTCTCTCTGCAGCTAATTGCCATGGCTCTTCAGATTGGATGGACTTGGCATCTTCTTCGATCCAGGCTGAGGACGATGGAAAGCGGGGTCCATGCATAACACCGTACATGTCTGGCAATGATCTGTTCGATGTGAACTCCAACCGGTGTCGTACAATGATAGTGCCACAGCCTCGACGCCAAAACATATTGATTGGTTTATTCGAGTTACACAGCGTCCACGCAAGCTCTTGGCCGAGTATATGTTTCCCAAAGCAGAATTTGGACCAGCAAGCTAATGCATCATGAGCGAGAGAACTCTACCTGGCTGAGTTATTGTAGTCATTATCGTCCCTCACATTATTCAGCTGCGGCTGGCTCTCCGGATACTGAGATATCCTCCGAGGTGTAGCATCCGCCATTCTGGTTCGATATGTCGGTGCCGCGGAATGTACGCCCTGATAGATCAGATACCCCACGTCGGCTTTGAGTGATAAGAGCAACCTCTTATGTGCAGGAATCCTACTACTGTTCTCTTCGCGTATCGTGGCGTATCTGCAGCTGTTTCAGAGCATTCTTCAAACGCCGTGAGATCTCGTCATTATCCATCGCTTATCTCTAAAAACGTCTATCCCATCCTGAGACATGAAATAGTTTAGGCCAAAGATCGATATCGTTTCTCGTTGTTTCTTTCTTATCGAGTGAGCACGTTTGGGAGACAAAGGGACCATAAGTTGACTGGTGTAATTCTCTTTAACATGTTTCAAACATCGCGGCGCTGGAACCTCCGGCACAGCTTCCTGCTCTGTTGCAGATGGATGGCTTTTGCAGATGCCATGCAGCCTCGGCTTCCTATACCAACCATCGCAGGCTTGAGAGCAGCACAAGTGGTACCTGCGGATCTGGGAACGCCAACTACACCTCCCGAGTTTTCACCGGATCTTGAGAAGCGATTAAACAACGACCCTGCTATATGTGGCTGGGTGGAAGGTAGCGGAGGTAAGTGTTCAAGAAAGAGACTCGACATCAAAGAGACACAAGGAACTTAACGTAGTGCAGATAATCCTGTATCTTGCAATTCTGGCTACACCTGCGCTGCCACTTCGACCTATGTAGGCTGTTGCTCAACTGGTGATGTCGGGTGCAGAGTCTTGTTCACGACATGCTATGACAAGCAGGGACCGTCATGTAAGGGCGCATGTGTCTTTAACAGCGCAGCATTGATATGGTAAGCAGCACATGACGAGTAGCGCAGACCACAAGCTGACGAAATAGTGACGGACACACCCCATACTGCGCTACTTACCGTTATAATGGGAGTTCTATCGGCCTAGGGTGTGGGAATGTGGTGAAGTACGACAAATCAGTGTTCACCACCACCACGCCAGGAGTAGTTCCCTTTGGCCAGGTTACCACGACAAGCTCAACCTTGGGAACGAACGCTCCAGGTAGAACAACAATTATCGCAGCTCCTTCACCGACGTCGCAGTCAACCGATACAACGCTTATCAGTGGAGGTGCGATAGGTGGAACGGTGGCTGGGTCGATCCTCGTAGTTGCCGCTTTAATCGGTATCATATTCTTCTTCTGGCGTCGTCATCGGATCAAGAAAGAGCAGGAAAGACAGGCGGCGAACATGACATCCCAGAGAACGCACTCGTACGTGTATGCTGACTATGCAAAGCCGGATGCATCGACCCTTTCACCACCAATGTCACCGCCTATGCATTCCCGGCAACCATCTGAACAAGGCTTTGGATTTGCATCATCACCACCGTTGTCTGACAACGATCGTCCGTGGTCCCCGGAAAGTGTGAATTCCCAGAAAGGGCCCGTGGAGCTGGCAGCTGGTCAAGAGGACAGATCGACAAGGAAATATTGAGACGGCGAGATTTTGTGGAAAGCATAGATGTAAGAATAAAACTGTTTAGTTCAGTCTACGAGAGACTGTTTCACGTACTGGTGCAATGTAATAAACCTACTGTGAAAATAATATGCTTTTGAAGTTTGAGAAGTATAGTATACGAAGAAGCAAGTACCTTACCTTAAATTAAGGTGCTGTCATGCTCTGACCTGCCCATGTTCGGTGTCACAGAACAACGGTAGTGACTTGATGACGGTATGATACGGTGACCATTTAAATCTTTGTGGCAATTACGACAATGTCGTCACCCCGCACTCGGTGCTGGTTGGAGGTAAAAAGTCTTGAGACATTTCCTTCGGTACTTGGGGAGGACTGAATTTCTCTAGTATTCAGATCAGGTTCGTCAACAAACCTCCGAACAAGCAATATCAGACCCACTCCTCGTTGTTGTACCACCAGATCCAGTGAGAATATGGACCCTACGGGCCCTTCGCAGCCAACCCTTGACACGGCATACGATCATCCTTCGAACCCGGCAAGTCAGTCAGAGTACGAGCAGAAAAACTCAAGTTCAACATCAGCATCCACACAACGGTCGGGTCCAACGATTGACCAACGCGAACAAGGTGATGCGCCAGTATCGTCAAGCCATGGAGAAGGGCCCACACCGAGTAGCTTAGGCTACGGTGTCAGAGACGATAGCCAGGATGCTGGAGAAAGTGTATGTTGAATCAATTCCCCGTGTTCTCGTCACTCTTGAAAATGAGCGTTCCTACAGCTCGACATGTCATTGCCTCTAGTTCGTTTTTGCAGTGCTGCGGCGGCACTGCCCAAAAACGTATGGTTCTTGCTGACCATGACGAGATCATAGATGGGTGAACCAGTTTCTAACGTCGAGGGCGAACAAATGCGCGCAGCCGGAGAAGGCGACATCTCCTCGGCGCAAGACAATAAACATGGTTTCGGTGAACAAGCTGATCTGGCGTCGGGTTTAGACAGGAAAAAAGAGGAGCAGCAGGAGCTTCTAGACGAGAGATACAGTGGAGGCTCAAGTGAAAAGGGTGGACCAGGAGGAGTAGATATTCAGTCGGCTATCGGAGGTGGTGGGAAGAGTGTTGTCGGTGCTGCTCAAGGTAGTGGTGGACGGGGTGATGGAGAGGGAGGAGAAGGCGGAGGACGAGGGCTGGAAGGTCATGGAGATGTATAGTGAAGCCATCAACAGAAGCACAAGATTAGTCCCACAGTGCGACTCGAGAGAATTCAAGTGTTTTTCTACGGTGAGCTGTAAGGATTGAACACCGTTTGTCGATCATTTACCGTTCTAGATCTAGATGCTGCGGGTGGAGCCGATCTCGCTTCCAGACTTTAGACTTCGTGGAGACCAGGATGAGGGATCGCGACGTTCCTCCATCCTTCTGGTTCCTGGCTGGAATCAGGAACAATCGACCAATTATATTTCATCATTTCTCTGTACCTAGTCTATCTCTCTATACTCTCTCGCTTCCATCATTAGTCGGAGCCTGATAATATAATTTCTGGGCACGTCTTGGATATGTATGTATCTTCATGTACTCAAGATTCTCCTCCAAGCGTATTAGCCATTACCCAAACATGGAAAATTTATGGAGTTGATGTGTTTTGGAAAAATTTCAGTAATGGATTGATATATGACGTCTTCTCTCAATGTAACTTACCAGCGGCCTTGCAGAATTCCCCCCTCGCAACTTCCTGTATCACCAGCTTTCTTTTCCATCTAGTCAGACTGCAGCAGCGTGAATGAAGTCTACCCAAGTTCCACATCATTCATCAGCATCCTTTTCGCTTTCTGCTTGTTCCAACCATCATCATTACACCCATAGGAGATGGCGGCAACATCACCTAGCGACTCGCGCTTTGGCGCTGGATACGGCACTCCAAACTCCCCATATCCACAATCCATGCAGGCTCGCGACAACCCATCATTCCTTCGAGGCTTTGCGCCTTCGAAGACGACGAGAGGTGAGCTTCCGTTTCCAACCTGTCAGTCCGTTTATCAATCGCAGTAGATGGTGAAGCACCGAAGAGAAGAGGCCCGAAGCCTGACAGCAAGCCGGCGGCTACCAAGCGTCAGGAGATGAACAGGCTTGCTCAGCGGTAAGTATCTTACTGCATGCAAGAGCGGCGCTGCAATGATTACTTTGTCAGCTATGTACATTGATACTGACGCCACTCTCAGTACTCACCGAGAGCGAAAGGATCAATATGCCCACGAGCTTGAGCAGCGGGTCAAGCAAGCCAGAGACACATATTTTGAGATGGTCCGCGAACAGGAGCAACTCTTACACGAAAACCAAGAGATGGCTCAGTTGCTCCGCGCTCACGGAATTCCTTATCAGAGCAGCTACGTTCGAAAACCGTCCATGAGTCAACACAGTAGTTTCTATTCTGCTAGTCCTGTCGATAGCTTCTCGGGCACCCCCTTGAGCCGCACACAGACAGTGGATGGAAGTCCATTCCAAGCCTCAATGTCAATCCCAAGCCCGAATGGTGCCGGACGACAATCATCACACAGCCCTGGAAAATCCATGGGACCTCCGCATCCCAGCCCAACCAACGCACCAGGTGCCATCATGAACCAAAGTCCCTCCCATTCCATGGAGTACACGTCTCAAGCGCCCATCGGCATGGCCATAACCACCGATCACAAAGCCTCAACAGAAGACATCCCGCGTGCTCGGGAGCCTAAGATATTCACAGGCGGAATTTTTAGAAACCCAGATGTTGCGATTGAATTCCTGGCAGAGTGAGTCTCCCGCTCTTCATGATCGCAAAGAGCTGAGTAGGTGTCTGACTGTAATAATGTTAGGCTTGAAGCAGTATGTCACGAACACAAGAAAATGATGTGTGTTCGCGGAACAAATCCAAATCCTGACGAATTGTCGGGTCATGCTCTTATGATCACTTCCCTACCGGAAGATCATTATGATCGCAATCCAGCCGAACTTAACAACGACCATTACCACCAGATGCCTAATATTCCTTCCAAAGCTTTACTGAGGATGCTACATACAAGCTCTCCTCTGCTCGATTTTGGTCCCCTCGAAGTGGCCCCAGTCCAAGCTTTGGAAATAATTCAGCAGCATGAACGGGTTTTGGAAATAACTTTGGATGATTTCAAGGAGCTAAGGAAACGGCTCAATGTATACATGAACTGCTACGGGTGCGTCAGACCTCCTGTGTTAATGTCTACAGCCTCTTGTGCCTTTCTTTTTTACCTGAAGAAAGTGGACAAGCTGGACTTTCAGTCCTTTGAACGACTCTACTGACATATATCTCCATAGCTTCGGTGCAGTCATACCGCAATACGCGCTTCGCGAAGAGCTAGAAAACGTCTTTGTCGAGAAAGACCGAGGGCGAGCTTATGCGCAAGCGCAAAGACAAAGTCCAGCTCAACCAGGCATGAGCGGGTTTCATTTTGACTCTCTTCTCATGCCAAAAGGCTGAAGAACAGCATAACTCTCACAAATCGGTTATCCATGCTCCACGACCCACGATCCAACCGAATTCATCGCAATTTTCCAGCCGTATTGGATGACGGACTGGACCGTCGTTCCTCCAATCTTTGTTGACCAATCCAGTCTACGGACGCTGTATATGAGTTTCCTATGTCTCCATGATACGATACCATAGCAACAAAATAATTACCCAACCTCTCCACACGGACGATGACAAGCCCCGCGGCAACTTACGTATGTCCACCTAGCTCAGCTCCAAATTCTACGAGCGTGCATTCGAAGGTGATACTGCCAAAACGCTCCCTTTTTTATTAATGGTTGAAGACCGATGAAATTACCAGAAAGAAGAGGAGGAAATAAATCTATTACTTATTCAATCTATAATCTATTTCCCGTGTCAACATATCCCCCTAGAGATTCCCTTGCCATCTCTGCTTGATCTGTATATATCTACGGTGATGAGACCGATATGTTGGCCTCCAGATACTACCTCTTACACATTACCAAATACGTATATATCTCATCCGTCATTACCAGCTCTGTGTCCGAAAAAGAGATTTCTCTGCCGTCATCCATCTTGACTAATCACATCTTTCATCTACGTATTCCCACTTAAGAAAAACTTTTCTTCTCAGTCTCCTGCTTCTGTAAAGTGAGAAAGGACTATATCTTCACCCCATCAACTGAGCTTATATTACCGCTCATAGTTCTTTTTTGTTTTTATTTTATTATTTTTGTATCTCGCGTTTACCTTTACTTTGCTTTTTTCCCATCATAGCTTGCCGGGCACAATACCACTTTTCTCCATCTCCACTTGCTACGAATCCCTTCGCAGATATTTTCGTCGTAAAAGCCAAGTTTCGCCGTCAAAAACTTTTCGACATTTTGAAGATACAAGGACAAGAGAGAGAAAATTTTTCCATGTGTCAGATGAAAAAAGCTTCTTTAAAAGATCGCTAATTCGCATATGTAACGCCCTCGCAAACAAAGTGCTCTTAATGGCCCTGTTCCACTTGACTGGCTCGGCACACAAATACCAAAGAGGTGAAATCCTACAATCACCAACAATTATCACTTATCCTTGCCCAGACTACTCCACCCACAACATGACAAAAAGGCTTCCTCATTCAATTATGAGGTAGTATGAGTTGAGTGATCTGACCGAGAAAATATATCGCCCGATTTTGGTACGACGGTGACCATATCTACAACGCTATGGACGATGCCGCAGAGATAGGTCTACGGCAATCATCGCAGGAATATAGTTCCTGATGTAGCGGGCGGAGCGAGAATATGAATCTGGGAAGAGATAGAGAGAAGATATTACAGGAGTGGACGATGATGAAAGCGTAAATGTAGTGGTTACCGAATATCAAGAAAGATTCGGTGTATTAAAGCGATTCAAAAATTTAGTAGCAGATCCGGTCCCGTCTGTTGCTCTGCTATCTGACACCAATAAAGAAAGCTCTTGCTCGCTATTTACAACGGCATGATATAAGAATTCATATATAGTTTTTAATCCTGTCATTCATCAACCAGTAAGCTCATTTCACCATTTCTTCTCCAAGCTCAGACACGCAATTCCCCCCCATCTCCCAAACCTCCTCCACACTCCATCCTACAACTTACTCCCCCTCCCTCCCTTCCCCTTCTCCCTCTCATTCTCCTCATTACCTCCACCTCCCCCTCCCCCTCCCTTCTTCCCACCACTAGCCTGCCATCCAAACTCCAATTTCCCCCCTCCCTTACCAACATGAACATTCACAACACATACCCTCCCGCACTCCCATCCTTTCCTCGTCGCATCCTCCACCTCCTTGATCGTACTTGCAGAAATACCGAGTCCTCCAACCATGGTAGCTAGATCTTCGTATCTAGTGCCGTAGGAGAGGGATGTAGATCTTAGTTGCTTATTCTCCTGCCCTACCTCCCCATTCGAGTTTGAGGGTGAAGGAGATGGAGAAAGCGTCTCTTGTCTCAATTGCTCCCACTCGTGCTTAGAATCCGCATCCCCGAAATACACACCTCCGTTATTGATAACGAAGATGAGGATATCCATGCCATATCGAGCCATCGTCTCGACTTCCATGGCCGAGAACCCGAATGCGCTGTCGCCCTCAAGACATACAATTTTCTTATTCCCTTTCCCATTCTTATTCTTATTATTCTTATTCTTCACGCCTCCCTCACCACCACCATCAACTGCCCCCACCCCCACAGCTGCCTCCCCATCCAAAGATCCCAGCCCATTATAAGCCACATACGCTGCAATCGCATACCCCATGCCCACGCCCATAGTAGCGTACGTCCCAGCATCAAGGCGCAACCTCGGATAAGAAACAGGGAAAATAGAGCGGGAGATATCCATCGTATTCGCCCCCTCAGATACATATACAATATCCCCCTCCTCCGGCGGCGAAAGCGCACGCAGCGTACGCTCAATAGCCGAAAGCGCAGAGGAATGCGTCATCGGTACCGAGGGATCTGCAGCTTTCTTCGCAGCGTTGGCGAGATTCCGTTCTTTGGCTGCGAGGAGGTGGGATGTATACGCTGAGGAAGCCGGATCATAGTGCCAAGTCGAAAGGTGAGATTGTAATTGCGGGACTACCGTTGCCAGATCGCCTTGGATAGCGAGAGCGGGGTCCGCGGCATTGGAACCGAGGGTATTGGGGTCGATGTCTATTTGTATGAATTTTGCAGCTGGGTTCCATTTCGGTGGGGCGCCGAAGTGGAGGATCCAGTTCAGGCGGGCACCGACGAGGAGGACGACGTCGGCTTCTTTGAGGGCGGTGCTGCGGGCGCTGGCGGCGTTTAAGGGGTGGGAGTCGGGGAGGACGCCTTTTCCCATGGGCGTGGGAAGGAAGGGGATTTGGGTGCGGGAGATGAGGGTTGTGATGGAGTCTGAGGCACGGGCGTATGCGGCACCTTTACCAATGACGATGAGGGGAGAGCGGGCGGTTTTCAGGAGTTGGGCGGCTTTGAAGAGGGTGAGTTCGTCGGCGGAGGGTTTTGGTGGCGAGGGGAGTGGAGTGGTCAGGTGGATATCAGCTGAGGAGGAGAGAGTGCCCTGGATGATGTCTGCAGGAAGATCAATAAAGGAGGGGCCAGGCCGGCCGTACCAGGCGGTGCGGTAGGCATTTTCAATGGCTTCTGGTATTGCATCGAGTGATGAAGGACGGAGAGCGAGTTTCGTGTGGGGAGTGAGGAAAGATATGGCGTCAAGCTCTTGGAAGGCGCCTCTGCTGATGAGATGTGTTTCTGAAGAGCCTGCGAGAAGCAGGAAGGGAAAGACATTGACACTTGAATTACCAATCTACATCCAGTCAGTACAGCTCTGGTAAGCATTGGAAGAGCTCATAGACTTACCCCAGGCACCGCATGTAGAACCCCTGGACCACCCACTACTAGACATACGCCCGGCTTTCCTGTCAAATATCCATAGACGCTGGCTGCGTATCCAGCAGCTTGTTCATTCCTGAAGCCAATGAATTTGATCCCAATTTTGATCGCTTCTTCCGCGATGTCCACGACTGGTATACCAACAATGCCGAAGATGACGGTGACTCCGAGGCCCCGAAGGCTGCGCGCAATTATTTGTGCACCCGTCAATGGCGCCATGACCAATGCTTGGGAGGTGAAGATTGGCCATGATGAATGGGGTGCAAGTGGAGAAGCCGTTAACGGCGAAGAGATGCCGGCGCTTTCATCCGGGAGTGCCAAGCTTTTTGATGCTGGAAGTCAAACCGTTCACATACGATTTTCAAATCATCCATAGATTCTCCAGTTTGAATTAGCTTCAACCTCAAAGTTTTGAAATGCAACGAAACCGAATTTGGGCTGCAGAAATGGGTTATTTGTGGCTGGGTATCGACGCATTTCAACTTCTATGTACGATTTTGGCACCCGGGGCTTCGAACGTGTCGAACGTCAAGCTGCTTGAAAAGGGCATAGCATTGCTATGATCTCTAGCTATAAATACACATTTTACTGCTCAAAGCTCCTTCAAACCCTCTTTCACGTGTCATCGGTATGTGAGGCAGGACCTTCAAGTACCCCAAGCCCCTGTAGTTCATAGCGAAATTACCACCTTCTCCGCAGACACGCCTCCAGCCAGTGCATCAAATCCTGCTTGTACATGCTCTAGGCCCTTTCCAACAACGTGTGGATCTGGAGCCGCCACATATTTTTCACTCGCAAGGGCTTGCGGAAGAAAGTCCACAAATATGGCCTTACCGACATTGGTATCTTTTATGGCGGCAGCTTGGACAAATATCGCTTGGACGCCGCTGGGAGTAGCTTGGAGTAAAGGTCGGACGGTGGAAACGAGGAGGCCATTGCGGGCTTTGCTGCTGACTTCGAGGCAGGCTTCGATGGCGCCATTGGCGCTCACTGCATCGAAGATACCAACCGTTACCTTCGCATCAAGCGTAGCAACGACATCATCGATCACGTTGGCTTTGTTATAGTCGAACACTTGGCTGGCGCCGAGCTTCTTCACGTACTCGAAATTCTTTGCTGATGCCGTAGTAATGACTTCGTATCCTGACGCAATAGCTAATTGAATTGCATTACTCCCGACGCAAGATGCACCTCCCCAGATCAATAGAGTCTTGCTCGTGGGCTGAGGGCTAAGAGACGGGTATTGAAGATGTAAGGAATGATCCTGATATAGCCCGGCTGCCGCAGTCGCGAGGCATAATGGTATGACAGAGGCGCGGTCGAAGGATAAGTCGTCAGGGATAGACGATGTGAAAACAGGCTGCAGGATGGAATAAAGCTGGAACCCGGCCTCACTATTTTTCTGGCTGGCGTGCCAATTGGCAAGACCCAGAACACGATCGCCTTTTTTGAAGCTGGTAACAGATTTGCCTACCTCAACAACCTCGCCGGCGACGTCGCTGCCTAGGATGATCGGATATTGCAAAGGAAAGATAGCCAGCTCTTGTAACTTGCAATCCACAGGGTTAACCGCAACTGCCGCGTTCTTGACTAGGATTTCATTTTCACCCGGCGAAGTGTAGGGTGCAGTCTTGACCTCCAGAGGCCTGACTTTCTCACCAGCGAGCCAAGCAGCGGAATTGGAAGTCATGTTATCGATGGATGAAGGTGGAGTAACTAAGCAGGGTGTCAATGGAGTTGAAGATAGAGGGTTGAACAGAGTGCAGAGCCATCCAATGTCAATATATGAGCATGGCTAGACTTTGACGACGGAAAATGAGTATCGCAACCCTTATGTCCGACCGGGGCCGGTGAGTTGCCGATTGGTAAACGGTGATTGGTAGAGCCGACGTCATCGTCGGATTGATTTCGTCCGAGCGCCCAGTGGGGATGATCCTTAGAAATGCGATGACAATCCTCAGATCGATGAGATGCTGTACTATCTTCATTTAGTAAAAATGTAAAATTAATGGTGGTGTATCTGGTAGGTTACCTTGACCACTCTTGTATCTTGAAGAAGGCTTCAGACAGTGATCTGCGGCAAGCTAAGCAGCTCCACTCGCATCACTAATTGCCATTGATGCGAGTCTAAGACAGTGATAGATTCGCTGATGTTGAATAGTATTGCTCGTCTAAAGTGTAGGATCATTAGAGTCTGTGATAATTTCAATGGCCATTGCGGCTGTCGTCTCTCGAAAGGTTGGCTCTTGTAGTATTGGGTTCAAGATGATCTTTCCACGGATTGTACGGGGCGGCAATGATGTGCTCTTCTCCGACTTGTGAATTATCGGCATCGTTGTGATCAGCGGCCGGTCGCCGTCGCTGTTCTTCGTGTAATCTGTCGAGCGGCTCTCCTAAGATATGATACTTTGCCCAGTTGATTGGAGGACACCTTACGACACTTTGTGGACCAGGAATGTCTCCAAACTTCTTCTCATCCGGTACATTGACATTTGTAGCACCCATACCTAGATCCTCATCATGATGGGCGCCTGGGGCTTGCGTGGGCGCGGGTGAGAAGCCAGGTTCGGAGCCCAGCACCCCGCTCGATCGTGTCCTAATTTTCCCAGCTACCGCAGCTTTGGAGAAGGCCTCTGGGTCGGCTGCCGCAACGGTTTTTTGGTGCTCAAGTGTTTTTAGATCTCGAAGCGCCTGCTGACGCTGAATTTGAAGAATGGACAGCGTAGATCGCAAGGCAATCGCGTCTGGATTGTCACTCTCGGAGAAAGGCTCGAGAGGAGGCATTGGCGGAACTTGGGCTGGTGGATCACCATGGTGATAGCCTTGAGTTTCATTGGAAGGAAGGGAATTCGACATGACGGGCGTTATCGGCGAGAAAGGAGGACTCGTCGGAGACTCAGAGCCATCGTGTGCTACCGTATGGTCAACACTATTGCCTGTTGCGGGGCTCCCCGTAGGTATTGTCAATGCAGGCATTGTTGTGAATGGTGTGCCTGATGTCTTGTTGAGATGAATGCAAGGTTCTCAAAATGGAGGTAAAGCTAGTGAAGCGGCTTCCGGAATGCTCCAGTGAAGCAAAGCCACCTCGGCCACACCCTACTCCATATTATCATTATCTATGAAGTATGTTCCTGATACTGAGGGGTCATAATTTGACATTCCTAGTACGTCGAGCAAGGATTTGATGTGCTACTTGGATACCAATCACATATCCGGTCTAGACCTCTAACCCCAGATTGAGACTTGACGCCAGTTCAACGCCAAGCCCATTCTGCCATAAACACGCTAAGCATGAAATGAGTACACAGCTAAGGTTAAATAGCCACTTTTGATTGTGGAGAAGTTAATGCTCAAGATCATGCTGGGTACTGCTAGCCGTCTAGATTGATTGACCCACTATGCGGAGATTGTCGGCATCGGTTTACGAGGGAAATATTTCAAGAGGGATGGATCACACCAAAGCGAATTTTTCTGCAAGTCTAGCTGGCGTGTACCTGTCAAATGTCCCGAGTCGTAGATGGAGATGGTCGGTGTTCTTGCAGATATATCATGAAAGCTTGGAAACAAGGGCATTTGGCGGCTGAGAGGCTGAACACGGTGCATAGACTTTATTATTCGAGCATGCTTCGCAGGGCCTTGACATGCAGTACGAGGAAATGGTAGCCAATGATTGACTGTCCTAGTGGTCCATAAGGTTCAAGCCCACGTTGCGGCCCACATGGTGTATGCAAGTTTCCGGCCTGCAGTCACCAACGTGGGAGCGTGGCATGATCACAACTTCAATTTGACATTCCGTGGGCAAGATGCGAAAAAGGCTCAGCTCAGATTGGTCCACAATATAATATTCCGTGATATTTCACGTGTCGTGATGGACGCAAAGGCAGTCTAATGGGTGAGTCCGGCATGCTTGCCTCGCCGCCGTTTTACTTGGCGACCGAAACTGCGTGCCGTGATTCCGCCAATTCGGCTATGAGGATTCGATGCGCGAAACAATCGGTGTGTTATGCCCAAGGCAAGCCTGAAATCGAGCATGAGGCGCACGAATGCTGGGTTGCATCTGAAATCATGTGTCCAAAGGGCATGTTTGAAGATGGTACGGACGTATTACGTGGTGATACAATCGAATTGGGCGGAGAGCTGCTTCGATCCTTCGGATTGTTAACCCTTTTTAAGGATGTGGTCGGTCTAGAACGAGCACAGCTGAACGCCTTCCGTGTACTGGCGTTGAGTGACGTTGGAGGATGCTCGTAGCTCCGAGTGCCACAAAGTCGATATTGATCCTTACAATTCATGCTCGTGGTGGTGTGCGTCTGTCTGAATGTGGATATAAAGCTGGCAATGATCTGCTGATCTGCTGGTTGCAGCTGTCAAAAGTTTTGGATGCTGCAACGATCAACGGAAGGATAAGCTTGAAACCGGGCTGCCTTGAGTCGCAAATCAAACCCCTGTCGGATGAAGTCAGCGGTATCGACCGATCGAATGCTTAATTAAATCGCCAGATCTTGCAGATCTTTATTTCATTTTATCAATTGTTCCTGGTCCCTGGTTCCTTCGCTGCTTGTCATTCGTGCTTTCCACTACGCCGTCCCACGGTCCTTCCCTTCTGGTTCAACCATTCACCTGTTAGGATCGGGGCGTCCGTTACCTTGCTAACCTTCCTGTCCCTCGTCTCCAAGGATTGGGGCTGGCTGAAGTCTCGAAGATCCTTTCCTCTCGTTACGACATTACCTATCTGACCCACAAGATCTCGATCTTTCTTCAAGCACAGACCTCATTGACATATTTTGTCACCGTTGCCGTTCCGCCTTATTCTTTGCCGACACACCACCTTCGCTCCTGCATTGTTTCGCTTCTATCAACTTCGGAATCTTCTCTTCAATAAACCTTCCCTTACTTACAACATCTCACAACATCCCCTACATGTAAATTCAGTTGAACTCCGCCGTCCATGCCACTTTTCTTTCGCAATCTTCGAGCGTGATATATCTGTTGGTCACCATTAGGCTTTCTGGTCAAACAAGAGCAGGCATTACAACCTCCATCTATCTTGGGAACTCAAAAGGCTGCATCAAAAAACGACTCTACTAAGATCACTGTGGGGAGATGGCAATGGCCGCCGTCGTTGGCTTCCCCTCAATGACGAGCCGTCGTGAGGGCAATCAACCACATATCCCGAAACTCACGTATCGGAACTGCCCATCAAGTACTTCTATTGGCGGAGGTTCCATCGTCACTGTGAGAACCCACTCATCTACCGCCAGCATCTCTACTGCTGCCACATCACCTTCCGTGTCTTCCTTTTGTGGATCGCCAAGATCGCTCCAATCATCTGGCAGTCCTCTCAGCCCCCTCAGCCTAGATGGGGCTTCCGACAGGCCTGCGACGTCGACTTTTCTGTCGCCTCGATCAGCCAAAGACCCAAAGAAGAAATCCTCTTCATTCTTTAACTTCCTTTCCGTCAAGGAGCCTTCTACCCAAGCTTTCGAGGTCTATCAGGAGCAGATGAAGAAGCGAGGTACAACTCAAAGTGGACGAGCAAATGCAGTTGGATTGCCGGGTGTTTCTTCTGCCAAACTACCACCAACGGTCCCCAAAGTCAATTCCAAATGGGACGGTGTTCCACAAACAAAGGAAAAATCGAAGGAGAGGAGTATCTCCGAACAACCTGTGTTCAACCTGTCAGCCTCTCGATCTTTGTATACCTCTCAGTCTACCGGAAGCAATATGACTTCGAGCACCCTCAGCTCGACAAGCTCTACACGCTCCGTTCCCCGTTCCAATGGGAAGCTGAAGTATGATCTCAGCAATGGCAACCTTTCCGACATTTACGGATGGGAAACTGGTACCCCTTCGAACAGCAGCTCCATGAGGAGTCTGCAACTGGAATCGAGAGGAAGCGCAATCTCAGCACCATCCTTGCGTAATGTCGGCTTGCTATCATTGGACCCTCCTGTGCCCGCAGCTGTCCCTGACTCGTCGCGCAATCTCTCCGCGAACACTCTGCCTGCATTGACTTCCTCGACCAGTCAATGTCCACCTGTAGTATCTCCAGGTTTCCAACCGTCATTCACACCTGACAGCTCCGTACAGTCCCTCCCAATTCCGCCACTGTGTAACAGGCCAAGCAACAAAACCTCTTTTGATGAACCTTCGGTGTCTGGCAAAGGAGTGATCCTCACGTCCTCTGGTACAAATGTTTTGGGGCCGCCCGTCTCCGCTACCCGCAAGGTTCCACCAACCACGAATCCTTCAGGTAGAGGTACCGATATCGAATCATCCCCAGATGTTCCTAGCTCTATCCTGAAGAGACCAGCTATAACCCATACCGACAGCTGGCCATTACAATCGGCTCCTCTAAAGGAAGCTCCTAGAGGTCATGATGATGGCGTCCTACCATCTTCGCCTCCGCCAAACGGGACAAAATCTAAAAGATCACGGATGAAGGCCATGTTTGGCAAAGGTCTTTAACTTCTAGACTCACACCCCCTTTTTTTAAGCCGTCGTTACGGATTCTTAATGTTTTGAAATCTTTTAGCGAGGTGTTGGGTTCTTGGGTACTTGGGTAGCGTTGGGATTCATGACTGGGAAATATTCCGGTGGGTTTTCTTTGCTTGAATGTTTAGAGATACCCTGGGTTTTTGGACGAGTACATCGGGCTACGCAGATTAAGGCTTTTGGGCGTTCGGGGGGATTATGGGAATGGAGCCTGCTGGACTGGCTGCTGGGTAATCTTGGAAGATATATTTATACTACATTATTTTAATGTGAGGACCATATAATTCATTAAATATTCTACTGTGTCTGCTCCATTTCAATTATGCGAGCGTTCATCCATAAGTTCTTATTGAATAAATTCTCTTGAATGTACGACCGGGAAGTTGATACATCGACTTCCCATAAAATCACGTTCCACCATTAATAGCATAGGTCTCACCATTATCATTTGTTTGAGTTTCCATTTATATATTATCGTCTTCTAACATTCCTGGTTTCTTACAGTGACATACAACGTTGATACACAAATCCATCAAACACATTCGAAATGTCCCCCTCCACAAATCACCATTTCACCAAAATCTCACCGCATCCGGACAAATGCTCTCCCCGCCACTACTCGTCCAGATCGCCTGCTCCCTCACCGGCGTCCCCGTATGCGCCGCATTCACCATCCACCCCTCCCGCATGAAAATCCCCACGTGCGCAACTGAATTCTTACAATCGCCCCCCGTGGCCCAGAATATCAAGTCCCCCGGTTGGGCGGAGGAGCGGGGGATGTGGGTGCCGAGGGAGGAGTGGTATTGGGTTTGGGCTGTGCGGGGGATTGTGAGGGATATGGCGGTGCAGAGGGCGTATTGTGTTAGTCCTGTAGGGGAGGGGTTGTGAGCAGAGGGGGTTTTTTGGGGGGAGGGGGAGTGAGGTTTGGGGAGGGTATGGGGGGATGGGATGGTTTGGGATGGAGGATATGTTTTATTTACCGGAACAGTCGAAGCCGCCTTTTGAGGGGCCGGAGCAGCCTCCTCCGCCCCAGACGTAGGGAAGACCTTCTTCCTTTACGGCGGCGGAGACGATGGCTGCGCCAGATTTTCCGGGGGTTGGAGGAGAGGGAGGAGATGATGAGTCGGAGAGGCAGCACTGTGGGTTTTTTGGTTAGTTGGATTAATTGAGGAGGATCTGGTGATGTGTCTGTAGAGATATATAGTTACCTGTATTGAACTGTCACCAGGGCAATAACCTGCTTTGATATCACCCTTGCAGCTATCTTTGTTGGCCATGTTGATGCAGGTGCCAGAGCCTGTGGGCGTAGTGCAGGATTTTTTGACGCAGCATTGGATGTCGTTTGCGTCATTAGGGCAGTAGGATGCGAGGTTGAAGCCGGTAGTCACACAGTCCCCGGTTGCTTGGCATGTGCCCGATCCGTGCTAAGTATAATTGTTAGATTCCATAGAGTTGTCGTGAAATGATTGAAGAGGGTTATGAATATATTTACCGGAGTATCGCAGGTAGAGCCCACGGAACGTTGGAAAAGTGGTTGGGGGACGAGAGCTCCAGAGAAGGCAGCGAGGGAGAGGAGTAACAGGATATTGGTGGGATACATGGTTGAAATTATAGCTTGATACTTGGGATGCTGCTTTCCACGCAGGGAACAAATGGTCTTCGTCTAGCCAAGCGAAGAAATAATTGAGAAGTGGAGAGAATGCGGAGAGAGAAGGTAATATGCCTTCTCCAAATATCAACGAAAATATGGCATGATCACGATGGTATACATAGCGACTGAACTAGCAATGGACAATACGAGATACTAGAAATAGAGTAGGCAATAGGAGGTTGACTTGAGAAAAAGGCACAGCCAGCATCGTCATCCAAACGAAATTGCGGTCCCTTGCATAGAAGCTCGGGGCCGATTCGTCAAACTGGACTCCAAAGAGTCTAGTTGATACCTTTTTCTTGATAGCCGGTCCATGGTCGCGTAGATCACACACGGTATTGATGAGAGGATCATGAAAGGCGTTGAGAGAGTGAATGTAACCCCACAAAATAACCATGCTAAGAGCGGATGCTTAACCGAAATGATGCCGATCATTGGCCGTAGTATGTTTCATCATTGCGCCTCGTCAATTCCTTCCAATGATGATATGCATGTACATTATAACGGTCACATGGAAGGATAACGACGAGKCTGCGAGACATCTTCTAATTATACTTCTACAGTTAGTCGAATGCGTCCTGAACTTGGCCAGCCTTGGTGCCAGTGTGAGGTAAAACTTGGATATCGAGAAGAAAGGTAACAGGTCAACGGATATAGATGAACATGAAGTATATGGAAGTAAGTTTCACGTGGAGATGTAGAAGAACCTCATCTCTCATGCTTTGCGTCTGATCGTTCAGTCTTGTATGGTTTGTCAGTGGAAAAGACAATATGAATTCCTGTACCGATACCAGATCCCTTTTCCCCTCTGAACGCCATCCAAGCCCCATACGCTGCCTAAAATTCTTCGTCACCTGAACACCAAAATCGACAAGAACGAGATCAAACCATAGTACTCCCCGCCCTCGGAAACCTCTCCCTCTCCCTCCTCCCCCTCCTCTTTATCCAATAAACATAAATTGACAAAGTAACAAGGGTGAGAGGGATCGCAGCCACAAGATAGATCCACCAAAGATCACTGAAGACAAAATGCGTCCTGCCATCGCCACCAGTGTCCAGGGAGACGAGATTTGTGCCTAAGAAGCTGGAGACGAAGGTAGCGGGGAAGAAGAGCATCGTGACCATGGCGATTGTTTTCATTGCAGCGCCATCTTGGCGGGCGTCGTGGGCGATGCTGTGGGATGTGATGCTGTCGCGGTTGGCGAGGAGGTTGTACGTCTGTTTTCGGAAAAGGGACGATGTTAGTAAATGATGCTCGCATCAAGGTTATGATCCAAGGTTTTATCTTGCTTCTGTTGTCCTTCTCTTTTTGGGCAGTAGATGGAAGAAGACTAACCAAAGCAATCAAGTTCTGCACTCTCTGCGATCTACTCTTGAGTCGCCTCTCCCGATCCAGGCAGAAGTCTTTGAGACAACGGAACCCATCAACGATGCGCTGATGGTCATGTTCATCGATCGGAAACGCTCCATCCGTCTGCTTAACCGTCGTCCAAAGCCTGTCCAAATCCTGGACCAAGTTATCGATCGTTGCAATCTGGCGCTTATTATTGTTGTCTCTGATCAGTACATCTCTGAAGAGGGAATGGAGATCTTGCAATCTCCGTTTCGTGTCATCGGCTGTCTCGAACGTGACTTTGGTTTTCCGGAATATCGATCGATCTTCTAGTAGGAGCAGCCTCCGCAGCCCCTCCTCGAGTTCTTGGTTTCGTTCGAGGACGCTTTTGAAGACGAGGATTAGATGGATGCTGAACGGGTGGGCGCGTCGTCCAGCGGGCATTCTGCGGCCTTCGAGGGCTCGGGCGTAGTACTCGAAGCTTTCCTCTGAACAAGCTAGGAGGTACGTGGCTCGGCCTGTTTGGACGTTGTATAGAAATCTTACGGATTGGTAGCGATAGGCTAGATTTACGGTCTCGCCGCTGATTTCGGGGTTCCTGTCGCCTCGCAGGTTGTAATGTGTACCTACATCGGCGGTGAGCCATGGAAAATCTTGACAGTGGTTGCCGTGCATCAATACCAAAATTTACTGAGCTGCCATTTCTGCAGATCCCGCTATGATACATGGATTCCACTTGCAATGTAATTAACCGCATGATCCGCGTTCGCTCGACGGTGACGTTCTGCTTCAACTGCCTGCGGTGCGGGTGAGTCTCGCGCTGTCCAGTGTCGATCAAGCACATCACCTACCCGAACAGCAGAGCTGGTCCGTCAGCCTTCTCCAGATGTTCGGTAGCTTCAAGCTGCATCAACGAGTCGCTGCATTCAGATCTATCGCAGTCTGGGACGCAGTTAAGATTTTCTCAGATTGAGCCCAAAGTTGGGATGTAGCGCATACTCTGGCTCCAATGAATCTTTGCTATCTCTTCCCCGTCTGGCGTACCCGATGCGTCCATGTCATCGAACATCATGAAGCTTAAATCTTCCATGACCAGATCGCTTTGCATGGATGTCTCGTTGACGAGTTCAGTGCCATCGTCATCGGACCTCTCTTCATGTTGGGTGATCTGGATTATAGGGCTCTGCGAAGGTTTATCATGAGGTTCAAGGAAGATCCCAGCCATCAAGGTGATGAGATTAAGCTTTTAAGCTTTTGGTGATGAAGTAGGCTCGTCCTAGGCTGTCTGAGTCCAACGGTAATAGGATTTCACGGTGCGTTCCCACAGAAACCCTATAGCTGAGGTAAGGTGATAGCCGCATATAAAAGTGGAGTAGCTTGACGATCAGTCGAGGAAGGGACATGGTTTTGTATTCTCTTTATTTGCGTGCAGTAGTCGTATGTCTTGTTAGGCAACTCAGTGGAAGCAGCCTTGCCAAGCAACGCCCATTCTGTAGCAGACGAGGCTGTGGCTTGAAGCCTAATCGGACCATTCGGGTTACCGCAAATTCTTGTGACAGAACCTTTCGCGCAATGATAGCTTTGACCAGATGACTTGGATTTGCTTCATTCTTGCTAGCACGAGGCTGTTTAGCTTTTGCCACTGCTGATGGTCCATTGACTCACATATCATCCATAAACAATCTGCTCGTGGTATCCAATTAATCATCCGGCGATCCAGCAATTTTCCATCGTGCTTGGAGGAGTTGTTACGTATAGGTTCTGTCTAATCAGGCCCCAGGAGCCGCTCCGGCCCATGGAAGTTTCAGTTGAGCAACGATGAAAACAGCGCCGACGGCATTACAAAACAAGATTTTGTAACTGCCCATTAGGGCATCTCTGCTGATTCTTCTGGTTGTATTGATCTGCTTAACCGTCAACCTTGAGGCCATATGCCCGCAGGCATGTGATCATGCATCAAGTTCTGGAGGCTCACGTACCACATCTATAAGATAAAATTGGATCCATTCCCACGGTATGGGGCGATGTGAGCGGAACACCATGGTCACCCCATTGAATGAAGCTTGCCAAATTAATTGCGCGGGCCGAGTTGTCTTGTTCACGTCGACCATAGATAGAACTGCTCGGTAGAATTGCTCAAGCTCATGCGCAGCGACATCGACGTTAGTTCTGATAATGTCTAATAGATTGAAATGCGCCGTCCACCCTTCTGCATAGTGCTGTACCATTGTAAACATATTTCGATACTCAGGACTTCGCCAGTCGCGCTTGATCAAATCGATGGATGATGTCTGGTCGCGATAATCAATTTGAGCAATGGTGGTACGAGGGAGGAGAGATAATAGAGTTCCACTCTGATCGGCATCTTTTGAGGAAGGAGATTTCGGAAGAGCAAATACAAAAACCATTTCTAGATAGAATATGAAAGCGATGATTCCTGTGCATCGTGGCCACATTCTGGATAGGTCGTTATAGAATGCTTTTGTAAAAACGGAGCAGGATGATCTCCATCTCGATATATGTACTTGCCATAGGCTCAAGATAAATCACTCCAAACAATTCTTTCAAAGGCTACGTATTCCAATCGGCTACATGTTTTACGTTCCCTCGGAAGTTTTGTTTCAGCCTCTCCCCCACGGCGCGCATCCTGGTCGGCTAATGCGTGGGGCGACCAAAACCATCTCTAATGGGATTTGAGGTGCGGATGGTAATGTGGATGAGCATTTGCCAAAGCTGTTCGTTATGCGGCTCAATGCGAGAACCATGTTGCGACTCTTGTACCCGCTCACGCCGCCTCGAACTTCGGGACGTAAAACAGCAGACTCCCTCAAATAAGCGCATTCCTGGATTGGACTTCCCGATTCTCGTGGTAACGGGTTTTGGTGCCGTTGTCAGCGGCTGGATGTCAGATCATGACCTACCTTTCGGCCCGGCTGGGATGCAAAACACATGCTGAGACTATGCCATAACATAGACTCCTACTCTGCTGCAGTGTAAATGACTCAGAGATGTCATCTTTCAAAAGACGGCTGAAACCATAATAATCGTGAAGGACTGCACTGCTTCAATCTCCATACGGAAAGAGAACTCTTTGCTTTAGGCCAAATTTGTCTGAGTATCAGACACTCAGGTGCAAGCGCGTCGTTTATACCTCGAGCCCTTGTATATTTCATAATTGGACTAGAGTGTGAAGGTGTATCAATGGTACCCTTGTAAAGTCAAGATCCAGCAAAACCACTGATCATGTCTCTACAGGGTGTGGAGAGCTTGTCTTGAATCACAGTCAACTCGATATGAGTAGTCACAGAACTATGTGAGGATCAATGGAGGTCATAGAGGCTATTTGTAATGATACCAGGAAGAAGCAAAGACTGAAGCCTTACACGCAAAACTGAATCTGAATGAAAGTGCTAAGGGTGGATCTGGAATACCGTAGTGGTCTGTGCACAAGTGGGCGGCTAAAAGCGGTTAATATACCAGGCAACCGGAGATAAAGGCGTTATAGAAAATACAATAGACCTCATTTCATTCCAGTTCCCTTCCACATCTCTTTCTCTGCCTTGATTCTGGAGTGTTTGCCTAAAAAGCGATGGTGGATATGTATATATATGGACTTGCTCCTTTGCGCAAGACCAGGATCTTCAGCCAGTCTGGTTCTTCTGTCTCCTTTGGTATCTTATGATGGTGTTTGGGTAATTTCGGTCCTCAGCTTGCCATCAATTCTTTCGTAAGAATAGCCAACGTCTTAGTCCTCACTACTGAACCATTTGAACTTCTATGAAGATCTGATCACTCTTTCTTTCTTCTTTGATACCCACTTGAAGAATTCGTCGAAGGATAAAGGTCTCTCACCTTATAACTTGGGCTTCCGTGGCTTTCTTGAATTATATACAACTGCTTTAGAAGAGTCAGTTTGATCCTCTGATAATTTCATTCCGTAAGTCCAAATCCAACCATGGCTCAATATCTCAAACCCATCAGACTCATCAGGAAAGCCCTTGCAGTGGGCATAATAAGGTATGATCTGGAGACAAATCTTGGGAGCAGAAGTGTCGCCATGTTTTAGATAGACTTTAATTGGTGATTGGGTTGGTAATTGAGCAATTGTCTGACTTAGTGCTGTTAGTATTATATCCGTTCCCTTTGTTGTGATAAGTTATTGTTGACACTTTCACCAGTGAGTAACGCAGATCTTGTTGGGATTGATCTGTCCGTTGCTGATTGTAACCAGGCAAATCCCAAATAGAGGGGTGAAAGGTCGGATCCGCCGCGGAGCTGGTGCACTGGTGCACTTCGAAATTGGATAGGTATGGAATCAAATTTCATTCCTTCAACTTCCACAACCTCCAACATCTTCCTCCACCCACAACAAAATTTTGCACTCTGGCTCCATTCTTCTATCTGAGCTTTCTCTACTACACTGTTCATTGTAAAGGAATGTCTTTAAGGGACTGTATTGCAAAATCTCCTTGTTACTCCTGTGATCATAGCATCTTAGTGTGCATGATCAGTAACAAAGCTTGCGCTATCCCCATTGCTACCCCACCCTAGTACCTCCTCGTTTCCTATTGTGTGCATCGCCGCCTCATAAAGAAGTCTCCTGTGTAATTTCTTTCAACGTGCCCAAGTCCAACATGCCATCTGAGCCAACACAATCTATCCCTGCTGAAGAAGTAAGCGACAATGGCAGCAATGCTGACTCTCCAGCAGTTGGTTCCCCTAATTTCGAACTTTCGTTCGAAGAGGACTCCTTCATCGACGTTGGTGAGGAAGGATTCGACGACGACGACGACGACGACGACGACGACAATAACAGCGAAGTCGAAGACGAGCCGGGTCAGCAAAACGCCCAGCCGCGAAGCCCACCTCGGCGAAGTACTTCCGTAGACGAACTAGAATTTGAACCACCGTTTAATCTCCCAGACGAAGAGCTAGAGGACGAGGACAGCTTCAGAACAGTTGCCACACTTCCACTAACAAGTGAGGACAAGGCTTGCTTTGACCGAAGAGCTCAGCAGGTAAGATTCCATCAACTCTTCTCATCTATCACGGCACTGTTTCATTAGTTTGCGAATATCAACACTAATGTAATCTACTGGCTTCCTCTTGCAACTTTCTACMCAATGCTCGTACTGAATTCTATCTCTCACAGCCTCAATCAAAGTGGGCACCCTGTCAGACTGGTGCTCTTGTCTGCGAGAACTCTCAGTACAGCATGGATGACGTGGCGACCCAGCAAGTGGCCATCCCACCGATCGACCCTAACGGGAGGGGAGGTCATGGCGTTATCAGTGACCAAGATCGATCAGACATCTTGTGTGTTCTGTCACCAGCCTCTCCATCCGCTTATGAAGCAGTCGAGCTAATCGCGGACACGGCGCCACAGCACGTCGTACGCGAGTGGAGTCCTGGTCCAAGTGGAGAGAGAACGGGAGCGAATAAGCCGTCTCTAGATATTGCATTGAGGATGTCTTCAAGGCTTCTCAATCCTTGTATTGGTTTCACTTTCGGACGGAATCCGGAGAGGTGTGACTTGCTCCTCTCTTACAAGAACAACCAGGAGCAGCTGATCAGCGGTACCCATTTCCGTATCTACATAACTGCCGGAGGCGTCCTGATGTGTCATGATACATCCACCAACGGGACCGTCGTCGATTCTCACCAGCTCGAACATAAGCAGAGAACTCTTCACGACGGTAGTACTATTGATTTGAGGTATAGTCTTGGTGTTTCAATGAGGTTCTATGTTCGTGTACCGGATCGGGAAGGTATTTCGGAAATCTACGGGCGAAGACTCGAGGCCTACATCGGCTTCGCCGAACAGCATGGTCGTCAAAAACAGGAAGAGTACAATCGCAAAACTCAAGGTCTACCCGTAGACAGCCCTCCAATACCAATCCTCCCATTTGAACAGCGTCTCGTGGATTGGAAACTTCCGTCCAACGCGAACAAGAACCTCATTGCTGGCACAGAACCTTATCAACATGGCATGCAGTGGAATGGTGGTCCTGATTACAAGGTCACAGGTCTCATTGGCAAAGGAGCTTTTGCCACAGTATACAAGCTTGCTCGACGCCATGATGGCGAGCTGTTCGCAGTCAAGGAAATTGGGAAGATGGCTCTTGTTAAGAAAGGCGTCATTGATCGGAGAGTAGAACAGGAACTGGCTATAATGAAGCGGCTGGAACATGTAAGCTTTGTCTACGATGAAGATGCCTTGAGCACGATGATTGACCGAACATTCAGCCCAACATCGTACAATACATCGGCCACCATGAAACCAAGGAGCACCTGTACATCATCATGGAGCTTGTACAACACGGTGATCTTCAATCATACCTCAATGATGGCCGCCCTCGCTATCAGGAACATTTTTGCCAGGCAGTCGCCATTCAGATGTGCAAGGCGCTCAAGTATCTACACGATAGCATGATAACGCATCGTGATATCAAACCCGACAACATCCTGATCTGTGACATTGACCCATATCTCTTCAAGCTTTCGGACTTTGGCTTATCCAAGGTGGTCAACAATGACGAGACCTTTTTGAAGTCCTTCTGTGGTACATTGTTGTACTGTGCGCCAGAGGTATATCCTCAATACGATGGTCTCAGGAGGAACAGTCGTAAGCGACTTCGAGCTCCGGACGGCAGGTACGTAGCAATGGAGAGCAAGAGAATCTCTATGACTGACGGCTGATGTCCCCTAGCTTCGTCAAGAGTGAAGCAAAACAACCGTATACATCGGCTGTAGACACGTGGGGCCTCGCAGCAGTTCTCTATCATTTGTTGTGTGGTTCACCCCCATTCCCTGGCACCGGAGTTAATCACGGGGCACAGATGCTTCACAACATAATGAGCGCAACCGTTGATTACGACAAACTTCGAGTGGGTGGTGTGTCGGATGACGCTATTGACTTCTTAAAACGAATGCTAATCACTGACTCCGCTTCACGACTGACTGACGACCAATGCTTAGCGCATCCCTGGATCACTCGAAAGCCACGTCCAGAAGGATCCACACAAGAAGACTTACAAGCCTGGACACAAACCGGATACGAGAACTATATTACACGTGATACCAGACGCGCTGATGAGGCGGTTCTAAACGCGTATGCTTCACAGCTAAGCATTGCCGACAGAGACGCCGCTCGAGTAGACACTGATCTCGACGAATTGCCGTCGGAAGACATGGAGGAAATCCAAGAAATGGGTCAATCAAAGCGGAAGCGCCGAGGTGAAGCGGATGAGGACGAAGAGCCATCGCTTGCCGAGTACAATGATGACTTGACCACATCCGATGTACTTCATCCGGCTACTCTACAACAGCCAAGGCGTCTGTTCGGTGAAGTCACTCACTCCGCTTTGCGAAGCTCGGGAGCACTGGGTTGGCAGGCAAATGCTGCGTTGGAAGTGAATAATCCAGCAAATCATGATTCAGCTTTGAGCGAATCACATTACGCTGGCGAGTCACAATTTTCAGTGGCCGACTATCCAAGACTACAGGAACAGCCGGCAGTCATCACCTACCCAACTCTCCGAACTGAAGATCCTGCTGGAGGTGCGCCTAGTCTATTGGGGGCCGAGGCCATGGTCGACCAATTGCATATGGATTCAATCATGGCAGATGCTTCAGCCGACAACACAGATGACCAACCTACCACATCCACAACCGAAATAATCCGCGAAAAGACACCCCAAGCACCGGCCGAAGAGCGCCAATTTACGACCTCAAGTCAGGGCTTGTACTCGGCTACGCCCCCACGATCAATGCATCAACCTCAAGAACCTAAGGCTTCAAGCCACCAACCGAATAATCCAGACCCTGTACATGAAGAACCTCATACCACCGCCGATAATCCTCCAACAACTCAGCAAACATCAATAGATCGAAATCAAGCAAGGGATGTCGCAAATCCCTCCATTGCTCCAGTGAGCGAAAAACCAGACACAAAAACGACCACACAAGCAGCCGCTTCCACCGAAAATCAGCAGCAACAACCCCCGCCCCCACCTTCCACAACCCAAGCCCAACCCACAAACCCCACCTCCACATCCGCCACCACCAGCCGACGCGATAATAAAAGCTTCCAACAACCACCACCACCAGCAAAGCCAATAACAGCTCCACCTGCCCTCCCCCCACCATCCCCCTACAGCCCACCCCTCGGTACCCTAACCACAATCGAAGGCTCCGTCCCCTACCCAAAAATCCACCTCACAGAACGCATAACCTCCTTCGGCCGCATCGCCAAAGACTACCCCTGGTCCGACAGCACCGACGTCCGCGTCCCCAAACACGCGTTCAAAATCTTCTTCTACCGCCCTAATCTAGAAATCGAACTCGAAGCCAACCCAAACCTGAACTGGCGGACTAAAACAAGCGAACTGCAAACATGCATTCAAACACAGACACAACGATGGATCTACGTCAATGGGATTATTTTGCCCATGGGACGGAATGATCAGTATGTATACGGAGTACTAAGGACCGGGGATGTGATCACGGTGTTTCAGCCGCAGCCAGTAGGCGTTGATGTAGAAACTTTGCCAAAGGGAAAAGCGAGGGAGAGTTTGATGTTCCGGGTGGATATCTTTGAGGGGAAAGGGGTGGAGAAGAGGAAGGAGGGGGAATTCTTTCAGGTGTTGGAGAGGAGGCCTGAGGGGACTACTGTGGTGGCGAAGGAGAAGGATAAGGAGAAAGAAAAGGAGAAGGGTGATAAGGGGGCTAAGAGATCGAGGGATCAGAGGGAGGGGAGTAAAGGAAGTGAGGCTAGTAAGCGGAGTAGGGGGAATGAGAAGACTCGTGGGAGCAGTGAGAAGCCCCATGGGAGCGGTGAGAAGCCCCATGGGAGCAGTGAGAAACCACATGGGAGTGGTGAGAAGCCTCATGGGAGCAGCGAGAAACCTCACAGAAGCAGTCATCATGCACAGAGTAAGTCCCGAGAAAAGGTCTCTACCTCTGCCTCTGCGGTAGCTGGTGCTGGAGAGAAGCCAGCTTCTGCGGGTGCTGGGGAGAAATCAACTCCCACAAAAGGTGCTGAACATAAATCCACTTCTGCGAGAGTTGCTGAGGACAAAAGCAAGGAAAAAGACAAAGGAAAAGACAGCTCGAAAAGCAAGGAGAAAGGCAAGACTCGCGAGAGCGCCCGCCATTCACACTCCGCCCATCATGGGAGTAGTAGCCGCAAATCCAGACCGAAAGAACAGAGTAGTAAAGAAGGAGGAGGAGACGGAGGGGAGAAGAAGAGTGGAGAGAAGAGCGCAGCGGCGAAGGATAGCAAGGAAGGGTAGTATATAGTCTAGATTGGAAGATTTGGATACATTTGGATACATTGGAAATTGAATTTATTCATGCTTTTTGACTATTTGCTACCTATCTATTTGCCTACGTGACTTACAAGATGAGTGAGATCTACAAATTACTTGAATATTGACGAAACGATATCCGTGTCGTCGCTACCCCCCCTCTGATTATATTATAGTCTTTTCTTCGACGACCGAGAACCGTAAGCCTGATCATCGACGCGTTCTTAAGAACCTGCCGGTCGTAAACGTTTCTTTCGATAGATTAAGCTTGACTGGAAAGCTGTCGAAGCTGTTCGTCGAAGTGCCGAATTATGAGGTGTATTCCGAATTGTAAGGCGTATCTCGAGACCGTGGGATCGCTTGGCTCTCCTGTTTCCGTAGAAAGCTTCGTGGCCAGCACCGCGTAGAGGTGGATCCCCCTTGCTGGCTGGACATAGAGAATAGAGCAGCCGATATTATAATTGCTGGAGTGTCTAATCGAAATATGATGGTGCAATTGCTCTTTTTTCCTATGCCAGGGAGAACAGCGAAGCAGACAATAACGCTGAGGTGTGGTTGATATGAGGAAGTACTGAGCTGATTCATCTAGACTCACCTTTTATTTCCTATTTGATGTATCTCATAAACTTGCCAGGGAAGAATCCAGGGTCGACATCTTACGAGGAGGTGCAATACAGCTGCTGGTTTGTAGGAAATAGCACTTACCTACCTTTTCAGGCAAGAATTGCCGTGCCCGACAGCTTTGACTGCGCATGTATATGTGTATAGATATTTCTCCTCTAGCTTGTGCTGATGTTATACCTATACACCATATTGTAGTAGGGGGTTAGTAGAGATCAGCCCGGACTATTCGTAGATATGGTGTTGAACCGATGTACGTACAAATAGTCCTGCTCACTCCACCTCCGGAGCTGCGATCTCTCGCGCTACCTTCTTGACCATCCTTTCCCCTTGTTTGTCCTCAATTCCATTAGATTCTTCCTGTCGCCTCTTCTTCCCATTAATAGCTTTCTTCCCTCTTCCACCCAAAACACGATCCATAACCCTCCCCAGGGCTTGGACTCCTTCTTCCTCAATCTGATAATGCACCACACATCTCCCGCCCCTTATCTTGACCCCCTCCCTCACACCTTCCTCGATGAAAACCTGTTCTTCAATCCCCGAGTAAGCCAGATCAAACCAAACCATGTTGGTCTCCACCTCATATTCCAGCCTCCCGCCCTTTTCCTCCCACATCTTCCCCACCCTCATCGCAGCTTCGTGACTAGCTATCAACTTCCCTCCCAAGAAGGTTTCCTCAACAGCCACTCTCGCCGGCGCCGCAATGACGCCTGCTTGCCTTAACCCACCACCAATAGATTTGCGGATATGGCGTGCTCGCTTGATGAAAGCAGAGGAGCCGATGATGATAGAACCAATGGGGGCGCCCAGACCTTTGCTGAAGCACAAACTCACGCTATCGAAGCAGGCGCAGTAGTCTTTCAACGACCCTGCGCCCGCAGCGACGGCTTCCCACAACCTCGCTCCATCGAGGTGGAGTTTAATTGCGGGGCTTTGGGAACGTGCCCAGTGAGATATGGCTTGTGCTTCGGAAAGTGGGAGGATGGAACCATTGAGGGTATTTTCGAGGGAGATGAGTGTGGTGGGTGCGTGATGGACATTATCGTCTAAGCAAGCGCGGGCTTTGACATCCGCAAGGGAAAGGTGATGGCCGTTTTTCGGCTCGACGAGGATGGGGAAGGCACCGGAGAGGGCAGCAATGCCGCCAGCTTCCCATTCGTAAATGTGGGAGCGAGAGTCGGCGAGGACTGAGTGAGGAGGTTGAGTCATGTGGGTGCGGATAGAGATTTGATTGCCCATTGTGCCAGACAGGACAAGGAGAGAGGATTCATGGCCAGTAAGATAGGCAATGAAAGATTCGAGGGATTGAGTAGTTGGATCTTCGGCGAAAACGTCGTCAAGGAGAGTACAATTCTCGATAGCCCTGAGCATAGATGGTGTGGGCGTGGTAGTAACATCGCCTATGTTTGGGAACACAACAGTTAGCAATGATCTTTCGTATGTAAGGGATCTTATCAGATATGAAAAAGGGTTATCGCGCACTGCGAAAGTCGAAGGCAGCTGGGCCTGGGGATGACCAAGCATTTTGCTCCTTGTGATGGTCCGCATTGTTGACGCCGTTTTGCGTGCTATGTTGATCATTTGACTCAGCCATCATCGAAGAACAATCGAAGAGATATCAATTGAGACTTCGATGTTTCCGAATGCCGCTCCTGGAAGGTTGGCCGCAATGACATGCATTTCCATCCAAAGATCGTCGTAGGATCTATGGGGGGCATTGTGTCATTCTTCCTCCGACTTAACGCTAGCTATGTATGCTCATACGCACGTCATCTCGGATCCCTTCCGCAGTGACGCTTAGTAAGCTGCTGCGTCCAACCGACAATAGTGGTCCGATAATGCCGAAGTCTTGCAGTTTTTAGGGTATGCATGAGATCCTGCAGATCCGTGGTAGGTGCGGCGATGTATGGCGGTGGAGTCATGACCCTGCAATTTGTTCCAGAGACGAAAGCTAGACAGACATGGTGATATAGGAAGACAACTGCATATTTGAAGCCATAGATTAGTATGATACCAGTAAGCTCTCAAACTATAAGGCAAAATACACTAAGATCTGGTTCGCGTCGTCGTGATGTCGTTGTGTGACCCTCAACAACTGAAGAGCTGATCCGTAGCTATGATTTATGAAAGTGCCTGCCTCGAGTCTTCCACATGTGAGATATCGGTAGACTGGCTTGTAGGAGAAGTTGCATAATGGGAGATTCCTCCATGCGTGGTTCTCCAGTCACCGATGGGTATTCTAGCAACAACCGTAAAGGGAATTGATGAACACCAACGCCAGCACCCAAGATAGAAGCCACCGTAAACGCGTCAAAATGTCCGTCGAAGGATGGAGTGTCGCTGCACCGATTCGTGTAATGAGTGTGCCAGTCGAGCACAACAAAGATGAAGTCGACCGTATTAAATGCATTGGGTCGTTAAAATCGAAGAACTTTTTCATACACGTGGTGGAAGCAGGCAAGCAATGATATGCACGACATGGTCGTATTGAGCGTAAGCAAACAAATGGAATCGTCGAATCGAATCGAATCGCTAGGATTGAAAATAGTGGGTCGGTTTGGACTGCTAAGCAAATCCACGAAACCGGGGTATAAGGTATTTACCGAGCGCCGTCGGTATATTGGACTCCCTGCATTGAGGAAGCGTGAACCCCGTTGCTGAGAGGGGGTAAAGAACGAGAAGGATCGACCGGTACTTGCGTGGGCGGAGCGCCATAATGTTGAGGCATCGCCGGACCTACCATGTTCACGTGTCGAACGTCTCGATAAGCATTCATCTCGTGGAATAGACGTTGATTCTCCGCCCGAAGGCTATCGTTCTCCCGTCGAACAGCGTCTAGATCCTGAGCAACCTGGGACAGTTGGCTTTGAGCCGTCGCACTGGCTTTGCACGTTGTTTCGAGAGTTTTGATATAATCAGAAGCTGTTCATAATTAGCAAATGACTGTAAACTCGGCTGGGTCCTCCACGGGTATCTACCTTTGGATAGGATCTCCCACTTGCTTGATTTGCTACCGTGACTGGCTGGAATTTGATTGCGTAGACTATCAAACAGATATTTCATCTCCGTTCGGCGTTTACGTTCAGCCATTTTATGACTTGCCCTGAGCGCTGGTGTCCGGCTATACGGCGAGGTGGCATCCGGAGAGTCAGACTCGCCAGTGAGTTGGCTGACCTGTCTATGCTGGAGACTATGATGATGTGTACCAGGAATACTGTCTGGAAGGAGATTAATATCCACACAAAGTTGTCCCTCTCCTTCATGGGTGGATGTCTTACCTTCATCAACAGCATGCTGGGTCCCGGGACGTCTTGAGTCGGTCGTGAAGAGGCTGCTATTGATCGATGTATGGTCGCTGTCCCGGCGAGAAAGACCGGCAGTAGAAGCATGACGGCGATCGTCGTTGCTACTCATGTCAGGATCGGGGAATGCATACGGTTGCCCCGCCGTAGGTTTATCGGCATTGTATACTTCTCGCATAGGATTCGCGCTGATGATAGGAGCCGTTCGCATGTTGTAGGCATGGCGACTTTCTCCTGGTTGCCTTTCTGGGGGGGCGCCCAGAGGCGATAGTGGTTGTTGATGCATCGAACCGGTTCCGGAAGCCCGCGAATTACGGACCCCGTTTGCAGTAGGAGTAATTCCCCGCTCACGCTGGAGACTGGCCTGAATCGACGTAGTCGATTGGTTTGTAGAGCCAGCATACGGTGACGGAGCGCCATTAATCTGTAGATTTCCAAATTTTCCAACTTCGCTGCCAATGCTACTCCTTCGAGATCCTTGTCGAGTGTATTCCTGGCTGCCCCGATAATGCGAAGGATCGTGATGCTGATTGATGGTCGGGAGGCCTAAAAATCTGTCAGTACGAGTTTTGAATTCGCACGCTGGAATCTTGGTGAACGTACCATAATCGCCACTGGGGTGCGAAGTCGCCGCAAGTTGGCTAGAATTCGAGGCTCGATGAGGAGAGCCTATGGCTGAAGAGGGATAGTAGCCATTGGTAATGCCGGACGAGTAGGCCGACGAACGGGTACTTTGAGGTTGGCTCGGCCATTGATCCGAGTCTCTATTGTTGGGTGGATAGGTCGGCGAGGTGACTGTGCCTTGAGTCTGGGAGGGAAGAGAGTTTGTGAGGCTTGCAATCGAGGGCAGGGAGGCATGTTGGCTACTGCGACTGTCGGCCGGGGGACTCTCCCATATCCGACTTGACGTACTCGTCATGCCCGCCTCCTCCCCCCCACTCTATTTAAGGAGTTGAAGAGAAAGAGTTATATCGAGGTAATATCGAGCTGAAGAAGAGGGCGACCCTTATAAGCAGGTCATGCTCATATGAGTCAATTAATCGAGGATTTTTTTATCGTCTTGCGCGTCGATCGAGCAGGTGCACCAGGTTTCAGACAAATTTCGTCACCGGACCGAGAGCGAAGAAGACACGAGACCGCCGTGAAGCATACACGGAACACGTATGTTGTCTGCCTATTCGTAACTTGTGCTGGTTAGGTTTCCCAATATCTTCCTTGGTACCACGGTAACTCGCTCAGGCTATTTTGCTATCTCGCTATTTTGCTCAAAGTGAGGTTCGGGATCATCTAACGTTCTTGGACTAGTGAATTTAATGAAGTGCTGAAGAATAGGTATAAATACTCGAGTGTATAGTAGGATATGAAGAAGAGCAGGGTGGGTGTGAAATCCGAATCGGCCTCCTCCAAGTTAGAAATACAGCTGCTGGAGCCTGATCTTGTAGGGCTCAGAAGTCACTGTCTGGCAGCTGAGTGGAGGGTGGCTGTCGGTTTCCAGCTTGTTATGAATAGTATGCGCTCAGGTGGCTCTGTTAGGCTGATGGGTAGGGTAATCAGGCCAGGGTAGTGGGATAGGTGTAGGGAAGCAAAGAAGCAGGTCTGTATGTATGACAGATGACAAAGGATGCGCCGGGAGCACTAAGGAGGTCTCAGTAATGAGTGTTGCGAAGTATAACGGGTATCGGGAGAAGGACGAGGACAAGATTGGAGACAGTGTGGAGGTCGAGGGGGGATGGGTCGGGGAAGGTTGTGCCCCTTCTCGATTCCTTCTTTCAATCTTTCCCACAACGGGACCAAAGCTAGCAACCCTTGCATCTGGCTTCGCGCACCGCTACGACGCATCCACTAAAAGATGATCACCCATGGATCGTCACGTTATTCAAGCTTACTTGCTATCCGGCGGATGCTTCCCAGCAGTACCCACTACCTGACTCGATTACTGGAACCCAACGATTCCAACCGTAGAAACGGACTGACAACAACCAGCGGATCGTACAACCGTTGCACAATCTCATTCACGGGTCCCATCGGTTCTAGGCATACTTATTTGCAGCAGCGGCCTAGGGTATACTAAGCTGCCCGCTAAAACAGGAGCGAGAACGTGCCCGCAACGTGGCATCCATCAAATGAGGACTAAGCTGCATCGCTGATAGGTACGGAAGTCATACATGGTCGCCTCGAAATTACGCCTACAGCTTGGCTTGTCAGCATCAGCAACAGTGATGTTGGAGGAAGTTGCGGTTGTCTTATGGAAAGCAGCGATCAAATATCCTTCGCCAGTCACAGTCATGCTGATGGGTGCACCCACCGAGATCTTTCACCGTGGCCATTGACAGGGATATCCCAGTCGGTAGCCCCGCTTCAACAGCCCGGAGGGGCAGGCTGCTGCAGGATTTGCCTCGAGGACGTCCAAAGCAAAGGAACGTCATCTTGGTTCTTCAATCCCAATCCTTGTTACCACTTGGATTGCTAGATCCGAACTCTGTCGACAGCTGATCTACTCAGCAAGCAGATTCAGCCCCCGAAACTCCGACATATGCCACACGGTCCGATAGGTCATCCGCGTGCCTCCCTCCAATTTTCAGACCATCAACGCTTGATGCAGAAGCTGTAAGACAGTTCTTTGTTGAACGGCGGAACGGCTATCTACATTTCTCCCAATCAGGCGATGAGCCATAGGGGTGGAGCTCTCCCATATCTGATCGGATTGCATTGGACATGCCGTGGCCCGCAATCCTTGCAGCCGGCCCGTCGATGCCACCGGCGGCGAAGAGTTGAATGATAATGAAGATAGGAGTCATCGCTCTTTGAGGGAACCAACTCCGCCTTTCCTAGACGACAACTGATCTTCCTTCGGTAGGCCTTCTGATTCGCGCATCGGGTATTGCTCCCTCGCGTCGGGACGGCCCTTGGCGCCACTAATCCATGTATGTAATGTCATTGCTTGGCCTTCCTTGACGGAGAATGAACCGACTTGTGCTTTAAACACTGCTTTTCAACATAATATCAACGATACAACTTGTCTTGGCTCTCTTCTGTCTTTTATGGGTATTCGATTCGCCGTTTGTCTGCAATGACCCACGGAGAAACTCGCTCGACGCCCATGCCAGAAACAAACCAGCTGCCACTACTACTGGTCTTGTCAGCTGTGACCAGACCATTTGTCGCAGGCCGGTCGCCAACAGAAATATCGCAAGCAACTGTCGGAAATTCGTAACACGCATACTGCAATAGCGCACAAAGTAAGGTCTGCCATCTTTTGACGTGGCACAGTGACTGATTTCAGGGTCCATCCTCCCCATTCCGACCTCCGAACTACACTACACTTTGACAAATTCGATCAAACGCCACCGCTCACTCGGAATGGTTCTGATATCAACGGATTTTTGGAACGACCTGATGGCGTCACACCGAGGCGGTACAAGAAGAACCATGTTATCGCACCACTTGCGTGAGCATGCACACTGGGTCATAATCGAGGAAGAACGTGGGAAAGTCGAGAAAGTTCCGTCCTGGTCAACGCCACCTGGTAATGAACAGTCGGTGTGGTTTTCTCCAGACATCGGGTCTCGACAAGACTCAAACCTGCTCTCGCATGGCAATGTCCGATTGTAGTAGGGATTGTTCTTAAGGTGCCATTTTCTTCACGGAGAAGAGGCCGAACCACAAAAGTCGACACGCCGGCTACTATTTATCGGGTACGACGGAAGCTGAGCAAAAAGAGTAAGCTGTCAGAAGACTGTAAGTCGTAAGTAAATTGGCGGAGAGACTTGTAACAGGTACGCGATGGGATATCCCGGAGCGGCGCGTTTTGTAAACAGGTAGGTTTACCTAATTGTAACCATAACTCGGCATATCCACATGCCTTCCCTTGACCTTGTCAAAGTCCCGCAAAAAAAATATCTCATGTGCGATCGAACGCGCTCAAGTCCAAGCCACGTCCTTCGTGAGCTTGAGCTTCTGTGTCACGTTCTGTGGTCGTGCTGGCCACGGTACATGGTCGTTGGTCAAGCCTCCTAAGCCAGAACCATTGCCACAATTTTCACGGTCTGGAATCAATGTCCTCGAAAATGCATTCTGAGTAGGATCTTGATCCGTCGTGTCCGATACATCCGATGAGAGCACGCGTCATTGGAGCAGGCTGTCCGTTTGTCGACGCGCTTTTAACAATCACCAAAGCGTGCAGCATGCGTAGAGCCCACGTCACAGCATGATTGGACTTACTTGTTCTACCATGCATTTTCCAGGTGCAAGGCCCGCTTTTCAATACGTCTATATTAGAAATCTCAAAGAGGGCAGGCTATTTCATTCAAAACGCATACGTTTGTACAAATCTATTTACACACCCCGTCATTGCTCTTATGCATCGCTATAAACCTTAAAGAAAGGTGCTTTCCTTACCCATCTATTCAGGGCTGCCATCATCTCCTCCGGCATCATACCTATGGTATCTATAAGGTTCCCAACAGTCATAGTCATCGGATCACCCGTCTCCTTCTTGATCGCAACAAGCTGCTTCTCCCATTCCTCTACTGAATCCCGATGCTTTTCTGTAGGCAGGGTATACGTGTACTCCATAGTCATGGCGCCATGATCCCTACAACAAAAGATCTTATTGACAATAAGATGAGTTGTTCTTCCAGAATCGTCCACAATTGGCGTCACGGCCATCGAGTAAGGTGTGTCGAACCGAACGTGTTTTTCTCCTCCCTTGGATTTTGCGCGACCGCCGAGGAGATAGGCCCAGTAGTCTTCGAAGTTGTTGATTCCTAGAGCTTGGCCCATGTGCCAGTGTCGACCCTCATTGTTCCAGTTCGTTTGGACTTCTTCGTACCCTAACTCGAAGGGATTCGTTTTCTTCTTCATTATGGAAGGACCAGCTACTTGATCTGCAACAGTCGTGGTCTTGTTCTTCTTCGATTGGCCCTGGTCTCCCGAGGTATACTTTGGTTTCGGGGCATTTGAGATGTATTTCTGCTTTGGAACATCCGAGATATATTTCTGCTTAGCAGCTTGCGAAATATATTTGTGCTTGTGGGTCTCCTTGTCCCTGATGAGCTGCTTCATTTTTACCTGCTCTTTATTTGCGCTGTTTCTCATGTCACGGATGATGAAAGCAGCAGCGACGTCAAAAACGAAAAAAGCAGCCGCTAGATTAACTACAAGGGATTGCATTGTGTTTTGGGGGTCGATTTGGTGGAAAAGGGGACAATTGTATTTCGCTTTGGGCTGTATGGAGTTGTTTGAAGGTAGAGGAACATACCCTTGAGAAAACATCCAAGTTGATTTATATACCGGGAAACTTTAGATGTGACTCTTATCAGCCTTTTCTCAATCAAATCTTCATCAATATCCGAAGGCTAAAAGCGACCTTCATCGAGTGAAGACACATCGTATCTTACATGTGCTCGTTCTTGGCAGGAACGCCTTTTTGGCACGTGGAGCTTTTAGTAGGAACTACGAATTCCATGTCTACTTCTTCTCCATAGATGGAAAGTGATGATTTTGACTTTGAAGTCACTGAACAAATATACTAGGATGTGTAGAGGTACAATTGACTCTTATCGTATCAAAATAATAGACTGCTCCAACTCCAGCCTATCGATAACCGCTTACGCCCAGGAGGAAACAGTCTTCAGGTGTGTAAAACTTCTAGGAATTTCGATAATCCTGATGTGGCTACTCCAAACATGGCTGCTGATCACTAGGATGCTCTCCGAACAGCATCTTGCTTCGTGCTCTACGACGCCTTACCATTGGGTTTGCCGTTGATTATAGCACTGCTAGCCGTTTCGGGTCTCTGCGCCTTCGATTTGCGATATTTCTGGACTTCCTTCTCAATAGCGTCATTCAATCGGCTTCTAAGCCCCGGGCGGTAACCCAAACGGAAGAGAATCTCCATCCAAACAAAAAATGGGGCGAGGAGGAATGCTTGAACCAGGTTATCCATCAAAGCCGGCGCTCGCCCTTCGAAGACGCCATGTCCGATGAATTGAGCGATCCAGCTCGATAGATGGAGGCCAAGTGCCCAGTAATTCGCAGTTTGACCGTATGTTTTCGAGAGGTGGTTGGCATATGCGGTACCTGCAAGCATGAGAGGGGCAAGAATACCGCCAGCAACAGGTTCCATAAGCACGTATATCGTTGCGTAGACAAGGGTAGCGATGGTCCCGAGGTTGGATGGTAAACTGGGGATGACGAGCCAATCTGGCATAGGAACAAGCGGCGGTGTGTTAGTAGCCTGTGAGTTGACTGTCAGCCTCGAAAGGATGACGGATCTATCTCGGGCGCCCACAAGCAGGAAAGCGGTCATAAGTAGAGTTGGAACGCATATCATATGGATAGCGACATTCACCTAGAATACATCATATCAGGGCAGACCATCGAGCCATATCGAGGTACAAAATACAGGGTGGTCATGGTAAGATCCATACTGATATCGAATGTCAGTGTGTGCCGGCGAAATTCAAGTAACTTAGTAATTGACTTACAAAGAGTAATTGCTTCTCAAGGTTCAAAGCCATCGTGTTGCATGTACGATAGTGTACTACCTAGTTTTAAGCAAAGGTCAAGATATCGTATAATCATGGCAGCTCATCACGAGCCTACGAGGCCTGCAGGACGGCATATGCTTATCGAGGAACGGAACGGATATCTGACTCTCGGCGTGCTCGGCTCATACTTAGTCACGTGAACAAGAAAGACTAGCTCGACTAGTGTTATGCAAGTCTCAAAGAGCCTCAATTTCTTCATTCACATTTATCATTCCGCGAGTCACAAAGCTAAAATTAAAGACCAGCGCTTCGGGCAAGCTACAAGCTTGAGCAAGTTCCTGCTTTTGCGCGCCATTCCTTATAGCGATTTTATCAGTGTGCAGCAACCTTCCTCTAGCGCTTCAGTGCGCCAGAAGCTGCTCATGAGCGAGAAGATTTTACAAATCCTTCTACTGATCGCTCATTACTGAAACAATCATCACACTCCTTGAATACTATCAGACCTCAGTCACGCGAAGATATCTTGTCGAATCTTCGATTACTGCGCTCCAAGGCGTGCAAAAAGCCAGGGCTACTCGAATCATTCCATACCCTTCCCCCAAAGGATCCTAGAAAGTATCTGGACGTAGTCTGTCTGAAAGAAACCTTTGCTGGTTTTCAATCACCTAGGACGCAACATGTTCTTCTTACATGACCTTGAGCGTACCATCACATTACATCCTTCGTTCTTCGGCCCACGCACTAAAGAGTATCTGACGACGCGCTTGCTGGAAGACGTCGAGGGAACTTGTTCTGGACAGTACTACATCATCTGCGTCATGGATGCTTATTCGATCTCTGAAGGTCGGGTGGTCCCTGGCAGTGGAGTAGCAGAATACACGATACAATACCGGGCAGTTGTCTGGAGACCCTTCAAGGGCGAAACGGTAAGGAGAGTGATACATGATAGTCGCGCTAGCTGAAGATCATTGCAACTAGGTCGACGCAATCGTCACTTCTGTCAACAGAATGGGCGTTTTCGCCGACGTTGGGGCTTTACCTGTGTTCGTCTCTAACCATGTATGTGGGAAGGTTCGTTAGCAAGCACATTTGGCTGATATCTGCAGCTTATCCCCTCTGACATCAAATGGGACCCTAATGCTACCCCGCCACAATATACGGACAACGGAGACCAGGTGATAGAGAAGGGTACACATTTGAGGATCAAGCTCATAGGTACGAGAAGCGATGTTGGTAGTATGTTTGCTATAGGGAGTGTCAAGGAAGATTTCTTAGGGTCCGTCATATCGAACCCCATTTGCCACCTGAAGCTGACATCGATAGGACACTTTGATTACCTATCTAACACAAGGTGGCGATGTAATATGTATGCAGCCAGGACATCTGAAGGTACTTTTAGCGCGGAGTTCAGGAAGTACGACCATATCACCAGAAGGAACTGGAAAGGCAAAAGCTGTAAGATTGAGAAAGGGCTTTCAAAATGTTGTTTAAAGTACTTTAGAACAATCAACGATTTTTTTCCTCTGATCTTATGAGCATGATCGATTTGGCCGCAATTGGGCGACAATAGAGAGGAAAGCTTTGATAGGGCTGACTGCACGATCTGTAATTTCACGCTAGTTGTAGATCTACTGCCTTAGCTTCATTGGTCTGTTCGATCTCGACACATCGATTCCGACTTCGCTTTCGACGTCCATACCCATGAGAAAGGGATCAAGTCGCAAATGGTACCATCAATTTTATGGCACGACTTAGCTGACCGCTAAGGGCTACCATAGTACTTCTATGTTCATTCAGACTTCATCCAGGCATTGCCAATGCTCGAGCTGTGGCCGAGATGACCGCCGAACGGTATGAGGAAGAGGAGTTGAGGCCTCTAGCGCATGGCTCTGACCAGTATGAACAACCACGTCTGTCCTCAGATTCTAGCGGGCTAGCCTCCAATAGCTTGACTGCGGTAGACGGATATACCGACGCACCCAACGAGCACGTCAAAGATCTCTCTCCAATGGGACAATTACGAGCAAAGAGGCAAGCGCTTGAGGAAGAGGAAGCCTTCTTACCGATTCCCCCTTCAAATACCTACAAAAAGCGGCGACATCTGGTTTGGGCTTTGGGGGGATTATGTATAGCGGGGTGGCTGCTTGCCTTCGTTCTGTTCCTGTCCCGTCGTCCGTACCCATTCATCCCTGGCGCTTCTCAAAATACATCCAGATATCCGTCTTATCATTCAGACAAGGCGGTCACCACCGACGAGGTTTTGACTGGCAAGTGGCGTCCCCGCCAACATTCATTATCGTGGATCAAAGGGGCAAATACCGAGGATGGTTTATTGCTGGAAAAGGAAGGGGGTGGAGGTCGGGACTACCTCGTCGTCGAAGACGTTCGCAGTCGAAAGCCTGGATCAAAGTCGCTCGAGAGTGTCACGTTAATGAAGGACGGGGGGTTTCAAGTCAATGGGGCACACGTTCATCCAAACAAAGTATGGCCTAGCCCGAACCTCAAAAAGGTGCTGGTCATGTCGGGAGAGAAATCTAATTGGCGACACTCTTTTACGGGAAAGTATTGGATCTTCGACGTTGCCACTCAGCAAGCGGAGGCCCTGGATCCTGCGAAACCAAATGCTAGGATACAGCTCGCTTCGTGGTCACCCCAATCGGACTCGATAGTATTCACACGAGATAACAACATGTTTTTACGTAGGCTATCCGGCCCACAGGTCACTCCTATTACAAAGGATGGTGGCAGCGAACTTTTCTACGGAGTTCCTGATTGGGTCTATGAAGAGGAGGTCTTTGCGAGCAACACTGTGACATGGTGGTCCGAGGATGGTCAATTCATAGCTTTCCTTCGCACGAATGAGACTGCGGTGCCAGAATATCCAATCCAGTATTTCATCTCAAGACCAAGTGGAAAGACCCCAGCCAAAACATTGGAAAGCTATCCAGAGGTCCGACAGTTGAAGTACCCGAAAGCTGGTGCTCCAAATCCTACTGTTGATCTGCAATTCTATGATGTCAAAAATGATGAAGTCTTCTCTGTTACAACAGATAGCGACTATGCAGATGAGGATCGCCTGATCACCGAAGTCGTTTGGGCGGGCAAGGACGGAAAGCTCATCGTAAAGGAAACCAACCGGGAGAGCGATATTCTGAAGGTAGCACTTCTCGATGTGTCCAAACGTACTGGCAAAATAGTCAGGACGGTTGATGTCAATGCGATTGATGGTGGATGGTTCGAGGTCTCCGAGGATACTCGCTTTATCCCGAGCGATCCAAGTAATGGCCGCAATAACGATGGATATGTTGACACGGTCATTCATGAAGGGTATGATCATCTTGCCTACTTCACTCCACTCGACAATCCGGAACCGATTTTTCTCACTTCAGGTCATTGGGAAGTCGTGAAAGCTCCTTCAGCCATTGACCTGGAGAACAATATTGTTTACTTTGTCTCGACCAAGGAGGGGTCCACACTGCGCCACGTCTACAGCGTTAAGCTTGACGGTAGTGACCTCAAAGCAGTGAGCGATACGACCAAAGCCGGCTATTACGATGTGTCCTTCTCAACGGGCGCTGGCTACGCCTTACTTTCCTACCAAGGCCCCGACATCCCCTGGCAAAAGGTGATCAGCACCCCCTCCAATACTGACCACTTCGAGCACCACATCGAAGATAACCAAGCCCTTGCGAAGTTCGCTGCCGCCCACGATCTCCCCATCGAAACATGCTCTACCATCAATATCAACGGCTTCGACCTCAATGTCGTCGAGCGTCGCCCTACCCACTTCAACCCCAAAAACAAATACCCCGTCCTCTTCTGGCTCTACGGCGGTCCCGGCTCCCAAATGGTCGACCGTAAATTCACAGTCGACTTCCAAGCCGCCATCGCCTCCGACTTAGGCTACATCGTCGTCACCGTCGACGGCAGGGGGACCGGCTACATCGGCCGCGCAGCCCGCACAGTCATCCGCGGCACCATCGGCTACCGCGAAGCCCAAGACCAGATCGCAGCTGCAAAAATCTGGGCCAAGAAAGACTACGTCGATGCCTCCCGGATGGCCATCTGGGGCTGGAGTTACGGCGGTTTCATGACGCTTAAGACACTGGAAATGGACGCTGGTGAAACTTTTCGCTATGGTATGGCTGTTGCCCCTGTCACGGATTGGCGCTTTTACGACTCCATATACACGGAACGGTACATGCATACTCCGCAAGCCAATCCGGACGGGTACACAAATACTTCCATCACGGACGTCGCCGCTTTGGCGAAAAATACACGCTTTTTAATTATGCACGGGGTCGCGGATGATAACGTGCATTTGCAGAATACGCTGACGTTGCTGGATAAGTTCGATTTGGCGGGCGTGGAGAATTACGACGTGCATGTTTTTCCGGATTCGGATCATAGTATTTGGTTTCATGGGGCGAATCGGGTGGTTTATGATAAGTTGGGGGGTTGGTTGGTTAATGCTTTCAATGGAGTTTGGGAGGGGGTGGATGGGGCGGTGCCTTTGGAAAGGGGGAAGGGGAAGGGTGGGACGGGGAGGAGGTGATGATGAAGATATTTGGGGTTTGGGCATGCATGGGAGGCGTTTGAGAAAATGGGTTAGCGTAATCTTTTGAAGGCGCTGGAAATCTAGGGGGTTTTTGAAGGGATATCTATTTTATCTACGTATAGCTGTAGCATTTGCTTGGCCTGCTTTAGAAATTTACCTGATAACATTGAAATCTGATGCTTTATTTAACGCCACTGGCTGGCGCAAGTCCCATGGATAGAGAGGCCGTGAAAATTTCTATAGAGCCGTGTAATGCTTGAAGTGATTTACATGGAATTTCCTCTCTCATTTAAGAGGCGGAACGAAGAGTCTTCACAGCTTACTCTCCTCCTTTTCCCCAATCAAAGTCTCAAACGCAACGGGAACCTCATCCGTCAAATCACTCGCCTGTAAACTCCTCCCCTTCTTCACAAACGCCAACCTCGAGCACTCCCTCGTAATCGCACTCCCTCCAAACGCCGCCAACATCAGCGTCTCCTGCCTGCCCATACTCCCTTCCGTATCCCACGCCCCTTCCAAGTACATATTCCTCCACGCCAGTAAAGTCCCAATACTCCCCGTCAGCGTATCTCCCTGCCCGCCACTCCTCTTTCTCCCTCCTTCTCCGTCACCCACAACCGTCCAATCATCGCTCCCATCACTGATCCAATCGACCCCTCCTTTTCTCACGACCATAACGCCTCCTAGCGCGTTGGCCAAAGCTTTGCATCCCTCTTTCCCCGTATCACCTTTCGTGTCCAACCCCACAGCTTGCGCCAGTCGCCCGAATTCGACGACGTTAGGTGTCAATACGCACTCCTTGTAGCCTTTCACTAGCTCTGGCTTCCTTTGTATCAACCACAGAGCATCCGCGTCTAGCACGAGGGGCAGTTTTCTGTCTCTGGCTGCGGCAATGACTTCGGCGACGGTCTCTTGCATGAGTTCGTCGCGACCGAGGCCGGGGCCAATGACGAGGGAATGGAGGTGAACTAGCATGGCGATGACGGGGGAGGCGAGGGTGGATGGTGTGGAATGCGAAGGGCTCTCGCGCATAAGAGGGTGGACCATAAGATTCGGGGAGTAGGTCTTGATGACGTTGGCGGCTGGCGGTGTACAGATGACATGGGACTGTTCATTGTAAGGATAGTGTTCAGTATTTGGGACCCTGGAAGGGAAGGAGTACGAGATCGGCGCCTGGAAAGTTCAATCAATTGATGTACCCCTTGGTAGAAACACAGGATGAATACCTAGTCTTGCGGATGCCATTGCGGAGAAATAAGGTGCTCCAGTATAGCTTGGTAGATTCGTCAGTCCAACTGAAGACGTTTGAGTGTGGGTTCGTAGACATACTTCTCACTGCCTCCAATAACAGCCACTCTACCCAGCATACCTACATGGAGAGTAATTAGCAATTGAGTTTCGAGAACGCAAGCAGCTCGGCTAACCTTTGTGAAATTTCTCCAGCATGGGCGGTACCATCATGCGGACCTTTTTGAGGAGCTCTTTCGTGGCTGGAGACATTTCGGGCTGATTGGGCATAATTCGGAATCAAGATCGGTAGAGAATTTACAGAATTGGGAAACTGTGAAACGTGGTCCATGATCGACTGATTTCTTGGATTGCGATAGACCCTCAAAAGCTGTGATGTCACTTCAAAGCGGAACGCGTCTGCGCTTCGGTCGCGAGTCAGGATCGACCACTTCACATATCACGGCTTAGCCATTGAGGCATCGTGTGTTGTCGTACGGTTTTCTTGCATGGAGAACTCGTTACATCGAAGACGTCTAGCTCGATCTAGATCAATATCATCAGTGCTAGATCGAGCTAATACACGCTGACAGCGAGATAGTCCTCGAATTGATGCGGGATGAATATAACTTTTGACTGGTGATTGGAAATTGCATAAGACAAGATTCTACTCGGATACCTCGAAATGGATTATGTGGAAGACAACAGCCAAAAGAAAGCACTGGAGAGCTCGCACACAGGCAGGCAGTGGTATCGAGTTAAATAATGAGTCTTGAGTTTGGCATACTCTTTCACTGATACACACTAGCTAAGAGCTCTAGATCCTGACTGCTTCCTAGATCGCTCCAGTGATATCCTGACGAATCTTGCGGACTGTGGCTTTTCTCAAAATACGTTTTGTACAGAGGAATGCCTCGTTCTCTTAGTTCGAGAAAGGAAAAGATGAAAGGTGATTCATGCACAAGAAGCCGGGGCCCTACGGAGAAGACGATCCATACTGTTAACGACAATAGTCGCATTTCTTCTGCTATCAGACGCCAGAGCCTGTCCCAATTTCTCCGGCCATGGTCTACACAGACTCCATATTTGGCGCCGTGAAACATGAGGTTAAAGTTGCATCGCGAAATGATCTCCAATTTCTTTATGGCAAGAAAGTGTTGTTGACGGATGTATTGTGCGCGAAGATCAAACAACACATTTGGGTTTTCGAATCTCAGCGTGGTGACATTGAAGAAGATCCCGATTGCTTCATCGTGAACCTGACGGCAAGTTAGGAGTAGTGCCCACATAGTTCGTCTTTCTCGATATCTTTCTATCATAGTTTGGTTGGCTCGGGTAGCTGGTGGTTCCGGTCCATCCAACGGCTTCGGAAATAGAGGATGGTCTCCTACAATGAATCGGGTGGGAATTGGCTTAGGACCTCTTTGATAGGGTATGAAACCCAAACCTTGTTTGCGATCAATCGGCAAACGCGAGAGGTGGAAGACATGGTCCATGAGAACGTAGTGGTAGATCATACAACGAAGCTCGGGGGGAAGATGATATAGAAAGGCAGAAATCTGAGATTGATGACACTGGCCCCGGGAGTCAATTGCTTCGCAGTCGCCATCACGGCAATAGTGAGAGCAATCCTTAGTATTGCGTTTTCGACGTCGAATTGGAAGCTGCAACTGGGGAAGGCTAGGGAAGTCGAAAACCATTCTGAGCGGAGGAGGTCAGTATCAGTAATTCTCTTTGACACACGACCAAGGCTGGAAGGTCATCAACAATGCAAAAGAGAATTTTACGAGGGTTAATGACGATGAAAGTCATGTCCGATAGAAGGCAGGGTGTTGCAATTCCGAAACATATTAGCTATTCACATTCCAGTTAAAGACCTTACTTCAGCTCTTGCATTACAGACGATAAGCTTGCCTAATATGGAGTCAATGTATCGATATCTAATCAATTTCGAGATTACTTGGATTTCCTACTGAATGTTACACCCAATGAGGTCTAGTTTGCTTTTTCTTCGATCTGATGCAAATATGGAGTAAAATACAATTCAGGGCACCACCTTACTGAATTGCTTGTTTCTACTACCTTCGATCCCATCCTTCTCAATGCATTATCAAGCCAGGGAGACCAGTAAGCTTCCTCAACAGTAGAAAGGAGGCCACCTCCCATCTTCTTCCTACTGTTGCAGAATACTGTAGCATCTTTGCGCTGGAGACATGGACATGAATCTCCTACTGAGAAGAATCAGTTGAATGTCATATATGCAGCTTCCTTGCCAAAGTACACTGGATAGTTGGGGCTTTGGAGCAGGTGATGCCTTCTTCTCCGTCTCTTGTTCTCTCCATCGCATTAACAGGGGCTTCATCGTGTTATTCAGTGCCACCACAAGAATTTGTTCCTGCATCCTGCAAAATGAATCTTGCCTCACGAATTGTCCCTTTGCCTGTGTATCAGATCATGCAAACTTCTCTTTAGAGTCCAGGTAATATCACCGCCATGATTATTATTGGGTCCTGCGCATGTTATGTGGGTGGCGCAGCATGGATGCTACCGTTTGATCGAAATCAGCCTCAGGCTGGGTTCTCCTAACTCCAGCTTTTTTTCGTACTGAATCGCGATTCGCTGCAAGACCATTCGTGAAGATGACAGGATCTTTGCCGCTGTTCTTCTCGTCCAGACATTCGTCACGGACGAGTCGACTCCACGCGAAGGATCGTCAACATCCCAGCCATAATTATACGAGGACCCGCGATGGATTCACCCTCATGTCACACCGTGTTCCTCTTTTTCAATCCATTTTATTTCGTCCGTGGGTGTTGTCTCTTCTTTCATCTCTTGCTTTCGTCTCTAAGTGTGGCTCACAATGTCGAAACCTTGGTCGTCTCTTATCTTGTTTGCGATTCTGTCTATTCATTCAGCATTCGGTAGTAGTGTCTTGTCACTACCCAAATCCATTGTGCATAAGGACAAAGTAAGATCTCTGGAATCCCGACAAGCCTCAGGCGTTACCTCCACTCAAAATTTCGTTCGGCGAGGTTGGCATGCTTGTAAGCATCAGTCTATTGATGTCCCTCGAACCACGAACTGACCTTGCACTCTGACAGCCGCGGTTGCCAAAAACTTTCTCTATATCGACGGTGGGGAATATTCATACAAAACGAGCGACGAAGCAATTACATATCAATACTGTAAGCCTTTCGTAGCATTACCTACTCAGAATTGAACTGAAAGGTCGCTCTAGCGAGTGCTACCCTTTCGATCGATCTATCAAACGATTGGCGAAATGATTCAGTGGTCTTGCACACCACCAACAAGCCAGCAGTAGCGCCAAAATTATCGAGCCCTGTATTCGCTTACGACGAGAAAAATGATATCTTTTATTCGGGTTTCTCGGGCAGAGTGTCTACTTTCGGAGACTCTCCTGCTCCGCCACCACTCTCGCTTTGGTCCTTCAAACCCGATGGCACTGGCAGTGGAACCTGGAAAAGGGAAATTTCCAGCGATGATTCCGAGTTCAATGGCATTTCACGATCATTCAAAGCATACATAGCTTATGGAGGAGACGCTGCCCTTGTCCTAGGCGGTGTTGCGAACTTCGCGACTGATGACAATTATAAGGATGTGGGCAACGATATTGCTTTGCCCGGCTTACTGACTTTGAACATGACAACCAAAGCCTTCACTAATTCGACCGCGAAAATAAATCGTGAGTCAGGCGCAGTGTTAGGTAGGATGCATTATGTTCCTTCTTTCGGGCCAAATGGCCTCTTCATGGCAATGGGCGGAAGCTACATTCCCGAACATTCAACAGACAATCTCGTTAATTTTGGAAAAATCTGGGTTTATGAAGCAGAGACAGACACTTGGTTCAATCAAACTGCGACAGGCAACATTCCGCTGCCAAGAAAGGAATTTTGTCTTTCGGGTGCCAACTCAACAAACGGGACTTATGAGATGTAAGCCATTCTTATACTTTGGCTGCTTATATACCCCTTTTCTAGCTGACCACTGTTCTAGCTTCTTGTATGGCGGTCAGAATGGCAATCTAGGCGCCGAGGCTGTTCCTTACGATGAAATCTTCATCTTGACCCTGCCAGCCTTCCGTTGGCTTAAAGTCGACTACCAACCACAAAACCCCCGGCACGGCCACACATGCGAGTATGTAGGAGGAAGCCAGATCCTAAGCATCGGCGGTGTCGATTCGAACGCCCTCGTTCATGTCGGCAACTACGGCGACATCGACAAAAGCAGTTTCAACTCCTCCGTCGACCCCTTCGCCCAAGGACTAGGCATCTTCGACATGACGACCTTGAAGTGGGCGGACCATTACTCGGCAAACCCACCGGCATACGAGCAGTCTGAACTCGTCCGAAATTATTACACCCAGAACCCTCAGGATGGCTCGCAATTCTCGACTTCTGGGCTACGAGATCTTTTCAAAGTTACCCACTTCAGTCAAGGTAAGAATCTCCTTCCCTCCACCAATCCATATCTAGTAATCCATGCTGAGACGAAATACTTCTCAGATACCCCCACCAGCGGAAACAGCAACATCCCACCCGCACCCCACTCATCATCATCCACCTCCTCCTCCTCCTCCGACCACACAGGCGCCATAGCCGGCGGCGTCATCGGCGGCGTCGCCGGCATCGCTCTCGCAGCAACAGCAGCATTCTACCTCTTCCGCCGGCGCAAGCGAGGGCGATATGCAAAACCCACAGGTTCCAGTACCCCCGAAGAGCTTCAAGGCAATAATGCACAACAACTAGATGAGTCGCAGGCACACCAGCTCCAGGAGATAGACGGGAACCAGGTAGAGGGGTATTATAAGAGGGTGGATAAATCTGATGGAGGGGAAGGAGGTGGGTATCATGATTTGCCGCCGCAGCATTTGGTGGAGATGGAGGAACCGAGGCCGGAGATGGGGGAGGGGATACCGGCGGAGATGGAGGCGAGTCCTGTGGGGAGGGGGAGGTAGTATGGTTTGTTTTGATTTTTGAGTTTTGAGGGAGGCGTTTATGGGGTATGAATGGATACCCTTTATTCTAGACTCATGGATATGATAGATCATAGATACTAATATATTTGATTTCTTTTCATGCTCTGTTGCTTAGCTGTTCTGCTATGTACATGAGTGCAATGTCTATGACTGAGTTGTCATTCCGACTATATACAAACATGCATGGATTGTATATCACAGAGAGCCGTCTACAACTAATGTTACAAGGCTTCGTGGACATTTTGTCAATCTCCCACTCGCAAAGCCAAGTATATACCTCTTCATGCCACCGGGTTTCATCGTCTGTGAAGGATACTCGGCCCAATACTTATTACAATTCCACAACATCCCACTACCCCGACTTCTCCACCCCCTCCCTCTTCTCCCCCTCCTTCTCCAAAAACCACTCCACCGTCCTCCCCACCGCCTCCTCCATCCCCCAAACAGGCCTATACCCCAGCACCCTCTGCGCCTTCCCCGTATCAAAATACCTAGTCATGCAACTATATTTCACAATCCCCCTCGTCATACTCGGCTGCTTTTTCCCCCAAAACAAGAGCCAAAAAACCCACTCCAACAATCCTGCTATAAATAAACCCAGCGGTTCATTGATCGCCCAGATGGATGTAGGTGCGGAGAGGGAAACGGGATCCCCAGCAGCGGCCCAGACGGAGCGGGCAAAGTCCCAGAAATAGATGGGTGTGGTGTTTGTGATGAAGAAAGGTACACCATCCGCTTGTTCAAAGTCCAAAGGTGGCATGGTGCCGAATTTTTGTACGGTGGTGAGAAGCGCGATAGCGGCGAGGATATGCGCATGAGCGGCATTACCCACGTACGTAAAGTCGAAGAGGTTGTTATTATCGCCCAATTGGAATTTCGTCTGGGATTTCCGCAGCGCTTTCATCATTCCTGGGATGAGTTGCATGTCCCCCTCGCCGAAGAGGCCTGCGGGGCGGAGAGCGGTGGTGAGCATTGACGGGGAGGAAGCGTGGCGGTTATGTTCTAGGACGAGGGCTTCGGCGCGGGCTTTGGTTTCCGAGTAGTATTCTGGTTGGCGGGGGGAGTAGAGGACGGGATATGCTTCGCTGGCGTTGGCGAGGGGGGAGACTGTGTCGTGGATTACGGAGCTGGAGGAGGTGTAGATGAAAGCTTTGACGGTTTTGGATTCGGAGGATACGGTGAGGAGATTACGAGTCCCATCGACGTTAACACGGTCGAAGAGGGTTCGAGCGCGGCCGGTGTGGAGGGTTTTATTGTCGGACGTGAAGGCGGGGGAAGCGGTGTGGATTACTACCGTAGGGCGGACGGAAGAGAAGATAGGCCGAAGGGAGTCGAGAGAGGTGATGTCTCCATTGTGATAGGTAACGTCGGGAAAGCGATTGTTCGTCGTGCGAAGGTCCAGCACAGACACGGTACAGGTGTAGGCATCGAGAAGTTGACGGACAATGTGGTGGCCTAGGAATCCGCAACCACCGATGACGAGAACGGATCCGAGATCTAGAGGATGCTTATCTTCGGAAGTCATTGCAATGGCTCAATGCTGTAGTAGAAGCACAGTGGTGACAAAACGGGACAATAGTTGGAGTTGGATATCAGAGAGCTTAGATGTCGGAGGAAATTCTCGCCTCGTAAGGCTGACGAACAGCTCTCACGGCTCTCTAGTACCCCTTTTCCCCCTTTTCCTTCCACCGGTACTCAAGAAAAATCCTGCGAGGTTATGATAAAGACGGAAAAAATTATCGGTAGACTTCATGGGATCTCATTGATACATCTCGGCAAATCCAGGGTTTTACTAGTCCTGAATATATACAGTATGGTAGCTGCTTCATGTCTTTCCCTTGGATCCCCTTCCAATCCCAGCAATGACTCCAATGTACATCGTAAAGGAAGACATTGCAATCCTCGTCCCTAAAATTCCATCCTACAGAGCTCCAAAGGCGCCAATCGCTCAAAAAACTTTGAAGGGACTGTCACTTGCCCCTGTAGAGGAGAAAACAACGGACAAGAAAGGGAAGCGCTGAGAAGCGACATGCGTCGATTTCAGCTCAACCAGAATAGAGCAAAAAAGGAAGAAGGAGTGGCCAAATAGTGTACACGATGAGAGTTGGTTGATTGTCGTCACCTCAAGCTCGGAGACTTTGGTTCCATGTCATTTCCAGACTTCTCGCCACGCGCGGCTCCTATAGGCCTGGGCGTAGCATCCACGTCCATATCTACTACAATCGCCGTGCCCCCGCTGGCTTTCTTCTCAAAAATTTCGGGTGGCTCAATCGTAGCATTCACTTCACCCTCGATCCCTGTCTCCAGGATCGGGGGTTCTGTCGGCCGTATCGCTACTCCATCTTCACCCGCATGGTGCAGCGGTACTACGGACCCGCATTCTGAGGTCACGCTTCCTCGACTATTGGTCCTCAACATCTCGGTAGATAGTTTAGACCCACGTGGTGTTCTTGTTTGAGGACTGCGTGCACGACCTTGCAGATGATGCCCTAGCTCTTCATCCTCGTCATCACCGGATTCAGCACATTCATGCCGATGCTTCTCGATATTTTCGCGCTTGGCTTTGATAGCTTCGACTGAACGTTGTTTGCGCGGGGTACGCAGGTCGAAATCAGGCGGTGCCGAGTTAAGATGGATGAGGTGAGGCAGACCAGGATGCAGGAAGGGTGGGTTTTGAGGGATGGATGAAGCATCGTCGACTGGTGAGATGATTCCAAGACCACTGACTTCTTGCCAGTCATGGGCTTTGTTACCACCGATGATAACGGGAATATCTTCGGTGTTCGTGGAATCAGTATCGCCAAAGAAGCTGGACCCAATAGAGTGCTGCCGCGAATTTCGATAAACAAGGTTTTGAGCGAAAGGGCCCGATGACTGCGAGCTGGGGCTGTCTTCCGCATGACGTGACTCTTGCCTGAGGCCAGAAGGCGGCATCTGCTGGCTGCTGTAGCCTGGTGGTGGTGGCTTCCATTGGCAGAGATTGCAGAGGGCTTCGGTAAGTTTCGTTACGGTCGGTGGTTTCTCAATGAGAGAATCGAAGTGATGGGTTTGAGGAAGCTCCTTCAGATATCCCGTCACGCAAATGATGGGTGTCTGGGTATTGGCACTCTTTGTATCCCGTATCATGCGAGCAACGTCTGCGCCGTTGATCTGTGGCAATTTAAACTCCATCAGGATGATGTCAAATTGGACTTCGCTCATCGCATATCGTGCGGCTTCAGGTCCATTGACGACAGAAATCGTCCTACACCTCAGCTTCTCCAAGAGCCGCTCCATTACCATTCTAGAGACGGGATGGTCCTCGCACACCAAGACATCCAAGGGACGGAAAGCTGGACCTTCGCCCATGCTGAGATAGGACATTCTTCTTGAGCTCTGCCGTCGTCTCTGTACACGTAGAAGGGCCTTGGCACGTGGATCTTCGTTGTCAGACGAGGATGGGGAGATGTCGATGACTTGACTTCTCCGCTTGTGATGATGACTGAGGGGCTTAGCCGGGACAATCTCGCCCTCCTGGGACCCAACTGTTTGAGACCGTGCCCGGGCTGAGGGTATGCTGTGGGGCCGAGGGAAAGCAGGCGTCTTGTCAGGCGATGCAACCGGTGGGCCCATGGATAATCGCCCTGTCTTTATCGGTGACGATGTAGTCGATGTGTTCGAGTACGAATTTGGGAGTTTTGGGACATCGAAAAAGTTTCCCGGTTGCAGTGAGCTGCTCGACTGATGCGACAGGGTTGATGATGTGCTCGAGGTCTTTCTGCGTTCATGATTCTGMCCTGCCGTAAATTGTACCAGCAAAGGTGACGATGGCTGGGAAGCTCTGTTCGGCGACGCATTTGCTTGGCTGAGACCGGAAGGCGACGCAGGTCGATTGTGTCCTCTATTTGCCGATAAGGCTCGCTTGAGAGGCATTGGTAGAAGAGGGCTGCCTTCCAATGACGGGCTCGGCGACATGGCGCTGGATGGCTGACTCGGCAAAGCAGCTTTATTTGGCTTCTGTGCTGCCTCAGCACGTAGCTTTTGTAGCACATCCTTGTTGGCTTTCTCCAATACCGGCAGATTCTTGAATGCGAAATTGCCAAAGTCATCAGTCGCGACAGGTTCACTAAGCCTCCGGCTCCGGCCATCTCGAACATGAGCTGGGATATGAAGCGGCATGAGACCGCGTTTCATCGAGTTCACCTGGCTACGCACCCGCGAGAGCGCATCATGCGGTCTTTCTGGATAGTCTGCTCCCGGCGTAGCTGCTGGCGAGGAAGCTTGGTCTTCCAATTCCTCGGCAAAGGCCTGCAGTGTCGCACCTCTAGTGTCAAAGTACTCCGTATCCTCTGGGTTTTCAGGGGCAGGGATGAACTGGGCTTCGTCTTCGAGCAGTGTTTGCCAATTTATGCTCGAAAACCAAACATGTTTCCGTATCTCCTCTCCGCCTGATGCGAACTTCTCTTGCATGTTCCCTCCGAGACGCTCCTTAGGGTTGATGGTCATCAGCCGCTCCATGAGATCCTTGGCCTCAGTAGAAACAATCGACATCTCTTCTTCGTCCGGCCAGTCTATGCGGCGCGCCAGGATGTTTTCGAAGACCTTCTCTGGTGTACTCGCATGAAACGGAGGATATCCGAACAGGAACTCGAATAGGATACATCCAAGGGACCACCAATCGCTCATCTCATCTTGTCCAAGACCGTTAATGGTTTCCGGGGCTAGGTAATCTGGAGTTCCTACAAATCGCCGATTCTGGTCTTCCGGATCAAAAAGTGCCATTGGTGGTGGCAACATTCCTGACTGAGGAGGTGTATGCATCGAGATCCCACTAGCATTACTGATACTCGGTTGAAGGATATACGGATCCGGAGAACCACCTCCTTCGCTCTGGGTCTCTTCTTCAATCGGTGCTCCCCGCGGATTTGGCTCATCATTTAAAGAGAAGTTACGAAACATGACGCTAAATGTATCGCTATTTCCGCTATCGCTTCGATATCCCGACTTTCTACGCGAGTGTTGTCGTCCGAGGGTGCTATCTTTGTTCAGGCTGAAGTACGACGGCTGACCGATTGAACCTGCCAGATCGGGTGTCATTATCGGGGTTGAAGACGGTGAGTGGTTCCCTTGCAGATCGAATGAGGCTGAACGGGAGGAGGCCATAGATGTGGCCCTGGCAAATGGACCATATTTGAGTATGTCTGGTGGAGTTGATTCTTTCGGGCTTTTCAAATGACGTTTTTGACGACCGATGAGCCCCATCCGGGACAGACCAAAGTCTGTCAGCTTCAAATGGCCTTTCTGGTCAATGAGAAGATTGTCAGGTTTCAAATCTCGATGAACTATTCCACGGCTGTGCAAGTGCTCGACACCAAGGACAACCTCTGCGAGATACTTTTTCGCCCAATCTTCCGGTAGACCACCGAGAACTTTCACCAAAGACGCGCAGTCACCTCCATTGAGATACTCCATGACCAAGTAGAGATAATCCTTGCTTGAAAAGGTCCAATACAATTTTGCAACAAAATCGCTTTCCCCTTGCCACATCATGATAGCTCTTTCGGCTTTGACATTGGTGACTTGGTTTTTGGCTACCATGTCGGCCTTCTTCAGGACTTTAATGGCGAAATAATCTCCAGTGGATTTCTTCTTGGAGAGATAAACACTTCCAAAGGCACCCTTGCTGATGGGCTTGATGATCTCAAAATCTTTGATTGATGTTGGCACGGCTCTAGCTTGTGGGTGGCTCAAGGACGCCAGTCTTGGGGAAGGCGGGGGTTTCGATAGATCAATGGATGATGAAGCCGCCGATGATTGACGGCGATGGCGCTGACTATGTATCACAGGTGAAGAGGAATGCTCGTTCATGGATAGAGAAGGCGAGGTAACTGGAGATGGAACGCTTTCCTGGTGGAGTGGGATGCGTGGCTTGGCAACATTAAGAGGTGAAGATGGCTGCATCGGCCGAGCAGGCGATGATTGGCGATGCGGTGATGGTACATTTGGAAGCTTGAGACTCCTCCGTTTGTATTCGTTGGTACTTGAAGAGCGAGGCAGAGAGCTAGGGGATTCCGTTTGCCTCCCGTCTCCCACAACAGAAGTAGATAGATTCGAGTCGCTCTCACCAGCATCGCTGCCCATGTACATCGAGCTACGCTTGCTGACGGACTGCGATCGGTTCAAAAAAGCGATATTAGTCATGTTAGATCGAGGGGTGGGGCACTCCAAAGGACTGCTTGACCTTGATGACGGTGCTAGCGATGTAGGCCGTCGCTCAAGGCTGGCGGACAAAGACGACACAGAGGTATTGCGTAAAGTAGACGCCATGGCAGGCTGCCCGTCGTAGGAGCGAACGAAATAGGCATCTTCGCGGGCAGAAAGAGGTTGCTCCGCAGCAGGCGTTTCCTCCTCCTCTTCCATGCCTGAGCTTGATGAAGAGTCGCTTAATTGACCAGCAGCAATGCTTGCTGCCTTTCGCATGGCAGCATCAATACAATCCGCAACTAGAGCACTGGTTTCCACGCGGATTCGCTCCGAGTATTCGATGATGCCCCTATGTCTAAGGATAGCCTCGACTTTGGCCCGAGCGACATTTTCGGTATCTGCGCTGAGAACGGCTAAACCTTGTTCTTGGTCCATCGTATGGCTGCTTGGAGACTGCCAGCCTAAGATCTGAGAAATACGTGATTCTGACTGCGGTGATTGCGCTCTACAAGCCGCCCCATCTTGGATCCTAACATCTCTTATGGCTGGAGTGTTGATCTCTAGTGCGGTATCACACAAATCAAGGATTAATTCTACGATCCTTGACAGCGGACGCCGCACCGCGAAAGATCTAGAGCGGACATGGCCTTGTCTCGTGACCGATGGATCTCGGGAACTTGATACTGACGGCGACGCTCGACCCGATTCTGAGGCCGGCGAAGAATTGGAAGACGGCCCAATTGGGAAGCCCTTATATTCTGGCTGGGGAGGGGGAACGCTAATTATATCACCCGATACAGGCCGACGTTTCTGAGCTTCAAGAGCATCAAGCACCTTGACAATGGTGTTCCGATGGTCGGATAGGGCTTCTTGTGCAAGCTGGACACCCATTTCGGCCCTATACTCTTGCAAACAGACTTCCGAGTGCTTCTCAAACCACCACGGTGTGATCTGTCGTTCACAAATACGGCAAAGGACCGGCAGCGGAGGAGGATGATTTTCTGGATCATTGGCTCCTACGTCTGCTAATGCAGTCAAATAATGAGCGAGCATCTCAGCTCCAACACCAAGTGACTCGATCAGCAAATCAGGCAGATCGATGGTGATCTCTCGTGGCTTTGGAGCGGGTCTGATCATCCACATCGTCTAAATGCCAATTTAGCTTCGCACAGCAAACCGCCAAGTGGGATGGGAAAAACATACATGGCTTTCTCCAGCTGAAGTTCTATCGTACACCATTATACCTTGACCTTCGAGGCTTATGAAGTCTTCCTTCTCGACAGCGTTCTCTGCTTGAGCCTCCGTGTCCTCCTGTGGCATACTGCGATCGTCATCGCTCTCAGCTTCAAGAGAGGCCGCAATTCCGCGACGAACATGAAAGCGGACAATCTGGCTTCTTGAATCATCTTGCTTCATCGATTCCACAGCATCAGAGAAGGTATCTTTGTTGGAGAGCAGCAGGTCTTTGATGGGAGTTCCTTTAATCTTGTCGGCGGAGCCCCCAACGACGTCCTTCCATGACGGACTAACCCAACGGATAATTCCATCTAAGCTGAGGTCGAGGATAACGTTGAGGGACTGCTCAGCGGCTTGTTTGAGGTCTTCGCGCTCGTCACGGATGTTCATACTGTCTGTCCGTTGCATTGGGGCCCTATTTGAGGTATCTTCTTGGCGAAGAGCGGCCACAGCTGGGTAAGCAAGGGACGGCTGGCTGTCGTTGTCGATTTGTGCGGCCATGGTGGCTCAAGGGATAGCTAACAAAGGCCAGTAGCCCTGAAAGCCCCGAAGGCCTTCGTGAGGGTCGTGCCAGAGGTGATCACATTAGCATTGGTCATACATGTATGTATATGCTGAAATATCTGAAAGGGATCGAAGTATCGGTTCTGAATGGATCTGAAAGTAACGGCATTTGGTGTCTGGCAGGAAGAAATGTTTTTTATCTTTTCTCATTGAACGTAGGACTCGGGCTGATAGATCAAAGAGCGGAAGGCAGCTCAGCCCGCCACCGAGTCATACTTGGCCACCGAGCATATGTACGGCCAGACGAAGGACTACAAGCCGTAAGGACTTCAGTCGATGTGATAATGGGATGCAGAGGTCGAGCAGAGAGAATTCTGTAGCAGCAAAAAAAGACAGCGGTTATTGCTCCAACTGTCGGACCTGACTTTCTGCAGTCAACTGGCTAAAGGTGGGGTCGTCTTGGCGTCGGCCCCTGCTGATAACACGAACCGTGAAGAGAATTCGTCTAAAGGAGAAACATGACCACTATCTCGCTGAAACGCTCTCTTGTTGCAACTATGGATCATACATGCGCCACCTTCTTTGCCTTCAGCGACACAGACTGTCTCATAACGCCGTCTCATCTTTTCTTTTTCGGCAGTCAGGCGGTGCACCGTTCCGCACCGACGTCATCCATCGAACAAAGTATCCTTTGCTAAGGAACAAAGCGATCTACATCGAGTTCTCTAGCCAACGCATCCTCCTAAAGAAGCGGTCAAGTGATCAATTACTACGTCCTTGTATGATCATGCAAAGGACGATTCGGGTAGCGGAGCGCATGCACCATGGAGGAACAAGAACCACTGACCTCAGTAGCCGACGAACTAATGGTGCAGTCGGGTTCAACCTCAAGCTTTCCCCGGATAGACTAATCGTTGTATCGAATCATGTGGGGTAATGAGCTTAGGAGAAATTAATTGCCTTGGTCCCTTGATTTTGGCAGACCAGCCTTCTATGGATCGCAGAACGACGGACCTTACGTTGGCTGGTGCTGATTGGGAGGACGAGCAAGCAAATGTTGACAGGACATGAGCGCATATTCTACATACTGTAGGACTTCGTTGCCATGCACATGCAATATGCCGATCTGCTATATATACAGCGCGTCGAACAGCGGCAGTTCCACCTCGATTAAGCTCCATATGTCGAGTATGTACGATGACATCTGTGCGACCCTGATCCTTTTCCACCAGCTAACTTGCACCGCCTGCTTATCAATCAACCCATATTCAAACACCAAACATCGCATCAAAAGGGGTATCACTAAATCGAAAAGCGCCTCATGTAAATGCTAAAAACCCATTGCAATAGCCTCCTCACCTCCAATGCCATTCCCTTGAGTGAAACATCCATCAATAGCAAGGACCCATTCAGCCTTCTGCGTCTCACTCCGCGCCGCGAATAGCCATGTGTTCATTGCCCCGTATACAGCCCAGCAGTTGCCCCCAACCCGCTCGCTGTGAAGAAGCTTCTTCACCGGCGGATCCGTATCGATCCGTGCGTTGCGAAGATTGATAACGAAAACCTCGTCTCCTGACGGGACCGCGTAGATGTGTAGGTATGGCGGTCTTAGTTCGGCAAAGTGCCGCTGCCAACGTAATGGTTGAGAAGTCGATCGCGTCGGAGCAAGGATGTATGACGATTTCAATATAGATGGATTCTTCGGAACAAAATGTATATACGCCTGAAGGCGGGGTGTAGATACTGAAGACGCCTGACCTGTTATGTTGTCAGGTTCCTTTGAGTCCTGAGGATGCGAAGAAATGCCGAGAGCCGTTGGAGATGCTGCCTTTGATCGCCAAAGATGTATGCATCTACCTAGAAGCTGTTCCTGTTTTTCTGAAAGTGTGGACCTGTCGATTATGGCTGCCGACAAAGGAGCTTTGACTTCACGTTGATCTAGGAAGAGCTTTGCAGCTTCGACCTCACGGGCGCGCTGTCTTCGACCTTGATCATCATAGAAATCGCGAACCAGTCCACTACCCCTTGGTCTCCAATTAGACAATGCTTCTTGCCCTTTGACATAATCCTGTTGGCTATCTAATCTCCAGATATCCCTTGCCTTCTTTGCCGAAGAAGGTTTCAGCAGAACGGAGAATATTCCGGAAGTCGTATGCACAATCCTGATGGTCTTCCACAGCTGCTTAAACATTGACTGGGGACGAAGCCATGACCGCGGTCGAATTTGCAAATTCTGATCGAGTGAGAAGGTCATGGGTTCATCAAGACGAGACGACATAACATCAACCGAAAGCGTCATCTGAACGATGAAACCATCGGCAGTCGGTCGGTCGAGGAGGTTCGAGCCGTGAAGGCTTGAATCCCACTGCCCAACAACGGTCACTTCTTTCATACCATTACCGTTCTCTACAATTCGCGGTTCCTGGACAAGCTTAAGGGAGATGTCGGTGGATGGGCTACCAGGAAGAGGCATCGATCCCTTCGTATCGAAAAGCCTCACTTTGCCGACGCGCACTGTCCTAACCTCTTTCCATTGGAGTGATTCGCTAGAGGAATATGCCAGATTCACAACAACTTTTCGCTGCAATCCTTGCCGAAGCTGATAGGTACCAGGGTCAATATTGTTTGATTGCTCCACCTCGACCGAGACATATTCTCCAGCCTCAGACATCTCAAGGATCTTGACCTTCGCGAACACATCGTGTGGCTCCTGCCGAAAATACTCGGTTTCGGGAAGTCTTGCGCCATACTCTTCCTGTGTCCGCTCGATGCGGTCTTTCTCATTGGACTCGCGTAGTTCGTCCCAGCTTAGCAGCTTGTCCATATGCATCGGCATCACTTTCGCATACACCGAGACCAGTAGAGAGGCTGAGCGCTTGCAATCCAGGGGCAAGCTCATGCTATGCACACTGTCGAATCTGATAAGATCTTCATTGAAATCTCTGATCATTTGAGTGCTGGATACTCCTCCATCCTCTCTGACTCCTGGTATCGACATCTGGGCATGTACGTCTGTCCCCTCGTGTTCTGCAAAGCCAGCCATTTTGTGCATTACAACGTTGAAATTGATCACTGAAGATGGCGCTTCCGCGGATGAGGGTTCAAGAGACAGTTTGATAATGCCCACAGCTTCAAAAGTGTAGGTGGACAGAACTTCGATGGAGTAATCCTGCACGCGTGCTTCAAACACTGCAGCCAGAGGTACCGTAGCCTCGCCAACCAACGAATACTGTGGCATACACGGCTCAACGAAAGGGTCATCGAGCCGGAAATGTTGTAGGTAACCAGGTCGATGCAAATATTGATGCATCTGCCGCATCGCACGCAAACGGCTTTCCATCTTGTCCACAGACCACAAGTGAATTACCTTATGTCGGTAGTCCATGACCCGGATTGCAATACAAGGCTTTCTTGCATCCTCGAGAGCCGGATCTTCGTCACCTGGTATACCAATGAGGACTAGATCATACGATGAACATGAAGCCTGCCCAATCCCCACAACGGCGAATTGGAAGGATATATTTTTATCCATTGCGAGGCTCATAATCTGTGCTTCTTTCAACATCGAAGCGTGTTGGAGTATCATTTCCGCAAGACGAATGGGCCTAAATCGAAGCCACGACTCTACAACTGATCGAGCCATTACCAGCTCGCGTTCCGAGAGGTCAGTAAACCCATCTTTTGTGATCTTTGGAGATTGGTCCAGCGATACTTTTTGTAGTTTTCTGTCAAATTCTGCTCGTTGCTCCTCCAATTTGAGCTGGAAGTCTTCTTTGGCGGCTTCCAGAGCCTGCTGCATTAGCTGTTTCTCACTGTTCAGACGATCTGCATCTTGAGTCGAAGCCTCTGCAGCCTTCAGTCGTTCCTCAAATTCTTCTTTTTGCCTCTCCATTTGATCTTCCATGTCTTCGCGAGCCGTCCGCAGTCGATCATGTTCGCTTTCGGAGCCATCGGTGCCATCCCGGGGCGGAGAGCCAGGAAACGTAAGCGCGGTATCCAGCGAAAAGTCACTCGTGGCATTGGACATGTACTTATCACGAATCGGATAGGAGCTAATAGATTCCAGATCCTCCTCAGGACCTATCAGACGTGATTCAGGCCGACCTTTCCGAACAGCGCGCACACGCTGGACGTCATCGAAGAGAGAGTCGAGCTCGTCGTCGGTCAGATGAGAAATTTTCTGATCGGTTCCAAGTATTGCACTAGCCGCTTCTCGTCTGGCGAAAGACCAATCGGAGTCCCTCGAGGCCTTCAATGGCTGAGGTGATTCGGGTCTACTAGAGTCACCCTCGAAGTCTGAATCTGCTCGGCTGATCGCACGACTGTGACTTGGTCGTGGAACAGGCGACCCAAGTTGACTAGTTGTCACTGAATGTCTCAATAAGCTTTGCTCCTTCCGCTCCGCGCGTGCTTCTTGCGGATGGTTGAATCTAAATATATGGAAATCTCCTAGGATGATCCGATTGCCGCTGCGAAGACGTTTTGGTTCACCGACACGAAGACCATTCACCATCACGGCAGCATTCTCTTTCGGTATCAGAGTGACAAATCCATCTGCATTTTCAAAGCTGCAGTGGTCTTTGAGAATTTTCGACCCATTCAGCCGTATTTCCGTGGTCACACTAGAGTCCTCCACATTACCAACGGTCGTGGTTCCGGGTTTGATGTTGTACACCAGGCATTCGGCCAGCAGCGGATCATCGCTAAGATTGACGAGGTGAGGCATCTTCTTGGGGGTTGAGAGTCCGACAAAGCCTTTTTCAATGCTAATACCTAGTTCTTCAAGGGCTGCCTCGCGTTCCTTGTGTATCTGCTCTGTCTTTTGCAGCTTCTCTTCCCACGTCTGATTGAGATCATCGTACAGCTTCTCGGATTGACTTAGTTGCTCTGCAATATCGGCTTTTGACACCTTCTTGATTGTGCCGTCGGCTTGCGTAATGGACACAATCTGTTGTTCCAATGGTGTTTCTGGAGCGTATTGCTCCTCAGCAACTCCACCAGCTGTCGCTCCGCTGCTCAATTTGGACCTCAACTGAGCTAGTTCTTCTTTAAGCTCCCGTATCATACGAGCATTAGGATCTTCATTGACCACGGCATGATTTTTGATTCGTTTGGCAGAATCTGCATATCGCAACGTGCTCAAGGTTTCCTCGAAATTGATGTCGGCAGGCGAGATTGCTGCAATCATAGCCGTCATACTATTACCACCTAGAGAATCTTTCAAAAGCCAGGTGAGGACTGAGTCACGGTATGGCACCATCGACACATTCTTTTTCTTTCCGGTCGAGAGATCGGCAAGCGCAGCAATGACGCGTCCCAAGGTAGATAGAGACCTGTTGATCTCGGCCCCTTCCTTGAGTCGTGCGCCCGTGGCTCCCGTTGACGTTGCTCGTTCTGAGCCTGCCAGGTCGACAAGGCTTATTTTGGCCACTTTCTCGGTGTCCATTGACGTTTCTACATCATGTCTCCGCTGTGTCACGATCAAGGTGAAGACGGCGTGTGAGCGACTCGATGTGTCATTCATACTTGTCGCTGCGACTGTTCTGGCTTTGTTTCCTTCGTCCATGAGATGCTGAATTTCGGGGAAGGACCTGACAACCAGCTTTGCAAGATCCTCAACGTAGGGTCCCGTGGCAGGGTGTTCGCGGACTTTCAGATTGCCCTTTGTGGAAGGATTAAGGAGGTCCCTGACTCGCTCATTATAGATCTCAAGATATGACACCTCGACAGTATACGCGAGATTCTTGTCCTTCTGTAGCTCGGTAATTCTTTCGAACATGTTCTCGCAGATTCTTGGAATTACACCAGACTCCTCTCCATACCCCATCATACTGTAACTTTTTCCGGAACCCGTCTGACCATAGGCAAATATGCAATTATTGTAACCTTGAAAGGCATTGTCAAGCAACGGCGATCCCAAATCGTTGAACAAGTTATCTTGACCGGCGAAGTGTGGATCTTTGCGATTAAATGACCAGTAGCTCCGATCAAAGGCGAAGACTTTCTGGCCGTCTGCTCCCCTTACGCCCTTTGAGCCACGGAGGCGCTCTTCTGCATCCGGAGGAGGGGTCAGGATCGTTTGGGAGTCTTTCATTTGTACGACGCATTTTGCCTTCCGATCCAGCTCTCGACCATTGAATGGCCTCACCCTCACCACCACCTTGATATTTCCGGCGGTCATTGTGACAGACAATAGCTTTCGGAGACTTCATCAGGAAGGATTCGAGTGCAGGCCTTGATGGGCAACAAGCCAGATCAGGCAACAGATATTGGTTTTGTTGGTCGTCATCGCAGGGACATCATCTGATCATTTGAGCTGCAGAAATACACAGACTGCAATCGCTCACGACGCCCGTCCAATATTTACGAATCCAATTTGGACGGAACAGGGGTGAGGCCTAACAATGCGGCTGCCGCGGACCGAGAAAGCTTGGCATGCATGTCATGATCATTGGCGTGGAGCAGGGCCGCGTACTTCAGCTGGTTTTTCAAAATTTCAAGCATGATATAGATTTCGTCACTGCAATAAGACTTATTTGCCTTCATGAACTAATGCTTCTATTCAACTATCCACAGCACAAAGCTTTACTCTAATACAATGACACGACCTCCAGGACTTCAAGGCCAGGACAGCTTGACGGAATTCACCAGTGACAAGCAGCATGATGCTACAGCAAATTCTTCAGCACTTCCTACAAGGCCCAAGCCAAATGGGCAATCAGTATCCCAACAGAGCCTTCCTCCGCCTGGGCATGCATTGACTGGAAAACAAGAGCATTGTATGCCGATGATAGAATCAACTTCACGGCAATGCTGATCTGTCAGATCTGAAGAGGGAATTACTTTCTCAGCAAGTCGATTTCGAGATCACAGAGTTAGCTTCCACCACAGCACTTCAGCGCTTCGGTGCCCCCTTCCGCTCCGACTATGGCGAAGTTGCCCCAGTAGACTCCGATCTACCCATCCTACGTTTCATCTTTGTTCATCATGTCCGCAACTTTCCTTTCCTCGATCAAGCTAGGGAGAAGGAGTTTTGGCAAGACAAGCTACAAGTGGTGAGGCGTGTCGTGCTACGGCAACTCGGCTGAGCTCGAACTGATCACCGTTCAGTTTCTCGAGCTATTCGCCCAGAAGCATATATCCTCTTCCGAAGACCGTCTGGAGGAAAGCAAGAGAAGAAAGCTAGCCATCAAAGCCAAGAAGCTTGTGGAGCTGATGATGGTCTCCGGCATTCCCACTGCCTCGGGATACGAGGAAAGAATTCGATTCTCGGAGCTGGAAGTCGTCGACAGAGGGGCGCAGGATCAAGGCCTACTGGTAAATACGCCAGAAGGAAATGCAATCAATGGATGGGATATCAATGTCGCCGGTGTCCGAACCACCTCTGTAAAAAGAACTGTACGGTATCATCAACATGCCGTAAGTGCAGAAACAAGACCCTACCTTCTTAAGCATCCAACTTAACGTGCACAGGAGTTTATTATCCGTGTCAGCAAAGCAGGCTCACCAAATCATTTCGTAGGTCGCAGGTATGGCGAATTTGTACGATTGCATAAGCGGTTACGGACAGAACTTCCTGGCAAAGTACTGGCACCACTGCCTCGGAAAAACAAAAGCTCTACTGCATCCGCATTCCTTGGCGTTGGCGGCGACGATGATGCCTCGTCGGTTTCATCCGTATCAACTCAAAATACCGGCTTCACCCACGATGATGGCGGATCTCTGCGTAACCTAGTGGGAATGGGCCATCGTCGAAATCCATCTTCACAGGCTGATCGCTCTTCTCCTCGACCTTCAGGTGAATACAGAAGGGAGCTCGTAACGTTGTACCGCGAAGATCAACGAGTCTCTCTACGGGCGTTCCTCCGAACATGCCTATTGAACACGCAAATCGCGGGATCGAAAGCATTTGAAGAGTTCCTTACAAGTAATCCCGTCAAGCTTAATGAAGAGGAACTAGAAGATCTTGACAGGCGAAAAGCAATGGACGAGAAAAGAGTTGAGGAGCAGAGACGATTTTATGAAATTGCCAGACAACGAGCGAAAGAGCTGGATGTATACATGGAGAGATTCAGGAGGGACATCGTCGAAAGCAGTAAAGTGCCGATACCCGTATCACCTGTTGTCCGACGCTGATCAGTTCTTAGATGGCCTTACGAGACTGTTCAAGGAAATCAGAGAGAAAGAACGGATAGCTGACCTGACCACCGAGTACCAAAAATTTGCAGAATGGCTTCGGATTGAGTAAGCATCAGTGGGTATTTTCCAGTTCTTGACTAACACACCAGTAGAGTTGCTGCTACAATCTATCATCTCTTCCTAGCCGAGGATAATTCACCGGAGCTCTTTGCACAGGCCAAACGTATACATTCAATGATACCCTATGTCGCGCTGAAGCAAGTCATTCGTTTCGCAAATCCAGCAATGGTCATGAGAGGTGTCCTCGACCTCTTCTTAGCACAGCCGCTCGGTGCTCGTTCACTCGCTCAACGAGTCCTCGGCATGGCACTCAATGACGGGATCAGAGGCTTTCAGAAATCGATCGATTCCTTGGTTGCCAAGATTGACGATACTGTTTTTTGTGAAAAGCTCAAGAGATTTGTCAACGCCGATGAGGACACTAAAAATCTCGTTAGAAGCGAAGCGATGCTTGACGGCGTTGACCTGATAGTTGCGATACTAAAATCCGAGCACATTAATCCAGAACCTACCCCAGAAGAAGTTGGGAAAGCGTTCAATGCCTATGTGGCTTGGAATAACGCTGTGGATAACGTAAGGCCTACTCAGCCCTTCATGAAGCATATGTTCTCCCTACTAACAACTCTCCCCTGCCAGGTCGATGATGAAATGAAAGCCGGCGCTCAGCTCTTTGCTTACCTTAAACAGCTCCTCAAGATGTACACCCGTCAACGCGACAAAGCCATGATGCTTTCCGTCATTGAAGAACCCGTCACTCTCCAGCTCTTCCGCGATCTCTTCACCATCTTCTACGAGCCCCTTGTCCGCGTCTACAAATCTGCCAACGTCTACAATTCGGTCACTGACTTCGCTGCATTCGCCGACGACATGTTCCGCGTCCTCGATCTTGCACAACGGCAAGACGTTTCGGCCGACCCCAACCAGACCGTTCAAGCTTTCATCGACCTTTGCGGGCGACATCAAGACAACTTCTACAAATTCGTGCACGAAGTCCACGTCCACGACAATGGCCTGTTTGGTCAACTGATGGGTTGGTTGGAAGGTATCCTCGAGTTCCTCCGCCACGGTCCCAAAGGAGGGAAACTGGACATGAACGCCCTCTTCCAAGGCGCAGTCGACATGAGCCAGATCGACAGAGCTGCCGCCATTGCAGAAATCGACAGCCTTATCAGGTGGCAAGAAGAACGCAAGAAGTGGCATCAAGATAAGACTCGTCAAAAGATGGCCGCTGAGAATTCTTCCTCCTCATCTGCGCCTGGATCAGCCACCTTCCGATCTTCCGATTTCGGCATCAACGAGACTGATCTCGCGGACATGAATGATGAGATTGACGATGATGACAGTGATAGCGAAAGTCGAGATGATAGTGACGAGGGCACGGATCCTATTGCTGTTGAGAGGAAAAGACGGCTGAAGAAGCAGGATCATCTGCGGAGAAGCGCAGGAGAGCCGGTCAAGCCGGAGGTGAAACAACTGAAGGGTTTAAGGGAAGGTTTCCTGAGTATGCTAAGAATGGTGCTTGCGGATTAGAGCTGGTGAAATTGTTGGGCCACTTTCTTGGGGGTAAGGGAGTATTATGATTCAAGCGGGTGGTGTGTAACTGCATTGGGAGAAAAGGCATTTTGATACGATAATCATGGGTTACGATGGGCGTGGTATTGTGTGGTGATGACTGGGTGGGATGATTGGGAGTACATAGTTAGTCCATTCGAGGCATGCATGCATAGAAATCACGAAGCATTGAATTATGGCAGTGATCATCAGCTTCGGTATTGAATAGTCATGTCAAAGATGCACCCGCCTGTAGCCCTTTTGTTGATCATGCAGTTGAAGTCTGCAATCAGTCTGTGTGGGTGTTCTGCCAGCCCATGATTGATTTTGCAAAGTGCTGTGTGTAACGATATTCGAAGTGACTTTCAAAGCATAGTAGGATTTATTCATGTCTGAGATTGCTAACAATAAACATCTTAATAGCAGTTATTCAACTGAGCGTGTGTCAAGAGCCGCGGCGAGTCAGAAGGATAAAAGTATCATAACCGTCAATCCTTACGCATTGGCCGAGAATATATTATGAAATGAGCTTCTATTGATGGGAGCCTTTGGCTTTTGAAAAATTGACGACTTCAATCATGCCATGACGCATGACAGATCTGACGAAGGAGTATCTAAATATTTGATTGAGCTACCTATTTGCTTTTTCTATCATTTGAAAGAGTAATGCTTAGAATGGCTGCTTCTTTATTGCTTCTCCGCCCGTAAAGAAAGGAACAAGCCATTTGGTCCCCTGCCTCTACTTTCCCCAACGTATCAGCAAAATCGCCAGAAAGAATGAGCCGCCTATCTCATTATCCCTCCAAATTGTAGAATTTGTGATGGCTCATCCACAACAGTCTGCTCGAAGGAGGTGGAAAAATTTCCACAAAAAAGCAATACCACTTCACTCATCKAGTGGTAAGCAACACCGAGGAAACCGCTTTTGTACCAGTCCGAATCGTCTTGCAGGTTCAGTAGTTCAACTCTCCACTTCCAGCTCCACTGACAGCATCCAAATCCTCATAACTCTTGAGCTGCCTCCCCTGGACTGCTTCGCGGGGTCCGACAGTTTGCGCACCAGCTCCGTCACCCCATTTACCTCCTCCTCCACCCATCATCATCATACCTCGCCCGGGCATGCCATTCCTTGGTGGGGTTAGACGCCCGCCAACGCTGCCATAGCGTGCGTTTGGATTCGAATTCTGGCGGCGATCGTAGGGTCCCCGTCTCTGGTTGAAGTGGCCGCCCCCTCGGCGCATTGGGCCGGTTTGGTGCATCATACCATCCTCGGTCGGAATGGGCATACCGGGCATCCAGCCACTAGGAGCGGTAACGGTGTGATTGCCAAAGTTTTGGAATGGATTGGTGAGAGCTGTTTGCGGAGGGAAGCCTGGGGAGAAATTGTTCATCATAGGCATATTAGCGAGGTTAAAGCCACGCGGAGTGCCAGCATTGAGGTTGTGGTTGTTCATGGGGAAGTGCCCGTTGCTGTTCGCGTCCGAACGAGAGGGAGCGATATGGGAAGGATCGAGGACGTAGGTATTGACGAGTATGAGCTGACTCCCATTTAGTACAATCATCACTTGCGTGTACGTAGAGACTCACATCTTTCTTGATGGTTTCGAACCATTCAGTATGACGCTTCTCGACGTGCTTACGCCAGAAGGATTCGCCCTTGAAGAGCTTGGTGCATTCAGGCACCTTGCACCGAAATTTAGCCTCGTCTTCCTGCTTGACATACTTCTTTAATTCCTCGTCAACTCCCTCTTCAAGAGGCTTCCCGCCAAGCTTCTTGACATCAACATTCTCGGGCTCAAGAATCTGTAGAATTTTCTCTTCGAATATCTTGACCCAGTTGAATGCCCGCAGGAGCTGTTGATCAGCTTTGAAGTCCTTACGTTGGAACTTCTCTGCAACAGGAGAGGAACCATTCTCGATCTCTTCGGTGGTAGACCCCTTTCGCTTCAATGGGAATGGTTGACCAAGGGCACTCGCCTTTGCTGCATTCTTTGCGGCAGTGCTCAAACTGGCTCGTGGACGGCGGAGATGACCGCCTGGGCACTTCCGAATCAACTCGTGGATGGAGTCGCTTTCGAAAACGCAAAAGAAACAGAAATTGAAGACTCTGCGGAGATACTCGACAAGAAGATCGAGCGTCTTCTTTTTGACCAGGAGATCTTCGTCATCGACATCGTCATCGAAACCACCTTCATCAACTTCACCATCATCGTCCTCATCCATATCATCCTCAGAATCTTTATCCTCCTTAACCTTGATAGGACCACTAGCTGCTGGTTGGAGTAGACCTTTATCGCGAAGGTCTTCAACTCGTTGCTCAACTTGGGCGACACCATCCGCTCCATTGCCCAGTTCCTGGTCGAAACGGGAGACTAGGCGCTTCGCTAGATCATGGTCACGATCAATGCGCTCAGGTGCCGAGAATAGGTCCCAAAGAGCTTTCTTTCGCGGCTCCCGTGGAGGCACATGCACACCGACATGACAAGTGAAGTCACCACGCGACTCATCGTAGATGGTCTTGCCGTTGATGGCTTCCAGGGCTTTCTCGGCGGTGCCTGTAGCAGCCTTTGGTTCGGCATTCGAGCCATCTTCACCGTCTTCGATGTCTTTATCTTCGTCCCGCCCGTCGCCCCGTTCCGGAACCATCTCAAGCTCGGAGTTTGGGTGAAGCATGATCCATCCAATTCGATGATATTTCTTGAGGGGATTAGGATCACTTAAGCTCAGCCATTTGAAGCCCCCTTCTTGCTCTCCTAGATGCTCTTTGCATAAAGCTTCGATCTTGTCACGGCTGACCATCGGCGCAAGCGTCTTGAAGAGAAGAGCAGGCTGCAAAGCAGATTCATCACGGATATCACCGCCTCTGCTTGGAACTAGATCACCAACACCCAGGACTTCGGCAGCCGCCACTGTCTCGCCTTCTTCGCGCTCAACAACGCCACCCGCACCGTTACTCTCAGCTTTGTAGATTCCTTCAAGCGTGAACTCGTCGAAAGTGCCATTGTCGAGGTCTTGCTGCCATTGAGCGAGTGCACTGTGGCGAAATTCCATGAGTCGCTGTCGAAGAGGATCCCGAATTTCAGAAAGGTAGCGCTCCTTAAACCACTCTTCGCCCTTGTGCTGCTGAACAAATGTTCGTGCCATCTTGACTTGAAGTTCTTCCTTGTAAGCATCATAGGCAACTTGAATCTGAGCGCGTTCCTTTTCCCGATCTTCTCGTGATTCACGCTCGCCTTTGATGCCCGCCAAGGGTCGTCGACCTCCGTCTTTAGCTCGTTCTTTGTCTTCTTTGATAGCTTGTTCCACCCGCCACCATTCTGCAAAATAATTGAAACCAACCTGATACTCCATGGAAAGAGGATTGGGGAGAACATTGACACGAGGTGGGGGAGGTTTTGCCCCGTTCTCACCAGGAACGTAGCGATCGATATGAGTTGCTGGAGAAGGAGGACGTCGGCGATCTTCACGATCGCGTGAAGCATGATCTCGAGACTGACCGTAATAATCATCTCGAGGAACCCTGTTTCCAGGCTGATATCGATCAATCATGACTGGAGAACGGGAGCGATTTCGATTGCCACGAGGACCTCCTCGACGCTCTTGCAACCCTACTAAAACAGTGAGTAAATTGTATGTAAAGTGAAATGGAGCGTTTTCGGTATAAGGAATAGTGAATGGGATATATGTTAGTATGGTAGTGAAGGAGGACGGTTCACGCGTTTTAATACAAAGGTAAGCATCTGAGAGCGAAGTTCTCTCAAACATTTCAAAATGGGATCATGTCATAGAGCCAAACACAACTTCGAGATCAAAGCAAATGACATATGACGACCACCCAAAGACTTCGGATATGTATATTAAAAATTTGTCATCTCTGAGAGCTTACCAGGAGATCTCCTAGAGCGATAGGCATCGCTGCCTAATGGGCGATCCATGGTATCTTCACGACCCCACCTTGGTTCTGCCTTAACTGATGGCGAACGAAAACTGTCCATAGCATCCATGAGTCTGCAATGGACTGTGTGGGTAGTACTGTAGGTTCAAAGAGTTTGCTCCAATGTTTGAGAGCAGGAATTTGTTGTAGGAAGAAGAGTTTGTTGAGGAGTGCTATTTATCTTGAACAATCGGTAGGTTGTGATGAAAGCTGATCGCTTCATTGAATAAGTAGCAGGAGTTGAATAGGTAGTGGGAGATGAATGGTTATTGACTTCCGCTTCTCAAGTGACTGCAGTTGAATAAGGGAGAAAGGCTGTCGAGGGTGAATGAAGTTCGGAGGAGAGGTAGGGGGGTAATCGAAAGATGAAGAAGCTGTTTTTCGACAACATATTGAGTTAGAGCAGCTTCAATAATTTTGACAGATGAATCAATAGTCAAAGGTGTAGAAAGGAGCAACAATGGGAATGTAGTATATTGTGTCGCCAGAGGCGGGAAGAAGATGCTTGTAGTTTCTCTTAGGGAAGTAACAGTAGGCAGCTGTCAACGATGGACAAGGGGGTAAGGCCGGTTATCAATAGGGGACGAAAGTCGAGCACTTTGAACGTGATAAGAAACTCACGTTATGCCTTCTTCAAGCAAAGCAAGGTTTCCACCATTGAGAATGGACCGTGATAGACTGTAGAGCAAATTTGACGTTGTTGGTCACCTGAAGTGCAGTTACGGTTTGCATTGTCGCGCGGCTAATTGGGTTGAATACCTTGGCATTACGTATGTCTACTATGCGGATGCTTGGGACTTCTAGTGGAGCTATCAATATAGTTGTATCAGATCGTTAACAGACCAGTACCGATTTCCTCGAGTTTTAAGCTAGGAAAAATACAATGACTACCTATATCCCTTCAATCACTTTACCAGATGCGATATTCACACACCCTGCGACATCCATTCTTGTTMCCGTCGGTCTCGGTCTAGGAGTTGGATATTCTGTCAGCCGTATGCAGAGAACTCCGAAGCTTTCCAGCCTATCGACAGCTAAGATGAGACTAAATTCTTACAGCGAAGAGCACTCAAAAGACTTATCTTGCACTCAAACAACCGCCATATAGACCACCACCTCAGGTTTTCGGCCCTACATGGACAACATTGTACGCATTGATGGGCTATTCGGCTTATAGAGCATGGACCACGGGAACGGCCTCCCTGAATCCTAGCACTGTTGAGCTCACAAAGGTACAATTCCATAACACTTTCTTGTATTCTATAGAATGCAAGCTAATAATTATTTTGACTATAGCAAGGTGCAACGCTCTTCACCATTCAACTTGGACTGAACTTGATATGGATGCCTTTGTTCTTCGGACTTAAAAGACCTATTGAAGCCACTGTCGATATCGCTGCCCTGACCGGTGTGACCGGCTACCTTACATATGTCTGGTCGCAGGTCGACAGTGTTGCGGCCTGGTGCATGGTGCCATATCTAGGCTGGCTTGGTTTCGCTTCGTACTTGAGTGTATGTTCATTTCAAGATTCCGATATGTGGACTAACATACTAGCTAGGCCGGAACTGGCTACTTGAACAATTGGAATTTTGCGGATAAAGAGCGAGAGTCAAAGTCCTCCGACACAGGATCTGGTATGAGCAAGGACTATGTCAATAAGGCGCCGGAGAAGTAAGAATCTTTGGGAATCTATACGGAAATTCAAGCGAATCCTGCTTGGGTGGATCGCACTGGCTCCCATCTTCTTTTCGGAGTTCCGGCTGGCGGTCATACCCACTCATGATTTTCTTCTGGCTTCAGACCTCCATGTACTATATAGCCTTCATGGCGGCAGCAAGACGTCGTTGCAACCCTTCTATTCGGTGAGCAGTGGCTGGTTTCGGCAATTCGCCTGTGGCTTTTCTCCCAGGGACGTACTTCCGTTTCGTAGACGGCACCTCGGAGGCCCAGAGGAGGCGATGTGCCGCTGCATATCTCTTCAAAATGTGCTGCCCTTGAAAATATCTCATCTCCCTCTTATCCATGCGCCTAGCCTTCTGTCAAACTCCTCGCATCTTATTGGCATCTCCAAAGCGTAAAAGGGATTCTTCATCACGTAGTTTGCATAGAATTCGTAGACTTTCCCGACAATGGCATCACAGTTCGGCTGATGAGGTTCGGTGAATAGCAAGAATTTGACCGCTGTAGGAGTCTGAAAGCATGTCAGACGGAAGTTCGAACTTTCGAGCACTTCAAGGCCGGTCAACTGGGAGCGTGGTATCGTGGAGGTTATTGGCGATGGGGTTAAGGAGCGGGTGATTGCGTGGACGCCATGGAATGTACCGGCCAAGACGAGGTAATCGTTAGAAGAAAGCTTGGAGAGGGGTGATGAGAAATCGCGATTGTAGACCAGACCGCCGGCTTTATTAATGATTATCAGGGCGTATACGACCCTGTGCATTGAACATTCAGTAAGGCGTTATGAGCCTAAAACCTGGTGGGACAAACATTGCTTCTGCCTTTCCTGCGATGTGCTTTAACAATCATGGCTCCATATGGGTCTTGTTTTGTCTAAAGAGCATCTTTCTACCGTGGGTTAGTCGTCGCTGTGGAAGGCATGCAAAGCGAGCAATCGAAATGAAGATGAGTAGAAGGGGGGAGGGGGTTCCACCCCGGGCGGGCTTGGCATTTGCGGGATTCATAAACCGTGGAACAATCACTCATATTACTTCTTCGCCAAGGTGCCGCATTCCTACACTCATTTGAACGCTGCACTTTAAGCCGAAGATAAATCTCTGCTACTTTTCTCTGGAAGAACATATTCACCGGAATCAAACCCTCTTGAAATGTCTACCGAACACGCGCCTACCGCTCGCACTCGTGAGAAACCTTCGGGCGATGAAGAAGCCAGCGCCGACCTCAAGCTCGGAGAGTTCCAGAATGTCCCAACTTTGACGCTATCAGAGGCCCGCTTGCTTATCAATGCGGTCATGGAACATCGAAAGTCCATCAGGAAGATTGAGGAGACCGAGTAAGTTAGATTTTTAATTTCATCAAGCGTCCTTGTCGAGGGAAGACGACTGAGCACATGCTAAATGAATTTCCCTGCGGCAGCACTCTTGTGAAGACCCAAGACTATCTAGATGTGTTCGCGCGCTTCAAACAAAAGGAGAACATTGAAGCAGTCGAGCGCATGCTCTCTGCGAAGCAAGAGCTGGAGCTCTTTGAGAGGTCGCAACTTGGTGCGGATACATACCCCAGGATATATCAAAGGGAATTAATGATTTTCTAGGGAGTCTATGTTGTGAAACAGCTGAAGAAGCCAAGACATTGATCCCCAGTTTAGCGAACAAAATCAGCGATCAGGATCTCCAGGAGCTCCTAGACGACATCACAAAACTCAGACATTTCGTGGAGTGATCAGTAGCCTCGGCCCTGGCATCTGGGAGATGAACAGAATCTTCTGGGTCCAAGTCGATGTCGGAGCGAATCAATATCGTGGCTGCTACTTCCTGTATGCGAAGTCAAAATGCACTGTTCTCATGACCTTTACAGCTCATGTACTCAGCAAGTGGTCAACATTTGAGTAATAACCAATCCGTGCTATCGAGATTCCGGATCTACAAAAAGTTGCTTTCAGCACTTCGTCATGGAATGCCCCCACAGCCATCGGATATAGAGCGGTCGTCAGTACCTTCTACCAAGCACTGCGATTCTTCGAGAATGGTGGAATTTGCTGAACGTGCGGGCGGTAGAGACGAGGCACAAAGTTTCTGCTGGAAAAAGGTATGAACACTGTGATAAGAGGAGACTCTGGGGTTTGATGCCTATTCCGTGTAAGGTCAAGCCAATGACTATCTGAGATAATCAACGAGATAAACATTTTAAGTCATAGAAAAACCGTAATGAATTACTTGAAACTGAAATTGAAATTTCAAAGCTACATTACTACAACGAGTCGTATACCTTACTGCGTGTCTGGTGCCACGGGTGCAATGATGGTATAGAAAACACTAGCTTGGTTTCAATACATAAAATCAAGTCGTCCGCTGAATGATTTTGCTCCTGAATGAATATGAAGAAAATTTTCGCAACATGCCTGACCAAGTCTGACAACTTGATTGAGACAAAAATCGATCACAAAGTTCTTATTGAACAAAAATGAATAAAGTAGTTCAGACAACCCAACCGGCTGAAATGTTCAGGCCCCCTCTGAACCGTGCAATGAGGATACTAGATCGATCCTTTTTCAAGAAAGAAATAGATCTTGCATCAGCGTGTGTGCTTGACAAAAAAAGAATTGCATCTTTTCAGAAAGAATTATCGAGAGACATTTTCAAGCTCGAGCGGTTGCAGCCAATTAGGCAAGCACCATCAACGATCAACGCCGATAGCGGTGCCAGATGTCTCCTTTTAAGGCCTGAAGTTCGATTAGATGGTAAACGTGCTGAGTGTTCGAATTTCTAGCTTTGAGATGTTGACGGAATCAGGTAGATGACTCCACTTGGAGTTCTCGCCTCCACGATCTGGTAAAAGCCCAGCAAGTAGTCATTGCCCCTTACCGGCTGCAGCTTAACTATGATTACTGGAATTATCGTATGTGTACATATCTATCCTGTAGTATTAGATGCACGATTCATAGTTTGCTAAATTACCTTAGACGACATCATGTCCGCCATCCTACCGGACAGCGAGCAAGATGAGATTCCGGTAGGTTTCAGCGCCGTAGGCCACGTCGGTACGCAATTTTCTTTTTGACCTTTTCTTTCGTTCTTTCAACTAAGAGCTCTAAGCCCATTTGAATCTCCGCGAGCAATATCTGCCCTACAAATATCTCATAGCCTCCGTCCTCCTGGACAAGAACCCTACCATCCGCACCGTCATCAACAAAATCGACGACGTAGGCGAGGAGAGCGAATTCCGAACTTTCAGATATGAGGTCCTCGCTGGTCCGGACGATATGAACGTAGAAGTCAGAGAACAAGATTGTCTCTTCCGGTTCGACTATTCGAAAGTTTATTGGAACCCGAGACTCAGTACCGAGCACAGTCGTCTAGTATCCAAGTTCAAGCCCGGAGAAGCAGTCTGCGATGTCATGGCAGGCGTCGGACCGTTTGCGCTGCCGGCAGCGAAGAAGAGGGTTTGGGTTTGGGCCAACGATCTGAATCCCGAGAGCTATAAGAGCCTGATAGAGAACTCAAAACGGAATAAGGTATGCGAAGTTCTACACTTCAAAAGTTGAGTGTTCAATGCTAAGCTTACACAGGTCACTGATTTTGTACGCCCATTTTGCGAAGACGGCCACACCTTCATCCGCACCTCATCATCTCGACTCCTCGAATCTTCAAAGCAGGTCACCGTAGCCCCTAAAATCTCCCGCTCAGCCCGCATAACGTCAACTCAGCTCCCTCCACGGGAGATCCTTCAAGAACCCAAAACCTTCTCTCACTACGTCCTCAACCTCCCCGCGACAGCCACTACTTTCCTTCCAAATTTCATTGGCCTGTATAGCGGACACGAACACTTATTCCATCCGAACACGAATCTCAAATTGCCGATGATACATGTGTATTGTTTCTCAACAAAGAGCGACGACAACAAGGTGGAGGAAGGAAAGATATGTAGGGAAGTAAGCGCACAGTTGGAGTATGAGATTGGCAACGTAGGAGAGGAAGAAATGGAGATATGGGACGTGAGGGATGTGGCCCCACAGAAGAGAATGTTCTGCGCAAGCTTTCGATTGCCGAGAGAAGTAGCTTTTCGGGACAGAGATCCTGAGGTGTAGTGTAATGTATAAGAGGGTTATTGAACCGAGGTTTTTGGACTCTGTTGTTTACATATGTATCTGGAAGTGAGGATAAATTCGTCTTTATTTGGGTAAATATATTGGTACAGCTAGCATTTCTTCACACTATGCACGCGCCAGACGCCACGCTATGCTATTAAAGATCTATGCGGTGTCCATTTTGTCCCCATCACCGTCTCCATCCTTCTTCTTCTCCTCTTTCGCCTTCGATGACACCTCTTTATCCTCATCCATCTTATCTCCACCGCTACCACTAGCCTCCCCTTGAGCGTCCAGCAAAGGCTGGTTCTCCTCCGGAATCCCTTCCAAATTCTCTCCTTTCCCTTCGTCTTTCGCCTTGCCCTCCTTCTCCTGCCTTGCCATCTCAGACTCCATGCTCATTCTCAAAGCGAGCGCGAGATCAGGATCCGTGCTTGGATCGACACCAAACTCGAAACCAGCACCACCGCCATCAGCTCCGACTTCATCTGTCCCGCCTCTAGGTGCCACTCCATCTGCGCTCAGTATTGGTGTCGTCACTAGGGTGTCACTTAACAAGCTCGGCCCAGGTGGTATTATTGCCAGATGTGACCCATCACCCCCCTTTATGTTTTCGTTAAAAGCCTCAAGCTTCTTAGTGTTCTCTGGCTCCAGATCCCCGAATACAATGAAATCGATGCTGATGTTGTTTTTCTTCATTCTCTTCGCCAACTTCACAAGCTGCCCTTCACTCTCCGCTATTGGACTGCATGTAAATACAATGATGCGTTGTCTTTGGGATTTGTTTTGTCTGTGTTTGAGTGCGAGACCTGCAATCTGAATACCTGTGGCAAGGTGGGTAGAGCCTCTAATTTTAGTGCGGTGGATGCCGTCGAGGACCTTGCCAAAGTCGGTGGTAAGGGTAACGAGAACTTCAGGGCCTTTCCCGCCCATGGACATGAGACCGACGGAAGATTCAGGGTTGGCTTGGGTTTTGGCGGAGAATATAAGGTTGACGGCATCGGACTGGGCTTCCCATCTTGATGGGCTAAGCAATACGAATTAGCTGCGTCCAGAAATTTTTGAAGGGAATACTCTACACATAATCACCGTTCCTACTGCTTTCGCTATTGTCCACCCTGACAAGATATGCGTCAGTATGACGTTGACAGCTTTCGGGATGACTATCTTACACTATCATTGTCGCTTCCAGAACCATCTTTGCGAAGCGGCCTGATAGTCACGACTTTAAAGTATGAAATAAATGGAGACACTGATGGTATGGGGGACGGGAGGAAGAGGAATCTATGGGAGGTTGAAGTGGCGGAGAGTATTCGAAAGAGAAATGTAGATCACCTCTACCTCAATTCGGAGCTTGACCGCTCAGATGCACCGAGAGCCAAGCTTTTAGACGCAACAGCCGCTTTGTTTACTCCGTGATATCGTTGCTAGGAAGGCCTGCTTACCACGAATTGCTATCGGCCATCATTGCTTAAATTATTGAGTTTCCAAAATATCTAGCAGCTATGGACGTTGAACAGTCTTCAATGGCTCAATCAAAAGTAGTCGCCATTCAGTCCCCATCAGCAACACCAACCAGCTCCACAAAGAGATCTATCATGATCACCCAGGGTCAGAAGCAAGCCCTGATCGATAACTTACAGCTTGAAGGTTTGTTCATATATGATCGAGCTCTGTGTATGGATCGCTCACTAGCTTCAAGTTACCGAGCGTGCTCGAAAACTCAGAGCTCAATACGCGCTGCAAGCCCAAAGCCTGCGCACCAGGATTGAGCTGCGCGTCAACCGCATACCCACAGCGATGCGTAAAGCAAAGATGGGAGACCTTTACGAAAAATACATCGAAAGTACCAAACAACCCGTAGAATCAACCGCTAGTCAACCCACATTTCCGAGCGCGGCAACACTACAACGGCAAAGCCCAGCGAAAGCGATTCCCACTTCACCGTCTAAACAAAGAGAAGCCGCTCGTCCAACACGCGGCACCAAGAGACCCAGTGATCATTTCTCGGCAGATGACGATAAAGAAAACACGCCAGACCCAACCCATCCTCTCAGCGCCAAGAAGCGTCCCAAGCACAACACCCACCCCTCAAACCCCTCAACTGTCCTATCCCCCAAATCTTCCAACATCCGTAATCAGAGCCCAACCCGCCCACAATTGGGTTCACCTCAGAAAAGCTACCTGTCACATCCTACTTCGCCCCTCAAACCGAGCGGAGGCTTCTCCACGGCGAAGCCAGAATCGCCCGCCAAAGCAGCTGCACTGGTCGCGACCGCTGCCGCATCATCAGCAAGTGTTATTATTGAGAAACCCAGAGCGACTCGTACTCGTGCAGCTGCTGCTTCAAAGCCTGCTAAAGCTCCCACGGCTGCGGGACCCAAGACAAGAGCAGCGCTGAACACTCGCGCGAAGAGAGGCGTGGAAGGTCCGGTTGAAGTGCCGAAGCATGAGCTCAGAACGGTCAGCGCAGCGTCAAACACATCGACTGGCACTACTGTTGTGAGGAAGAATGCAAAAGCGGCTACGAATTGTGTGGCTGCTGGAGCGAAAGCTAAGGTGAAGGAGGCCGCTGCGAAGGGTGGAAGGGGCGGGGGGAAGAAAGGGACGACTGCTGCTGCTCCATCAGCGGCGGTGGAAGGGCAAACGCAAGGAAGGAGGGTGCTAAGAAAGAGGTGACGATCAGCTATAGAGTACAAGATAGAAAGCGGGAATGCGGTGCGATTACGAGAGTTGGATATAAGGATGTAACCTCGGCGTTGGGAAGTTTGTCATATAGTAACGCCGGTCATATCACGTCAACATCCAATTCTTTGATTGAAAGCCGTAATCATTGGTATTCCGGTTTTGCCATACGAAAGCGCGTCCAGGGACTGATCCTCACCATGATGATCTTCGATCTGTTTATGTAATTGCAAGGGTCGAAATGCGTTCCGCTCGGAAGATCTCCCAGCTGATCCTTGCTCAATTTATCTATCTTATTCTGCTCCCTCTTCGATAATCTCCTCCCCACCTGGACCATCATCGTCTTCCTCAAACGTCCCAGCCGGTACCTCATAAAGCCTCAGAAGACTCTTATTCGGATCCTTCACAAGTACATACTTCCCATCCTTCATCGCTCTTACCATATCAATGATTGTGCGCACGATACCCCATCCATTATTCAGGTTGAGATTCATCTGCTCTGCAAACTTCCGAGGGTCATAGCCCATGACACCGAGGATGACGTGTCGATCGTTGGATTTGGGGGTGGTGCGGGAGACGAAACTATTTGTTTCGTAGGGTCAGCGACGGCGAAGTGGATTCATTGAAAGGAATAACCAGGGCAAGGATGAAGGGGAGCGGGGGTGGGGGAACAAACCCAAGTTTCATTACGTCTGCTTTGGCAAGAATGGCTTGCACAGTCCACCTTGCCAATTTGCAACTGTTATTCTTCATCTCCGTGGCCACGACCGCACCACGCTGACTCGTCAACTTTGCCCTCCAATCCAGAGCACCACCACTGCCCTGTGCTTTGGCATCGAATTCGTTCAGGGCTTTGACCACGAGCAGTTGGTCTTCCCCGCTGATATTATTCTTCACCACCGCATCCAACTCTGTGCGTACAATTAGATGCAGAGGATCCTCATCCTTCTCTAGACTGAGATCGAACCGGCGGTACTTGTATGCTTTGCTTGCTAATGGTTCAGTCTCTTCCGAAGGATTGTAAAAGGGGTTCTCATGTGACATTTCGAACTTGCTATTCTCCGATTCGATGACCGTCTGGTTGACGAAATTGTGGTTGATGAAAGTCGCTTCTAGAGCTAAAGCGCCGGGGAAATTGATTTGGTCTTTGTTGCCTTCTGACGCTTCCAGAGGGGCATCGGCAGCGTTTTCGTTGACAGAGACCATGTCGATGGATGAGCCGTCCCGTTTGTCAAGAAATATTTTGTTGCCGGAGCGAGTGATGACAATGTCCCAGCTGTAGACAGATCGGGGCGCACACATGAGCATAGAGAGGATGTTGTCGGTCGCGAAGATGGTGGCTTCATCCTTCTCTGCGAGTTCATGAATGATGGGATCTTGGCTGGTTGTGACATTGTAGGCGGCACGATCGACCACGTTGAGTTTCCGTTCGATACTCTTGACGGGTTGTTTGTCGTAGGAGCGATCGTAGAAGTAGAGGAAGCCGTAACTGTCTATGTCTTCCCCTGTACTTGTCTCAAGGTTGAGTTTGGCTAGGCGATTGAAATCGATTTCCTCGAGCATCTGCCACTCTGGCTTTATGTTGACTGACGAGTCTCGGTTTCGCTGTGGTTTATCATAGTCTTTCCAGCCTCCAAACCTGCGACCTCGTCCGCCCCGGCCTCCGCGAGTATCGTAGTAGCTGTTTTGCTGGCCACCTCGTCCGCCTACCCGTTGAAAGGTTCCTCTTCCTCCTCGCTGATCTCTCGCACCACGACCTCGACCTCTGATGAAGGTAGCACCGCCTCGACCAAAGCCCCGAGTCTTGGTTGATGTCCGAGTGTTGTCGACGACGGAGAATGAGGACTCATCCTCCGCAACCTGAATAGCGAACAAGGAGGATGTGCCAGCACCGTAGACTTGCTGGTCTTTGCAAAATATTAGTCTCTCCCAAAAGTCTCGGGGGTGAATTTCTGAAACATACCCCTATAGTTTCTGTTATACTGCTGACGGCCACCTCGACCATCCCTATCCTTTCCCTCGGTGTTCCAATCTGCCATCCGGCCCAATTTGTCGGCTTTGGAGTATGGGGCATATGGTACGCCGTCGACCAATGCATCTGTAGTGGTCGGAGGACCCCATGTCTCGTCTGACGGTAAAGCTGAAACGATGTCTGCTAGTGAAATGGGCATTTTGTTCACGGCCTGAGAAATTACTTCTGACAGAGCTCCTTGGTGATATATTGGGATATTTAGTTTTCCAGATAGAAAAGATATGTAGTGGGGTCTTGGCAGCACATCACCGTTGAACGGCGGGCACCCCCTAAGTTTTGCTTTTTACACCCCCTTTACCCTTCGTACCCCTCTAGCACATTGACCGTAATGCCTTTGAAGATCAAGGGAATGTGAAATGTTTAGAGGAGACGAATGAATGTACGTTGATTATAACTGACACATCCCATACAAGATGATTGCCCTGCGCTTTCTGCGAGTCTGTATAGGTCAAAATTTAGTGAGATCACGGAGCAAAATAAGCAAAAGCCAGCAATACTTATCTCTTATTGCTAAGGTATGTCCTATCGAATGAGATCGGACATCATTGTCATCCTCCTTGACAAGTCCTCGGAACTGGATGAGCTGCTATGGGTGTTATGATTGGAATACTTGTTGCTTTTGATACACCAGCTCTTTCCTCACTGGGCCAAACGCGGAAGAATGAAATTTCTACCTATTCTCTTAGTACATATAGCCATTCAATGCAACTTCTTTACATCGAGAACGTTGGTCGCTCATGGCCGTTCTTGCCGCAGATTTCTCCGGCAAGTAGGGTCGGCAAGCTTCCAATTACCCTTTCATTCTTCTCAGGTTCTACGAAATCTCCGTTTTCGCACTTACCTCGATCTCGCTTCGAAGCTTTGGTATAATACATGAGCTTCGAGATCATCCGAAAGACATTCATTTTTCATAGGCCGGACCTTGTTCAGTTCGTTTGATCAATAGCCACGGCACGCGCGTTTTAAGGTATGGCATATTATCTCCCGATTTTTCTTTAGTCCAATTTCCGATCGACACTGCCTGATACTTTTCCGTCCCCATACCTATCCGATGAGTCTCATCCACATCTTAGTCTTGACTTGTTCTAATTCTGATTTATGTATCGAGGAAGACCGCTGGCAGTAATCCAAGTCTACCCGTCATTTCGACATTTCGACTTTCCTTACCCGTGAGTCTTACTGAGAACTCAATAGCTTCATTGTAGCTGGTGGCTGAGGTCTTAGCTTACGTGCTGGGGTTCTTGTGGCACTAGAGATACGAAGAAGCGCGACTTCCCAGGTTGCTATCGATTAATGTAGGCATCGCTGGGAACTAGCAAGTCGACAACGCATATTACACAACAAGATTTTGCCGGCCACCACAGGCACTTTGGTTCTTGAATCGAAAAGTAGAGATCACCTGAGTGGAAAGATCTGTATGTTACAATTAAGTATGCAGTTCATGATTGGGGCAATTGGACTCGATCGGAGATGACCCTCAAGCTACGTCGGGTACTATGATAATCAACGGGAGCAATCATCAATCCGCTGGTTGATCTTAAGTCTAATACGGCCTGCAGCGTTTACAGCTGTAATCTGCTCAGAATCAAGAAAATCACAAGCATAAGATGGTCGGCTCGAAACAATGTGACAATATTAATTACCAAACCATGATCACCGACTTCTCCCAGGTTATTATGCGAGTCTAACCCTGTCTACGTTTGCATGGAAGGCGAATAAGTGTCATTCAGGCAGGAGTACCGCGGTGCGTGAAGAATGAGGCTGACGAACGGCACAACAATTTGATGACGAGCATTGGGCGGCTACTACCAATTCAGCCAAAGGGAAGATGGTACGACAGCCATGATCGATATGCACACGAAAGGTGTGATGTGCTGAGACGGATAATTTGAACGTTATTGTGCGATGATCCTTCCGTGACGGAATCGATCACAGACAGAATCGATGCTTTCTGTAGGCGCTGCGGTATGATGCAAATTTCCACCAAACCGGGAAGAGAAGGATGGGAAGGGGTAATGAGGAGAAGGACCGACTGTAGGCGCCAGCAACCGTTTGACAGTCTTGTATCAGGTTGCCTCGAGTCTGATGATGATGCCTGAGAGGCTGATGTTCTGCTCAGTCTTTGCCCCTTTCATTTCCATCTTGACGCAAGATCGAAGATGGCTTGGCAAGAACCCCGCACTCGCACAGTCAGCCAATCCTAATCCCACAGAACCTAAAAAGCCAGTCCGCCCTTCTTCTTCCTCCAATCACAGAAATACCCTCTTCTGTTTCCACTTCCATCGTCCAATCATCCAATCAGTCCTCGCTATCACCAGACTTATTTCTCTGACTGGTGTCCGCTATTGGGTGCACAGCATCCATACTTTTTACTTGCTATCGTCCTGTAACAATCCTTGCTTTGTCCGACCCAACCAATCTGTGGTCGTACCATTTACCACCCGTTCGTCAGCTGTCAATCCGTATCAGCACCCTCACTGGCTCGCTCTATATCCAATCACCTCGTCGCCTCTCATCAGTGTCCGCCGTGTAAGCCTATCCAATACCGAGGAACACGACACCTTTAGACATACCGATGAAACGGAAAGTCACCTGATCCTTCCTCGTGTTCCACCCTCCGCTGCAGGATACCACGAATCCGTCCACCACTCATCGTCCACCATCCAGCTTCAGCCTTGAACGTTTCAACGGTAAGGCAAAACCTACCTATCCAGATCCCTGGTGCCATACCCCACGCATTGTGTGTCGCCTTCCACCACTGAGCAGGCTCCTTCTCGGAGCTTGTACCAAACCACTGCGAGTTGCAGCTACGCGACAGACGATGGATGACGCACTTCACAGGGCTCTCCAATCGCTTCATTTCAAAGATACTAATTCTGTACAGACGATAGACGCAATTGCCGTCGCATCTTTCCATCCATTCACAACATCTGTCGCATAAGCCAAGCAGAACACACACCCACACATCAGCTTGACCTACCCGACCGCGGTACAAGCGCTTCTACACCGCCCTCCATATTGATAAACCCCGCTGACGCGCCCAAAGTCCCGACTCCAAACACCCGGTCAATTCGCAACCTTGATAACATCAGACTGCCTGTAACCACGTCATCTGCTGCCATTAACCAGCTATCGGTCACTCAAGACAATATCGCCGTGTTCCTTGACTCAAGGTGTGTCTCTCCTGCATGATTTACCGCGCACTATGCAATGCCAACGCATCAATTTACATCACCGCTCTTTTGCCCCAACCTCGCTCCTACCCGAGCCGAGCCTCCGGCTCCTGCCTCGATATCCTTCAAGGGTACAATTGCTGACAGAAAATGATGTAGTATCCCTTGTTTGCACCTCAGCGAATCCCATATTGCCTACTGAACAAGCCGTCGATTTTTAAAGTATCAGTCATCGATTACCATCTATATCTGTTCGAGCCGTTTCGTTCGAGTGTCTAGATAGCAGCCGACACCGCCTCACTATCTTGAAGGTGAAGAAGTAGAGAGGCGTTAGTGCAAGCAGATCAGCATCACGATTGTGGGGCAGCTCTACATTTAACCATCCACACCAAGTCACGCCACGAGCAATTGCTGCGGCCGCCTTCTGCGAACGCCAGACGCAGAAGGAACTAGCCTTTTTCTGCTGACAGCGCATTGCCCGCAACGCCAAGCTGCTGCACAGAGGCCCGACCACGTCCGCTTCCTACTAGACAGCCTCGATTGTCCAAAGTCTATCAGTCGACGCTCGTAGACGTCTAAAGGGCCGTCGAGTTCACTCCTCAAGTCTCGACAATTTGACTTTTAGTCAGTCTTAATCTCCGTTGGGGGATTGACTTTGGTGTGCCTTCCAATTACACTTGCGGCTCATGTGCAGACTTTGACTCTGACAGGGCTGCAGCGTAGTGCGTCCTTGTTTTGTCCAATCCTCGGTCTGATCAACTATTACTACCTCTTCCGCCCCCGTGACTGGGTACAAAGTCTTCCAATCAAACCCTTCACATACTTGTCGACGACCTCATAACATTGCCTAGTACGGCGGTCCTGACTACTCTTGGCTAAGGTGGGTCTTGTCCTGAATAGGCCCCAATCCGAGTTGCGCGTTGAATGGGAAAGTACTCGTTGCCAATGATGCTGTTGCTGACTTTCTCGTTCAAGACAGCCGCCTTGACATTCTACCACATCTACCCATGATGGACTACGCGCAATACCAACCCCCCTCGCACGGGCAACATCCGCACGCGCCGCATCTCCAAGGGAGCTTCCAAAGTGCGCAACAAAGCTCCAGGCCTACAGGGACGTCCATCACATCGCCTCCGAATCAGCCACCGCAAATGCATCAGAATCCTCATCAAGCCTCACCCATACTTCCCTCTCAAGGTCACGGTTATCAGCCACCTCCCTCCTCTCAACCCAATCACTCTGTGCACCAAGCCTTGAATTATCCTCCGCAGTATAACGTCGCTCCTCCAAATATGCACCCACAATACGGCATGTCGCCCTCTCAGGCAGCGGCGATGGCCACAGCAGCAGCTTCGGGCCAGGGGTACAGCTATGGGGTTCCACAATCATCGATGCCAGATGGACTCGGGCGCGATTCACCGAGAATGGCTGGCGTCCCTGTGAAGAATGAGCGAACGCCAAGATCACCCCAGCAGATGGGCAACCAGATGCCACCCTTACCGTCGCAAGTACAGATGCATCCCAGTCAACGGATGAATTCAAACCATATCCACCATGTCAGCAGCCCACATGCCCAAGCTGCGCAGACGGTAATGATAAACCACCATCAACCTCGCAGCTCCGTTCCTCCTTCAATGCCACCACCGTCATCCCAACAACATCAAGGATCGCCCGACGCCCCCGCAACGGGAGGCGAAGAAGCTCCTTTGTACGTGAACGCGAAGCAGTTCCATCGGATATTGAAAAGACGCGTCGCGAGACAGAAATTGGAGGAGGCGCTACGACTGACGTCCAAAGGACGAAAACCATATCTTCATGAATCGCGCCACAAACACGCGATGCGAAGGCCTCGGGGGCCTGGGGGCAGGTTTCTCACGGCGGAAGAAGTGGCAGCAATTGAGTCAGGCAAATCGATGGAGGAGGTGGTGGCGAATAGCAAATCCGATCCATCCAAAGGAAGTAAGAAAAGGAAATCGGGCGCGGATGATTCAGCTCCATCTGCGAAAAAAGTCAAGGTTGAACCACCCAGAAGAAGTACTAGCGCCGAGGAGAGTGAAGAAGCCGAAGAAGAGGATGAAGGCGAAGATGAATCGTGACGCCCGTGATCTTGTGGGCAATATGTTGGACCGAGCGCTGGAGAGTTTACAACTACTCACTCAGCGAACCTATATTTCCGGCATCAACTTCCAGTGTACCAGTCACTCCCTTCTCCTCGGTTGGATGTTTTCTGTCATATCGCAGATACCCCTGTTTGAAATTGAATCAGCATCACTTCCATTTTGGTTTTTATTTTTGAGTCAGCAAAGCGAGCGAGGGTCGGGTTAGAAACGAAGCGGGTCTCGCAGGAGAGGGATTTAGACGGCCTTCTTCATTGAAACAAAAGGGCGGGTACATAGTGATATTTATTTGCACGGCAGGCAAAGGCTGGGACAACGAGGGGGCTGTTTCGCTTTTAATGATTATACGATTCTCCTCTAGTTATAGCGTTTCTCAAGCTCTGCGAGCTGATCTATCTTGTAGTGGGAGGAGAATGGGGCTGAACCAAACTTCGTGTGCGTTTATATACACGAATGGTTTATTCTTGAAGCCTTGTATGATGATACCTTGATCTTACAATATTCGTTTAGAGGTCTTCTATTACTGCATCGTAATCTTGTCCTGTAATTTGAGGTCGTCGTCTCAAGCGTACTTCTCCTGATTCACCATGGAATCCATACAAGAGCTCTCGGATCAGCAATTTCAGACACTGAAAGAAAGGGCTATACATGCAAAAGGAGATACGTACTGTAAGTTTTCTATTTGCTTGTGTGGTATCATTTTCGGCCAGGGTTTCTCCTCGGCGAAACTTTCATTCGGCAACATGCTGAACATTCTACTGCTGGTCTTGAGTTAAACGTAGCAGTATCATACTTTCTTGTCTAATACAATGCTTTACTGAGTTTTACTTTCGCGTTGGTACCTCCTCAAGGAATAATTTCAAATATGCAAAAGGTCTCTTTACCAGTAATGTAGAGTGTGTCTGAAGTATGATTTCATGCTACTGGTGCTTTACTCTTTCTCTTATTCGACGGATCCTTCACCAAGAATGCTTGTGCATTAAGCTGATTCCCACAATGCTTTTCTTGTATTTCCTTCATTGATGGTTCCTTCTTCAGACATCGCTGAATCGACCCAATCGTTCATCTAGGTCCCTACTCCAACTTCCGCGTCGGTGCCGCCTTCCTCACCACCGATGGAGACGTCATCACGGGGGCAAACGTCGAAAATGCCAGCTACCCTGTCGGAACATGCGCTGAGAGAGTCGCTTTGGGGAAAGCTGTGGTAAGTTTTTCAGCGATGTCGACGACCACATCCCAGTCTTTAGGAATGATATATCTACCTAAGACATCCTATCCCAGATGATATTCTCGATGTTGGTATCTTGCGAGTGCGATTACGGGGCTCGCTCATATGGGGAACTCTAGACGGAGAATCATCGCTCTTTCAAGGCTTTGGCGGTCGCGACGGATATCACACCTCCTGGTAGGCGGTTTTTTTTAACACCTTGGATTATTTTTTATCCCAGCATTTGTGGCTACAGAAAATCTACGCGATGGTCGCTGACGATGAGATACATAGCTTCACCGTGCGGTATGTGCCGTCAATTGTACGTCCCCTATTTTTCATCTTCGTTACTCCCAAAACTGCCCGAAGCTTGCCCTGGCCTGATACATATCCCATCTTCCAAAATATAGTATCCGCGAGTTCTGCGCTCTCGACATGCAGATCTTCATGTTTGACAAGGATGGGAAATATGTCGTCAAGACACTTGGAGAGGTATGGTATTTTTGCTTACCAGCATCCAGGTTCCTTCTCTACAGTTTATGCTTCTTCATTCCTCCCCTTCAATTCAGTTCTATACAGCGTTTTCTCGATTGATGAGTGTTCCGAAGGATGGCTGATCGTGTTAGTTACTACCGATGAGTTTTGGGCCGGAAGATCTAAAGGGAGAGGGGGGCGAGGATAATAGGCAAGATTGGACGGAGGAAGGGGGGTTGAAGGTTCATCAAGCGAGTGGGGAGATGAAAGGGGAGGTGCTGCCTTAAAGGCTCTATATAGGGGAAGGATTTAATTGGGGGGTACGATAACTGCGTCGAGTTACGAAGAAGAAGCCGTGGGTCATGTTGTGCAACGGTACAATGGCAATCAGGAGACCAACTGTATTACAAGATGTGAGATATAAAAAGGCTAGAGAATGGATGCGAGGAGAAACAAGGCCTTCCTTGATATCTACAGATGTCTCCAAAAACAGACTGGGTATCAAAAAGATCCAAAATCTCCCCAACCTACAAGACATGGAAGCAGAGCCTTCCAAATTTAAACTTTTATGCCCACGCTCACGACCCTCCCATATCATAATAATAGTCCTCATCCAGCCCCTCCCTACTCGGAACTTCTGGGCCTCTTCCCTGCCCCCTCCCATCTCCATCCCCCATCCCCACCTCATCAAACCTCACATTTAGCAACCGGATCTTCAACCCATATTCACTCACCAACGCCGTCAACTTCTTCGTCTCGCTCGTAATCGGCTGCTGGCCCAACAGCATCAGAAGCCCATCCAGCCATTCCGAAGCCTGGGAATGCGTTGCCGGATACAGTACCAGAAGGGGAACCTCTTTGCGGTTCGAGTTTGAAGTGTTGTTCGAATGGGAGGTGGCTTTTGAGTGAGTGCGCGAGTGTTTGGTGTTTCCTCGGGAAGAGGGTGGGGGAGAGGAGGCGGAGGGGAGATAGCCGTGGATGGTGATTTTGGTAGTGCTCGTTTGGGCTTGTTGATGGGGGAGGTGTTTGAGAGTCGAGGAGGAGGAGCCGGTTGATGGGGGAGTTGTGGTGGAGATATTGGAGGCGACGGAAGAGACGAGGGCGAGGTCGACTGCGGATTTCATTAGATGTTGCTCAACTAGGATTACGCATCTCACTAGAATGAGTGCCTGGAGACGGTAGAAGAGGGGCTTACGCTTTTCTTGTAGAGAATCAAGGCCGGGGTCTTGATCGCCTTTGATGTCGAAATCGGCATAGTGGAGGAAACGTCGATTATGTGAAAGTTTGGCATAGCGAAATGACGATGCTGATGAAGAGACTTTTGGATCTTGCTGCGTCGCACGGCCTGTGTCGGCTTTAAATGCAAGGTGATTCGAGAACCAGGCGCCTTGGAGGAGACAACGTATCCGCTGCTCTTTCATGAATTGCAGGGCCTCGTGATTGAGTTCATCGCGCACTTGGCGGAGGTGGTGACCCCAGGTATCTTCGTAGGACGACTCGAAGAGCTCCATCTGGAGTTGGCGGAGTCGCTCGAGATCAAAGGCTTGAATCTCGTCTTCTACTTCTTGGACGCTTCTCTCACGCCTAGCGCCGCCTACGACAGCTTCCAAGAGGATGCGCACAAGGTCGACGAGCTTGAGAAAATCCTCCCGTTCCGCGCTCGTCGCCTTCCAAAGACGGAGGAAGGCTTGAAGGCCTGCGAGATGAAGCCGTGACCATTGTAAAATAAGCGGTTTGAAGACCTTGTCGTAGTTTGAACGTGATTCCAAAGCCATATGGCTTTTCGCATCGTCTAGATCTGATTTGTCCGCTTCAAAGTGATCGTAAAGAATAGCTGTGACAGCAAGGCTTGCCCTCGCGATTGGACACCTTGTTCGGGGCGGCAGCGTGGACTGCTCCAGCAACAATTTCTGAAAGGCGTCCTTATGTTTCCTTACGTAGTCTGTGAGATCCATCATGCCCAGATAGCCGGTCTCTTCAAATTCGAGGCTTGGACTTTCAGTCTCGAAGCCCAGTCGTCTCCACTTCTCTGGGTTATGCTTCTTCTCCTGACTATCGTCGCCATCTTCTGCCTGGTCCGCTTGTTTTTCGGGGTTGCTGGCAATATGGATACCCTTGAGCGCCCGTCTATGCTCAGGCTTGTGAAGATCAACCACGACATCCCTCCACTTGCGCAACAGCACCTTGGTCAAGGCCTGGAATTCCAGGAGTGGGTGGGCGAGATCCTGAAGCGCAGTGCTTTGCATAAGCGTGTATACAGCTTTGATAACGCCCAACTCCTGCAGCTTCTTTATGAACCTTGGCCACTCCGATTCTCCGTCATTCGTGATGGCGTCCCGCATTAGGGCATTGATAAGCTGCAATGCGTTGGCGCACAATGCATGATCGGCAGAAGACAGCCTGCTGACAAGCATCTCGAGGAATTGAGGATAGATGGCAATGGCTGGTTTGAGAGCCCGAAACCCAAAGCTTCCTGACTGGTTCGACGATGCGTTTGGGGAATATTGGTGAGCTACTATGGCTCCCAGAATTGCCATGGCGCCTCGCAAGATGTTGACGAGAGGATGTGTGACGACGAGCTCAACCACCTACACCCATGGTATCAGAAGCCGTGTTTCAAAGAGTGTCGAAAGTCGTGCCCACCCTCTCGACAACATCTTGATTAACGTAGTTCCAACCCTTGTCAACCTCGAGAAGACGAGCGAAAGATGCCAGGCTGTAGGCCAGAGTGTTGCCCGTTGCTTCAAGGGTGAGGTAGCGTAGCTTAGGAAGACCGCCACGAGATATGAAATCATCGGCGAAAGAAAGGTCTCCAATATTCGACTGCAGTTTGAATGCGGCCATCTTTCGTACGGCATCTTCGTCGCTTCCCAAACGCTTAACCAGCTCCATCACGTTCATTTCGTCCATATTGTACCAACTACCAATTGGGTAGCTAGACTTTCCAGTGGTTTTTTGTAGACAAGACTCTTTCACCGGCGGCCGTATGGAGACTGTGCCAGCTGTCGTACCTTCTCCTCAGCAACTCCGAAGAGTCGAGAACATGAATCGCACACCCCAATCTCTCGGTGAAGCATGTAGAGTCGTAGTATTGGTATTATCAATGACTTTGAACTAGGATGAGGGTCCAGTAATAGCGTGTGTCTTTGCAACAACCTTCAGAGAATCGAACGGCTTCTTAGATTTATCAAAATGGTACTGAAATCGTGGTATCGAGTTCTGGGTGTGTACTTGAGAGTACCACTGAGCATGCAATTCACTTGTTGTTACCTTAACATGCTGTTGACAGGACACCAACATTCCATCGGCTGCACCCGCTTTGGACTTTGCTATGAGAAAATACCCTTATTGAGATTAGCTTCGTCATATCTTCGGCTAAATTTCTATCTTACAAAACCATCGTCCTCTTCTACTTCTCCTACCAAAAATTACGACAAACCTTATTCATGGATTGGAACATGAGCTACCTTCCTCCGATAATTAAGAAAAAAAAGTGGGGAACACTGACCTATGCCCCTCTCACCAGCATTGTCAGTGAACAGAAAGGGTTCCGTAAAATTATCAATCTTCTTGGTGATAGAATCTCCTACGGCGCTTAGCTTTTCGGCTTCAAGACTTTATCATGTCATCCTCATCTGCCTCCATGTATCAACGAGCGTGATGAGACCTTTCCGGCAATCGATTCAGCTTAATGTATTGAGTAATGTATATGGTCATTGTCTTAATTCCATTGCTTGATCCTGATGCCTTGATCTATGAAAATGTACGTGTAGCTGTTCGCCCAACTCTCATTTTCGATCCTTTTCTGCAAAGAACTATCAATGTCCCAGTCTCTTCAATTCTTCTATAATTACTACATGCCAATGTCGAGACTATCCCAATTCTTACTCACCACTGAGGCATTCCTGAAATTTGTGCCCTAGCTCGAATCAATTCCCCGGGCAGATGGTACATCTCGAGTATGGTCCCGATGTATCAGTCTCACTACAGAACGGATATGGGACCAGCGCCGCGTTGCAAAGATATTTGCAGCACCGATCGGGCTTGCTGGGGCAGGCTCTTGGAACGTCAGGCCCGGCGGGTGGACATGCTGTGACTGTTGGAGAGGGGCTGGGATCGGAAGTGGTCGTTGTCGTTGATGTTGTTGGAGTTGGAGTGGGAGTAGTGGTAGTGGTTGTGGTGGTGATGAGACAGGAGCAGGCGGATGAAAGACGGGAAGTTGAAGAAGCGCAGGGAGCAGAGAGGGAGCTGGGAGCGGTGGTTCTATGGGAAATAGGGATATTGTCAATACAGCAAGAGCTTTGGCTGATCGTAATGGAGAATGAACTGGGGATTGGAAAGACCCAGAAACGAGAAAGGAAAGCAAAAGGCTGCTTACGATGTTGCAAGATATTTGTCGCAGAACGTTGCGTCGGACTTGCTTTCATACGAGAGCACGGCTCGGAAGCAATTGTCACGGTTGCAAGATATGGCTAGAGTAAATGGAAACACAGCAAGAAGCGTTAGTAGAATCGTGGGTGAGTGCATATTTTCTGCCGCTGCCTGATAGAATTTCTGTCTTCCTGCTGTCAACGATGGGAAGGGAGAAAATAGGTTTGAACGCAACTAGCAGTCAACTTCGAATGGAGAGATTATCTGATGGTCAAGCAACAAACCATTGACATATATATGAGTTATCAATTTCCTTGGAAGTCATGTCGCTTACGCTACTGGAGGAAATTAATTGGATTCTTGCATTTTACTTGTAGACTCGGTTATCATCTCCAATTGAGCCTCCATGGCGAACAACGCGACCGTTGCCAAGACTGCAGGCATTATAAGAAGGTTAAGTGCCATCATCGATTACCGAATCTGGATATAGAGGCTTGTTGGGGGCCAGAAAACACGAGATTGCCGGGCGGCCTTGGCCTGCTGAGGCGATCTTAGGCGAGCAGGATCTGCTTCCGGTTTGTAGGTCGATGGAGCGATACAACGTCGAGTTACATTCTTCACCTCGTTAGCGATATATGCCATGTCTTGTCAACGCCAATACTCGTTTCAAAACTTGTTTTGCGAGAAACAAAGCGTGTGGCAATCACTGAAACGAATGCCATGCGTGGCAAGAAAATGAATTGAGAGAGAAGTTCAGGAGGTGCCAAGCTTGTGATAGCGAATCATGAACGAAAGCAAAATAAGAAATAGAGATAGGAGAATTGTATCGAGAATAGCGGATATGACACCTCGTCTAGCGGATTCGAAGGCAGCGCGTAGGATAACGGTGTCGATTAATACCATTTGATAAATGACGAGAGTCTCTCTCTGTGCTCGACGTTCTCTTATCGGTGCCGGGTTGTTCTATTCTCGGAAGAGCTTCGCCATGCTTGGCTCATCTTGAAGATAATCTTGTGTTGGCCGGAGGTAGAATGACATCTGTACAACGAGATTTTCTTGGGGAGGCTAGCCCAACGCTCAGCATTGGTAGGCGAAGAGGGAATGGATGCAAATCCAAAGCGTTACCACATCAAAGATCGAGAAATTTCCCTTGTTTCCGGGGAGCCAGTGAAATAGCTCCAAGCAAGCTCCGAACTTAAGTTGAAAAAATAGGCCAGAGAGTGTGGGTGAAGACTAGAGCAATTTGTCTGTACCTGAAAGTTCAAAACAACGTCATTCAAGGCCTTCTACAAACAAGGACTACCGGGCAAGATCCAGAAATGAAGAAGGGGTTTTGTGGGGAAACCATAAGTGGCCACTATTCTTCGCAACTGACTGTAACATATCGATACAAAATAGTGTCGAGAAATTGCATTAACGCTGTGAAATTCCTGCTATCGATCGCTCAACGACACATTCTATAACCGCCCTTCATCACGAGTGTTCTTTCCTTTAATCGAGCACCTCCGGCACGAGGTGAATCGCAGGATGGGAGCACTAACGCAATAGAAGAATAAACGCCTGGCGGGATTTCGTTTGGGTCCAATGGAATATTGATTCTAAAATTGAGAAAACCCAGGTGAGAATTTCCATTCCGGAGATGTGACAGGAGTCTGAACACCTTAAATTCCACAACAAAATGCCTTTTCGGTGAACAATTAGCAACAGATACCTCGGCTATATGCTCACGGCAAGATATCAGTCATGAGTTGAATGCCGACACAGAACATTGAAAAGTGGTTAGAAGGCTTCTTCGTGTTAGCTAATCGAGCTCCATTTGTGTGTCCCCAACCTTCATGGCGGGGTTTATCGAACGCTTGTGTAAAATACATGTGACTCCTCGATCAAGAACATCACCGCCACAGGTGGMATCATCTCGAGCAGCCAGGCGGATCGAAGATGCTGCGCTTGTTCTAAATAATGCAGGATATGACTTCCACAATGCGTGATGCACCTGCGAGAATGACACATGCTGTGACACCATATTGTGCAGGGGCTTTGACCAAACGATAACCATTGATCAAGGTCTCTGACCTTGTAGATGCGAATTTGTAGGCCGCTTCGTTCTTACAAGGATGAAGTATTCCGGGCGACTATGCAGAAACTCGATAAGAGATGATAAGGGATTGGGATTTCTCCTATTTAGCCGTGTTAGCATATATGGATCTTACTGGACATAAAAAGGCTATCATCATGTTGGATGGTGAGGATAGACGAAATGATTGTCATAAGGCTCTGTGGCATTCAAGAGTTCTCTGGCATGGAGTGAGAAACCTGAGATCAGTAGAGAAGGTTGAAAAGCATTGGCAACACACGAACATCCGCCCGATGCTCCGCAATCGCTATTAAAATGATGTGTATTTTGACGTGCAGGAGATAAAGCATCGAGGCCGTTGCAACAGCAGCTAGGTCTTCTCTTGGCCAATCGCCTGGGGCGTAAGTCGCTGCATTAGCTTCGCAGCGCACAGACATGACAGTGGCGCATGGAGCTGCGGGTCATTGCAGAGTAATTTCGATAAGACAATCTTTCTCAATCATAATCTGGCCGGAACCCTGCCCATTGACGACAACCTTCATCATCCTCTATAGAAAGGAGAATGATGAGAGTACTTGTACAGCTCAGACGCTCAAAGAGCGTATCGCCGCTGGCAGCCGTTGGCTTCAACGGTAGTCGAACTAGAAGCGGGACAGTAGGGATTGGAGACAGGGTTATCGCGAAATAGAATGAAGGGGGTCAGAACAAAGCCAGATTTGGTACTGGACCATCTTTCTGTCAATAAAAGACGTCTTCACTTGAGGATGTTCGAAATTCAGTACTGTATCTTGGGTTTTGCCTGCCTGGGGAGTCTAAACGTTGAATTTTGAAGGCTTCGTAGGTCCTCTAGCGCCGGTCGAAGGCATGATTACTGGAAAGAGGGAAGCTGGACTGGAGGTCTCCACAGCGGTGCAATAGCAGCATCACCTAACAATATGTTAATGGCTTTCCTCCGTTAAATCGGCACATGGCGCTCGTACCTTTCTTGCCCTGGAGACCGGACCGAATTAACGTGGAGCCTTGAGAGGGGGCCTCGAAAAGTATTCGGACTCTAGTAAGGTCTAGCATAATAGCACACCATCCTCGGGCAGAGGAGTTCATGCAGGAAGAGTTCCACACGGTATTTGTTACTTCAGAAGAATTGCCATGGCCATGTTGAACTGTGGATAACTGCGCTATTAGAGGCATATAAGATCCACCAGCCTCCATGCGAGGCTGCTGTGAGGTCCATCATGACAGGCAGTTACTTGCATCGTTCGATGGGTTCCTTTGCCGTTCCATGGGCGCATCGTCACTAATGCAGAGCCGTTCCCGAAAGCCCCACCACACCCTCTGCAGACGCACCGACAGTCCCTGGTGGACCCGCTTCTTTCCAAGACGATCCGGTTTGAAGAAAATTCTCCTAGAGGCTGAGGAGACGATATGGATTGGAGGCTAGCAGGCTGAGGTGCTTATGCGTCCTCGAGACGACCAAGTAGCGACGATCGAGGCACTCGTTATCGAGGTCTAGGGGGACTCTTTCTCTGCTTATCTCTCGAAACAACTTCTATTTGGTGACGCCCAAATTCTGTTGTTTCTTGAATATGTATTCACTTGGATGAGTCCTGTCAATAGAGATTGTGGCTGTTTATCCGCAGTGAGAAATACATTGACCACCTCATCTTGGCATTATTTCATTTGGTGCCACTTCCCCACATTTTGATAAGCCTAAATTCTGTCAAGCGAAATCCCAAACAACCTGTCTCTCCAATAGGTACTGATCCTCCAGATTGTAAAGCGTAGTCAGCACCTACAGTAGCCTCACGAGCCTGTCTGGAAGAGAAGAAGCCATTGCATAATATTCCGCCTTGCCGGAGTCAATCGCTTAATATTTTCGAATATAACATCACGTCAACGCTCTGACACTTCTCAATTGACCTGGACACTCGTCACTCGTTTCCACCGTGACTCCTGACCAGCATTCACCTTCGCAAATCCATTCGTTCCTTATTATCGGTACACCCGAGTCAGAATCGATGATTGAGTCTTTATATATTTCCCACTGGATCAGACTCATCATTGGAGGGTTTCGTGGTGGAGGAAATACTTAAGGAGTATCGCCAACTTCGACGATTCATCATACTTCGCCCTTATTGATAGCATGGCTCAAGTGCTGTCGTTTCCCTCCTCAGATGGAGCCTCTCATTTTGGCAGTAGTTCTCTGCAGCGTTCTTCCTCGCACTCGTCACTATCACTCCATACTTCAGCCGTCTACGCCGTCTCCTCAAACAACCAAAAGTCCGTCTACCCACAACTTGGCTACGATACCCGCCCATCCAACTCACTTCCTTCCTCCGCTCCTTCCTCACCACAGCCTAGCCAGCCTCAATTCTCCAATCAACCATCCTACACTTCGACTCCGTCCAGCAGCCTTTCGCTCGACGAAGAGTGTTCACTCGACGATGAAGATCTACACTTTCCATCTTACAGTAACGAGACTGGTACCGCGTCAAGTCTCCCAACAGGATTTCTCTGTAGCCCTGAAGTTGGCTCGTCTGAGGCACCAACTCCATCAAATAGCGTCGTCTCCTGTCCAAGTCCACCGAAAAAGCAACCCACAAAAATAGGAGCATCGGGCCCAGCGGGGGATGACATGGACCTTAAACAGGAACCTACGAGACATGTCGATTACTTATCTCACAACTGGAAAGAAGAAGATATATGGTCTTCGTGGAGGCACATCGTCACGAAAAGAAAATCCTACAGCAATAGCACTCGGTTGGAAAACGCCTCTTGGAGAACGTGGGCCAAATCTAGGAACCGGCTAAAGACCGTGTCACCAGAAACATTGAACTGGTATGTTGGTATTCTCGTCAAAGAAGAGGACTTCGGGATAATCAGTCACTAAAATTGCATAGGATGAAAGACCATGACGTTACGTGGCTCTACGGCCCCTTACAAAGCAATCTCAGCAAACACTCCCAGTGCGACTCCGCATGTGCTGATAGCTGTCTCTCCCGTAGTAACTCGTTTGCATCCAAAAAACCAATTTTGAAGAAGAGAAGCCTTTCGGAAATCATGCTCCAAAGATCCATTTCTTCATCTACACTTATTCAGCAGGCCACAGATGCCCTTCGAGCTCAACAACCAGGATACAGGTTACGTGGCAGGCCGGTACTGCCTGAGCGAGCGCTGTCAGACTTTACGACCTCCTCTAATCCAGAGACCCCTAGCTCACCTTCCAATGAGGGTACAGCCAGCACGCAACCATCCACGTCAACATCAGGACTGCAGACTCCATGCACGAAACGTCATATCCATTTCAATAACAAAGTTGAGCAATGTATAGCTATTAACGATAGTGGCCACCGACGTTGTAAATATGGTAGTGCCAAAATCGACGACTCGGATTCTGACGATGATATGCTCATGATGAAACCTGTAGCCAGCAAAGTCAGACCAAGAAGCACAGGTACGCCACGGAATAGCTTCAGCAACGAAAGCAAAACTATTGCGATGTTACCTTCAACAACACTCAAATACCGTGGGGACACTCCAGACCCTGTCAAGCAGCAGGAGAAGCAGACTGAAGGGTCACGGAAGAAGGGCTTCAAGATAGCACACTCTCCGTCTCAAGAAACCATAAAGCCTTCAACTTCTTCGACCAATTTTCTCCTTGATGATGAAGAGGAAGAAATGGACATGAACTGGCGAGCCTCGTCTAGTAGAAGAGACAGCATATTCTTGCATCGATCACGCTCGGGTTATTTGGATAATGAGGAGGAGATCCTGGAAGAACAAAATGGCTTACGGCGGACTCCTTCTGGAATGTTCATGCCTTACGACGAAGACGATGACAAGCATGACACCACTGGCCTTCTGGGGAAGATAATCGACACAGTGAATACAGCGAAGGATATCGCTCACGTCATTTGGAACGTGGGGTGGCGCGGATGAGAATGAGTATGTTTCGGGGGTTCCGAATACTTGATCATGATTGGAGGGAGAGATGGAGATACCCGTAGGAGGGTGGAGCATGACGAACTTGCCAACCCTCGGAAAATAACGACCATCTGGACTTGCAAGGCGTTGGCGGCGAACGATGTTCATTCCACAATGTTCATACGACGGACTCTTCGTTGAAGAAATACATAGGAACGACTTTCAGCTTTCTTGTACCTATTGTTTGGAAGGGAGATGATGAACAAAATAGGGCGTTTGAGCTCTACGCGGCTCTCTCTGTATCTAATTTCTAAATACCCAGCATTCACCCATAATGGGGGCTTTAATTCTGTACATAGCATAGGTTTGAAGAGGGCTTGATCAGGTGGAGCTTGCTTGATATGATTTTACGAAGGCTAGTCTTGCAAAAAGGATAGATTTAACAATAATATCTTCTTCCCCAGATTATTGAATTCGGGTTCAAATCCGTGATCGAGGTTCAGGAAGCCTCGCGGTGCCCGAAACGATTGTCTGGGCTGCCCTTAGGCGGCAATTGCGGGGATGTTCCGMCTAGAAGAGAGGGGCTCTAACGGCTCCTAGGAAATCTATATTAAGGGTTCTAAATATGTACGGAGTACATCAATTGGAATATGATAAACTCGACAGTCCCCTTCTCGCCTCCTTTTAAACTATAGCAATCGTTGAATCCTACGAGGAATGCCTTCACTCCTTGAGCTTCCTCGCGAGCTCCGCGATGCCATCTGGGCCGAAGTCTGCAATAAGCACAATTTCAGTCAACCTCATCGAGCCTATGACCTACTACGGACAAACAAGCAAATCCGACAGGAGCTTGCCTCTTACCTCTACGGGACCGTTGTATTTCGTCTACAACGCCCTTATCAGGCTCTTCATTGGATTCACACCATTGGTCCTTTGAATCGTTCCTGCATTCGCCGCCTCGCCCTGAAGTTCTCCTCGATCGAAGTTAAGAAACCTTACGACGATGCCTCTGATATATGGTCCTCTTCCCTCACCTCTCTCCCGAACCTTGAGCTCCTTACATACGAGTATGACCCTGCCAAAGTCAATAAACAGCACTCGACAAATTCAATGGAGGACCACCCTGCATTATGCTCCCGATTCGAACAAGTACTCTCATTGAACCCCAGAGCTCGCCGTGGTCCCAGTAAACACGATCATGAAGATGGTGTCCTCTCGTCCAACTGCAGGCGCAAGCTTCGACCCATAACCCATGCCGTCCTCGCAATAGACACCACCATTCCGGAAATCCTCGTCCTCCCTTTCCGAAGCCTTCTTCAGCTTGATACTCAAAAACCTCTGGAGCAGAATATCACTGGTCTCCCACCCGGCTTCCTTAGAGATCATGGGCTTGATCCCTGCAGAACTTATCTATTCATCGAAGACCCACAACATCCGTCAATAACCCTGACCTACCGTGCATCCAAATCCGCCTCCGTTGAGCGATTCATTACACCCTCATCCCCAAATCTTTCTGCAATGCTCAGCTTTTTCCCTTCCCTGCTCTACCTTCGCCTTGGCTGCCCAACCACGAACTCTGATTTCCTTACCTGGCTCCCCGCCACATTGCAGACTCTCGACGTGGCCTTCACGGACCCTGATCCCGACCGGATTGCAGCAAATCTACATGTCTTCCACCAACGTTGCGAGCAGCTGTTCACTCTGGCCATCGCCGTCTCGCCCCTACATGATAACACTGATCTACCTGAAGGTGGCCGTCAAATCAAAGAGGGCACGCCTGAGAGCAGAGAAGAGGAGTTGAAAAAGGAATGGCGGCCGTTTTGGAAGGCGTTGAGAGCTATCCAAGCGACAGGCGTAAGGGTATGCGAGGGCGAAGGGCCAGGGTTCAAAAGTGTGAGCAGGCAAAAGAGTTTGGACCAGACATGACGAGCAATCTGACTTGAAGCATAATTTGCTTTTCCGGTCAATGTCTGGAATCAAGTTCCTATCAGTCGTGAGTCCTAAGACATCGGATCTCGGCTTAACTGCCGGCTTCTATCTGGCGATTGTTTGCCAACATGACCAGATATTCAGAATGCTGGATGGGGATAGCAGAATTCTCTGCTCGGGAGAAGCTTCCGGAGCTCCCCCTGATCTGGATATGACAATTATGCTGTTCTGTAGAACAACAGTTCAGATTGCTGGCTGTGAGTTACATGCTGCAGGGTGTGGACAAGCTCTGGGGATGTTGGATTCCTCAACAGAATTACCTCTGAGCGAGCTTCAGAAGTGGAGTTGGGTTTCTTACTCAAGACCGAAATAGACTGACATCGTATGGATTATCATGTGACGACCACGAGATGGAGAACTTCAAAAGCCGGAGACTGATGTACAATAGATGAATTCATGACCTGTGTTACTTTACCACACGAAGAAGATTTGTACATGCCGCCTCTTTGCAACTTGTCACATTCTTTCAAAGCATCGGGATATGATTACCTCGAGTACTCTCGAATCCAACACTGTAGCATGGGGAGCAAATACCCATGTGACTCCTGTTAAATACCTCTAAATGACTGATCTCACCCTCAAACCGGTACCGTGAGCGGACACATCGCCCTGTATACCTTGTGATCAGCCCTTTCCTTTTACACCATACCTCCGGGAAATATTCGCCCGGTCTCCTTGAAAGGTAACATCTATACAGGGAAAGGGAATGTTAGAAGGGAAACTTACGAGGATCCCCCATCTACCACCAGGTTCGCTCCTGTGATATAGCTGCTGAACCCACTTGCTAAGAACCCTACCACCTTTGCAACTTCGGCAGGGAGGCCGGCGCGTTCGAGGCCGATGTTGGCGCGTTGGGTCTGGGTTGATTGTGAGATACAGTATTTTGGTTGTCGTTGAGATGGTGGGATGGAAGGGGGGAGACGGAGAGAAGGGCGACGGGGAGGAAGGAGACGGGGTATGGGAACTTGGGGAGCCGTAAAGGAGAAGATTAGAGGGAGAATTTAGCTACCTCTTTGGTCTGCAAGTTTGCAGGTGGGAGTTGCGCCGTCATTCCTCGCATATCAAAGTTCGCAAGGTCGACGCCAACGTCAATCTGACCTGGGGAGATGTGGTTGATGCGGATGTTGGAACCTGGATGCGATCTTCAGCGAATGCACTTTGCGTGTTGAAAGGGAAGAACAGGAGGCAAGTCTTTACAGGTGGTAGAGAAGTAGAAAACAGGAGTCAGAACGAACCTTTCAGTACTGCAACACCAGACCGTACAACCCCCAAAGCAGCATGAGAGGACATGGTATAACACGGTCCCCAACATCCTATCCTCAAAAACCGTTAATCAAGAAAAATCCTCTCCAAATACCACCGCCCCCTTCCAAAAACGCGAACAAACATACCACCATACCCCCCCGCCACACTCCCCACCACCACAATACTCCCATATGCAATATCCTTAACCTCCGCATTCGGATAATTCCTCTTCTCACACAACTTCTTCATCGCCGGAGGCGCATACTTGAGCGCAAAGAACGGCGCATACGAGTTCGCCTCGAAGCATTTCTGTAGGTCCGAGGGCGTGGTGAGTGTTATTGAAGGGGGGCCGAGTAGGCCGGAGCTGCAGACCCAGACATCGAGGCGGCCCCAGGTGTTGAGGATGTCATCGATGAGGGCGAGGGTGGAGTCTTCGGAGGAGGGGGATAGGGGGTAGGGGATTATTTTTGTGGCGGAGGTGCTGGTGTTGGATGGAGGTTGTGGGGATGGGGAGCATGCTAGTGGAGGACCATGAGATAGGTAGATGTAGAAGAGAAAGGGAAGATTTGGATGAAATGAAATAAGAGATATATGATTCTGTGTTATAGCATTTGATACAGGTGTAAATGTCGGAAGTGGTGGTTTGATTCGCAGAATGAGCAGTGGAAGAACGCATAAATAAAAGTGGAACGGACCGTATATGCATGCTGCTCCATGTGCTAGAGTAACCATACAGGGAACATGTCAGCCATGATACGTCGAATCTCCTCAATAGGCTCCTGACGGCAGGCTCCATAGCTTTATACCTGCGAGTTCAGATACAACAGCTTCGCCAACGGGTTGCGTCGCTCCTGTGACTACGCAGACAAAACCATACTACGAGATGCCGAACGAATTAGCCCATCCTGACAGACGAGGATGGTAACTCAGAGACCACAGCCTACCAGCTTTCCATCTGCTCGATACGGGGAGAAAGGAGATTTGGATTCAATATCCATGATTGTCGCGATAGGAGATTGGAACCAGACAGGAAGTCCAGAGGGGAATGGGCAAGAATTACTTAATAATTGAACCTACTATGGAGGATAGAATGAACTTGAAACCCAACTTATGTACAAAAGGTGAAAAGGCATGATTAGGAGAGGGAACCTATGTATTGTATCTGACGTCGTTGGGATTGATGTTAATAGCTCCACGGAAAAGCAACTGTGGTTTGCTATCAGCAGTCAGATCGACCGGGGTTTAGCCCCTCTCCTATTGCACCAGGCTATTCTCTATGATACATTTGAGCATTCAAAACGACATTGTAAAAGCTCATATTCAACGAGTTCAGGTCTGTGACCCGGCTATAATAAATATGTGACCCATAATGTTTATTCCCAACGCCAACGCCATCATCATTCATCCTTTGTACCTTACACCAGTCATAGTGCCCCATGCCCGCTATAAAATACTACATCCTTGGCTAGGTAATCGCAACAGTCGTGGTAAAGCTTCGTGCGCCTATCATCTCATCGAGGCGGAAGGCAAAGTCAATATCTCGGCTTGTGAGCCTTTGCAGCCATGGTCGCTAATTTCTTCTTGCGATCCTCCTTTTCTTTCTTTAGCTGATTCTCGATCCTCAACTGCTCCTCATCCTCCTTCCTAGCTGCCCTCATTGCGGCTGTCTCTTCCTCTTCGACATCCGAAAACCCAGCTTCCATGTCATCGGAATCGTCGGAATACTCTTCTTCCTGCTCATCAATGTCATTGTCTTCATCTTCAGCTTCAGACTCATAGTCTTTGCCACGACGGTGCGGGTTGGTGGAAGTACTGCGGCTACGGTCATCCCTGGAGGTTTTCCTTCGAGCAGTATCCGCAATGGATGATCGTGGTTTCATTGTGCCCTTGTATGCAGGTTGCGGCTTCGACGCTGCTGTACCCTTGTAATTTGGTTGAGGAGGCTTCTTTCCGGTTGTGGCAGAACCTTTAGGGATTGCAGGTGACGGGAGTTTGTCCTTCTCTCGGCTAAGAGCTCTTTCGCGGATGTCCTTTGGATCTCCTTTGCCTTTGGGTAGCAGGCCCTTTTTCCTCATCAGAATCTCCTTCTTTGCACTGATTGCCTCCTTGGGTTTGTGCTTGATAACTCCGACCACAGGTTTGTTGTTGGCGCTAGCTCGAGCCATGATCTCTGCGTAAGAACCCTTCTTCGGTGCAGCTTTGGAAGTATCTGCGTTTGGTGTATTGGGAGAAACAGAAGTGGGACTAGGCCGGCTGGTGCCACGATAAGGAACCGTAAGAGCGGATTTCGAAGTGGAAATAGTTGGCCTTGCGATTTCTTTCGATGGTAAGGCTGCCGTGGAGGATGAGATGCCATTCGCTTGCCCTTGCCTCTGCTCTACTTTGACCACTTTTGCTGCCGGCACAGGATGAACATCCTCCGCTTTTCGCTTTCGACCTTGAACAGCAGAGTCGTTTTGATAGATTGAAGGCCGCTGGTGTACATCGGAATGTGGTGTTGGACTGAGTATCTGCGGCTTGGATCCAAGCTGGAGCTGCGTTGTCGGTGACTTCACTTGCTGGCTATCTCCACCTATAGTGCTGAGTACGGAGTTGAGGAACTGATTAGAGAGATTAGTCCCGCCATGATGGGAAGATCCATAAATGGTGGGATGACTCACGCTCATGACTGGGTGTAGCAATGAGGCGCCAAAGGACCTTTTTTATCGCCTATGGTTGGTATGTAGTAGAAGGCTCATAATTACCAAAGCCAAATGTTTAGCTAAGAAAAGGGAGAATGGAATGTTAAAAGAGATCAGCTTTATAACATAAAGCAACGGGCACAGGTAGCTTAGAGATAAGGAAGTTGATGAAGTGATTGAAGGCCCTTGTCACTGAAACTTGGCGCCTCATTCTGAATGAGGCAAAGGCTGTCGCTAAGTAAGCCCTACGACTAGCGTCCCAAAGACCGCACCCACACACAAATTAAATCGGCTCAAAACATCTAACTCTACGAAACCTTGACTCGCCTCAAACACCCATAAGAACTCGACGTGTTCAGTCTCCGCTCAGTGGCGGTTAAATCGATTGACGCTCCTGTTCGCACCGTTTCAAAACCAATCACAAGTCTAAAATGTAAGACAACGCTTTGCTAATCCAGATTCGTGGAAACGCAAAAGCTAATAAAAAATTCAGCTGATAAATCAAAATGAAGCATCTCGCAGCCTACCTTCTCCTCGGCCTCGGTGGCAATACTTCTCCCTCCGCAGACGACATCAAGGGTGTCCTTTCCTCTGTCGGAATTGATGCAGACGATGAGCGTTTGGATAAGCTGATCAGCGAGCTTGACGGCAAGGATATCCAGGAGGTATGGATAAACCGTCTCTTTAGTGGAACACCTCCTATGTGCGTTTATGCTGACAGGAGAGATAGCTCATCAAGGAAGGCTCTACAAAACTTGCGTCTGTTCCCTCTGGCGGAGGAGGCGGCGCCGCTGCTCCAACTGCTGGTGGAGGTGGCGGGGGTGCGGCCCCGGAGGAAAAGAAGGAAGAGAAGGCACCAGAGCCTGAAGAAGAGTCGGACGACGACATGGGTCTCGATCTTTTCGGCTAAAATCCTCGTACGAATAGTCTAGGACCTTGGGGCATGACAAATCACCAATCCTCGAATCCCGTATCCAAGTATGAAAATAAATAAGATGTCTAAATTGGCATGCGAGTGATCTATTGCTTTTTCCTTCTAATTTTCCCAGCGCCATTTCAGCCATCCTCCCCAAATTGTCGTCTAAGCCTACAGCGCCATCAGATGCAGATTCTATATGACGACTGACATATGTGATGAGTGCCCGTTGGTCTCCTTCCAGCCGTTGATTTTTGGTCCGACTACCGCTTTCTCCAAAGCCTGCATCACATCCGCCTTCAGGTCCTCCGCATCTTCGACTCCACAACTGATTCTTACCAAATCATCCCAAACTCCCGCCTTTTCTCTTTGATCTTTGGGAATGCCAGCGTGGGTCATGCTACTGGGCACCTCCACCAGACTCTCCACGCCCCCTAAACTCTCAGCCAGCGTAAAGAGGTTTGTGCTTTGGCAAAATCGTTCCGCAGTCGCATTGCCACCTTTGATGCGGAAACTTAGCATTCCCCCACCCATGCCGTCGCGGTGTTGCTTCAAAGCGATTTTGCGTTGCGGGTGCGATGGTAGACCAGGGTAGTTCACTAATGTTACATGAGGGGAATCGATGAGAGCAGTGGCGATGACGTTGGCGTTGCGAGAGGCTTCGCGAGCGCGGAGATGGAGGGTCTTGAGGCCGCGATGAGCGAGCCAGCAGTCAAAAGCTGAAGGAACGGCGCCGATGGCGTTTTGGAGGAACTTCAAACGCTTATGCAGGGTTTCGGAATTAAAGGCTGCAGCGCCCATGAGCACATCCTGCGGACAAGTCAGCTTTTAGTGCAAGGGTAAATCCTCCTGCGGGCTGCCTACCGAATGGCCATTGATGTATTTTGTAACTGAATGCATAACGATGTCCGCCCCATGATCCAGCGGATTCTGGACATATGGGCTCATAAAGGTATTATCAACCACGACCATGATGCCATGCTGGTGTGCTATCGTAGCAACCTTGCGTATATCAACCAAGGTCAAGGTAGGATTGCTGGGACTTTCAATCCATATCAATTTCGTTTCGTCCGGCCGTATCAACTCCGCTACGTCAACCTCGATAGTGGGAGAGAATGTCACTTGAACGCCATGTGCAGAAGCGACTTGTGTGAAATAGCGATGAGTACCACCGTAAACATCGGATACGGAGACCACATGGGAGCCAGCGGCAAGAGACTGAAGGATTATGGCGGTTGTGGCGGAGCCAGATGAGAAAGCGAGGGCGAAGCGGGCATGTTCGAGAGCTGCAACGGCGTTTTCGAAGTTCTCCCTAATCTCAGTCAGGCTTGTAAGGCTGTCTATGAACGTTTTCCCCACCTGTTCGGATTTGAGCTTCTCACATATTCAAATTCGCCAATGGGCTTGCCAACCCCAGACTGTGCGAAAGTGGTAGAGAGTGAGATCTGGTGTCATTCAGCATAATCATCGGATATCAAAGAGAGGTAGGCAATGTACGGGTTCAATGACAGCACCAGTTACTGGGTCGTGGGGGCTTCCTGCATGAACTGCTAATGTACCAAATCTGTGGATAGGTGAAGGTGCCCGAGGTGGAGTCTCGATTGGTTCGTCGTGGGGGGCCATGCTGCAGTAGGTTTGGAGGAAATGTCGTATGAGGGAAGGTAGCCGGATGAATCGAATTCTGCCGATCAGACAAAAACGTCAAGATTCTGTCTTCTATATGCAGAGAAATCCATCTGACCAATCTTACATCCGCGTACGGAGTATTCAATTTCTCCGAAGCATTCGTGTGTAACTCAGCCGCAACCAGACTTCGATGACGCGATTTCCCATTCAATGAACGCAATTCTTCATCTAATCTTATCATCTTACATTCTGTTGGATAGGGGTAATGGAATTCCTACAAGGATATGTCGGTGCCTTGCTCTAGTATGATGCAGCTCAATTTCTCAATACAAAGGATTGTACCTCTAAAGATGCTTCGTGACTTCTGTGATCAAAAGCTTTCCAAATGAAGATGTTAGCGGTATTGTAAGGAGTATGTTTCAGCCTTCCTCCTTCTAATATATGCTGAATAGCTATTGCAAGATATATATTTAAAGTGCGCTAATAATGCTGACAAATTTCATTTATACCGCCTTCACTTGGGTATCATGCGTTATACCGTGCTCCTGCTCATTTGATGTTGCTCCCTCCGCCCTTGCTTTCTCCTGTTCTTGTTCTACCAACTGTTCAATCCACAATTAGCTAAACGGAAAACCCGTCAACGACCGTAGAACAACACATACCCGTTGATGTAAACTCTTCCGCTCCGGTTTAGAGAGCACGCTCTTCTCAGCCTTCTTCTGTCCTCGATCGGGAAGCGCATGCCGCCACCTGCATCTCTTTCCTCTTCTGCACCGTCCTGACCGAAGGAAGTCTCGACAGATTGCCTTATCTTTGTTGTTGCTTTTCTTGGGGGCCAAAACCTTCAGAGGCCTCGCTCGACGTGAACTCTTCGTTTCTGGACCTTCGCTGTCTGATTCAGATGTGGAGGAAGAAGAAGATCCGCTGGAGGTCGTTTCCTCTTCGTCATCTGAGGATTCATCGGAATGTTCAGCGGTATCAGAACTTGAGGAGGCAATTGAACTGTCGAGGTCTTCTTGTCTCGTCGGGGCATGCGCATCAGGCACACCATGGCTGCCCGAAGTAGGGTTATCGAACGGTTTGTGGCTCGTTGCCGAGACATCAACCACAGTAGACTCTGGTTTGGACGATGGGTCATCATCTTTGTCCGGCACGGCAGGCTGAGAAGTCGGCGTTAACGGATCTGGCACTGAGCTTTGAGGCTCTTGTTTTTCTTCTTCCATGCTATTCAGTGTCGGTTGTGAGCCCTTGAAAGAATGATCAGTCTCAACCCTCGGAAGCGGTCCTACGGCTATGCTGGAGCCACTCTGTCTTTCTTGATCATGGGATTCAGTAGCTTCCGCTTTCACTGCTTCTTGACAGCGATCCTCTACAGTCTTTGCCTCGGGACTACTGTGGTACCTCATCCTTTTCGCTTCATGGGTATGGGCTTCATTAGCCTCTTGGGGAGCGCTGCGTTTTAGAGTCTTCGCTTCTGCTTTGGCGGCACGTCGTTCTTCTTTCTCAAGCTTTCGACGAAGTTTCTCAACCTTAAGCTTAGACTTCTCTGCCGCCGCTTGCTCTGCAGCCTTCTTATCTTTCTCTAGCGTCTTCAGCTGTCTCTCCAGTAGCTTCTTCGCTTTCAACGCATCCCTTTCTTCCTTTAGCTTCCGCAAATGAGCGTCGTTCTCAGCTTTACGAGCTAGCGTAGGAAAATTTCTCCTGCGTTCTTCGATCCACGAGGCAATATCGTTAGAAGACTGCAAAACTGAGGTTTGACCCTTGTAGGTGAATTTAAGTCTAGTGAAATCAGCCAAAACACCAAGTCAAGATAAAGATTATTTACTCATGACCTGGGGTTCCTGACGTAGCAACGGTCGATGCGAGCTTCAGCTCTTCGTCACTATCTTCATCTTCACTGCTCGAAAGGTGCTCTTCCGCCTTTGGCGTTAGCCCTAGCTGATTGACACGTCGTTTTTTCTTTTTAGGTTTCTTCGACTCTTCCTGCAGGGCTGGTGGCTTCGTGGGTAAAGGGTTTCCGAAACTCGGGACTGCTGGCGCAACTTGAGTCCTACGGAAAGATTCATGGGAAGAACGAGTGGTATCCGCCCGTCCTCTCCCCGGGAAAGAACCTCGACCACGCCTTTGCTGATTTGAAGATCTATGCCGGTCACGTTGCGAATCGTACGATGAGCCTTGTCGGTATGTAGAGGTTGATCCCGACGAATAATGCTCGTAGTTTGCGGAGGCACGGTCGTGGTCGTTCAGGGGAAGCAGCTTTAGATTAGTGTCTGATTGATCACCAAACCCCAATCGAAGAGGAGGGCCCATGGCGACGGGAGGACTTGCATATCTGTGGCTGGAATGCTGAGCTGTTGCATAAAGAGACTGATGTGGCTGTTGTTGCGGTGCATGAGGATTATATACATGTGGATTAAATGCGTATGAGGCGCCGTGCGGTTGAGGGTTTGGATAGGACGGGTGATGGAATGGGTATGTAGGCTGATGATGTGATTGAGGGGCTACTGAAGCATATGGCGGAGGTGGATTACTGTACGTACTACGGATATCCGCCAGGTACTGAGCATGTTGAGCAGAAGGATAATTGGGTAAAGGATATTTGCCGCCATCATACTGGGTTTCATTGCTGGTTGCATAGCTTGCAGCGTGAACAGTATCCCGTATATCAATGTGACCACCGCCTCTTGAACCCCGGTGGTTGTGGCCTCGACCTCTCCCTCTTGATCCACGTTCCCATCTTTTGTCTCCTCGCCCTCTTGAGAAACCGCTGCTCCCAGATGCTACTTGTGCATACGCGTTTTGTGGCGGAGGAGGAGGCGGAGGAGGGAATGCGAAAGAGTTTGCACTCATCGCCTGACCTCCTAAACTTCTGCTCACAGACTTTTATCAGATCTTACAACAGAGCATTTGACCGGTGGAGATGGAAAGCTGCTGATATGGAGACCGCGCTAATCTTCATTCGATCGGCATGGAGATCGGTACGGACGGGGGTTTCCTGGATCCGAATCAAAGATCCACCATAGAATCAGGTTTTCCTCTCATTCTCTTCAAGGTCTCGATTTTCCTAGAATGTACATCCTCGATGTTCATATTGGTACGTGTACCCAATTGAATGCAGATTCGGCTAATGAAGTGCTGGATTATGCAGACTACGATCTCGGACCTTGTCCAGATCTCCCCAGAAGATTTTCAGAAACCTAGTGCTGAGAGTATCGAGGACTGTCTAAATACAAAATATGCCAATAAAGTATGCACTGTACCCACTTTGATTTTGCTTTTTTTTTGACCCGTATGTTCAAGGTGATCCAAAAGACTGGCTTATGCATTTGTGTCTACGATATACTCGCGGCTTCAGATGGCCTCATTGGTCATGGCACTGGCATCGTGAACGTCAATGGCAAGCTTCCCTCGAAATTAAATATCAACCACCCTGGCTAAGTGGTCCAAGTCGAGTTTCGACTTATCGTGTTTCGACCCTTCAAGGGCGAAATCATCTCGGGGAAAATCATTAGCGCTTCAGAAGACGGCATGAGAAGTATAGCATTTTCTTGATGGCAAAGAGAATGGGATTGACATCGATTAGTCGCATTGGACTTTTTCGACGACATCTTTGTTCCGGCGGGACTATTGTTCCCTGATAGCTCTTTGTATGTCCACTATTTGACCTTACCTCCTTATCCTTCATCCTCCGAATAGCTGTAAGTCAAGATGCCCTGATTACTTTCCTATAGCAATGCTCAAGAGCAATGCTGGGTTTGGTCCAATGATGGACAGGAGTACTTCTTCGACAAGACGGACTGGGTGCGCTTCCGTGTAGAGCAGGAGCACTGGACGGATTTATCCCCAATTGCTCCATCGGAGCGGGAAAATGCGGCGCTTTCTGAACGAAAGAGCCCGTACAGCATGACGGTATGCGTTTTCAGAATCCGCTCCACAGCAACATGAGCTGAATTGCATAGGCTTCTATGATGCAAAGCGGGCTTGGTCCGGTACAATGGTGGTAAATCATGCCAACCTTCAAGCTGCTACCAGGGATATAGCCCTGCTGGTTGAAGTGGGCTATTCAGACAGAATCTTGAGCCTTTGACGCGCTGTCATAAAGCCTGTGCTGATTCTGTCATCACAATATCTGACATCCAAATTCCAAATTGATGTTTCTGTAACGTCATAGAAAACTCACCTTCTATCTTCTATCTTCTGTGCCTCGTCAAAGATAACGGAATTTCAGTCTGTCATCTTCATACACCCGATGTGCATCTATTGTCAATCTGCATTCGCCTAAAGTACAGTTGCAATGCGGATTCAAGCAGATCGTATTAGTATTAAGATTATTTTTCAATTCTTTATTGTCACTCTTCACTTAGTCTTCTATTCCTGACCTCTTCTTCAACMTTCCACTTCGGCTTTCTATTGGAAGCTATCAGGACAAGAGTCCATCTCAGTCCTAAAGCACTACTACATTCTGTACTCCACGTGCTCGAGATCTCACTACCGCTTTTTGATGGTGAGATTTGGTTTAAGTGAAGTCAAAACAGTTTCACTGAAGTTTGCTAGGCTCATCGAGTGAAAAAAGGCCTCCCTTTTATCGATGGTGGAGATGTTGAGATTCGATTATCGCGGAGAGCCGAAGATCGCCTTGTATTGCTTAGTTCTCATCTGACGCTGCATTCGCCATGGTTTAGCATCAGTCTTAGCGACACCTGGACGAAGGATGAGCAGCATGAACAGGGTCCTATAAAATGGCTATACGAGCTAGAATTTGACGGTGGGGATAGTCCAACCCTGGTTCGACGAGTAAGCGATGTGTAATAGGCCTTGTGAGGCCGGTGCTGATCTTTTTTGAGCAGTCTTCTGCTTTTGCCACGGCACGCCAGTCTCGATACAACGATTACGACTTCTACGTAAGCAACAAGCTTGCTGAGTCTAAGCTGCATGCGGAGGTACAGTCTACAACACGCAGCGGTTGGGTACAGGCTCACAAATGCTTCTTCAATGTCCTGTTCCACGAGGATCTTGGTATTGCCTGCGAGGGTCCTGCCTTGACGTGTCTCCAAAGCACTATTCTAGTCGCAGACATGTATTTGTGCCCAGAGCTCTTGAAAATGCCGACAAAGCTTTTCTTGCAGGATAACCTACCAAGATTTCAAGGCGCCATGCTTAGGTGCGGAGCATTCCTACTTAATATATGCTCCTTCTACGAGTTCAACACCATTGCCAAGGACATAATTTGCCATCTCGTTGGAGACGAAACCCGCGATGATGCATGGATCCGAACAGAATTGAACTCTGAATTGTCAGACCTGGTTCTTGCAAAGCGTGCCTGCCTACGTAAGAAGATGGCAGATATCGACCTTAAACTGCTCACCCTCGAAACATTCTGGGGGAAACACCAGCATGAACAGTCAATAACGAGTGCGTCTGGCTGTTTCCGGGATTACATGGTTGAAATCTTACGGTCTTCGAACAAGCGTCCTTGGACAACATACGCCGAGCCGTACAGAAGGATCATGGCGGATAACGGTAAAATGGATCCGGAACGTCGATTTCGCCGTTACAGCTTCCGCACGCCTGTAAGTAATCCCGGGGAGTCTTCACTCTAATTTGAATGCCGAGGAAAATCGCAGATATCCATAATAAAATGCAGGAGAGATACTAATTCGAAGATCTTCTTAGGTGAGAAAGAAAACGGCGTTGACGCATTTCAGGAACCTCCAAATGAAAGCGGTCAAGACCATCAAACCTCTTTTAAGCAGCAAATTTGTTTGGCTCAAACCTCTGGAAGAATACCCAAATAGAGCAGGCCAGATTAGCCGTTGGCGTGGCTTCTCATGTATTGAGATCACGGATGAAGACCTGCCGTGGAACAAGAAGTGATCCTCATTTCTACGGCGGCTTTGGAAGAAGGTCGGAGCATGGTAGCAATTAGCGAATCAAGGGAATGAGACTAGGAGTCAGACAAGGGAACTGATATCATTACATTGAATGCGTCAAACTCATTGGGCCATCTTTACTACAGAGCAAAAAATCATGCAATCTCTACTCAGGCCTGTAAATACAGACTTACTTTTCGGTCGTCAGTCTAACTCTACTTCAAGATATCTCCCATCCATGATCCCGTCCTTCGTGTGACTTCCACAATACACCTCCCAACACCGCTTCCCATCCCCTCTGTCGCCCAGACTTCTGTGCCTTCTCCCCCGTGCTCCCTTAGTATTTTCAAGAAGTCATCCACCCCGCCACCAACGCCGAAATATACTTTCTTCGCCGCAACAAGCGCTCTTACACGTCCGCCTCTATCTTCGTGTTCTCGCATTAATTCCAGCAAAGTTGTAGTGAATGCCAAGGTGCTTGTAGGCGAGTAGATCGTCTCACTGGCTAATATCAACGCGTTGCCTGAAGTTGGAGTTTGTATGTCCGATTCGTTATGCGGCGAGATCATGGAGGTGAGCGTTGAGCCCCATTGTCCGGCCACAGCACGGATATGGATGTTACGGTCGCTCAAAGTCTGCGTAAAGGCTGATAATAAGGTCGGCGTGATTTCGAGGTCACCAGGAACGGGTGGGATGAGACCAGATGTCAGGGCGTACGTTAGGAGCAGGTTTGGTATTGTTGCGAGGGATATGACGGAGGGGTTGAAGTCTGCGACTACGATGCCGCGGCGGGGTGCTTTGCGTGTGACAGGTGAGGAGAGGAGAAGTTGAAATAGCAAAAGGGAAGGGAGAGCGGTGCCAGCGCCAAGCTAGGGATATCTTCAACTCAAGGAACATATTGGAAGGGAAGGGAAAGAAGTACTTCGATGATATTAGAAGAGGTGGAGGCTAATTCAGAGAAGCCGTGAGTGCGGGATAGAAGGTAATTTGCAAGGTCAATGGAGCATTCCCAGGTTTTGAAGCCGCCCTCGTAGATGTTGGGTTTAATGTCATCAGCCGAGAGGCCGGCAATCGAGGCTGTAGTAAGGTCTACATCTTCAGCCATCGCCTGAGCACGAATATCGAAGAGTTCACGGCGAGCGAGGAGAATAGTATGATTTTTAGCATCGTGTAGTCGAATGATGTTGTATTGTATGCTGGATGGCAGGTTGCAGAGCTACTGTTGAATGCTCTATGTCAGCTTACACATTGCAATCGTTATCAAGGGTCGGCGTTGTGTTCTACAAATCTCGAGTTCCTTTCAAAACGGAGCCAATTTAATATTTTTTTTATCGTTTAGGATTAATATTGCCAGAAATCATACTTACTATATCTTCCAAATCTAGCAGATGGGGAGTGTTCGCATCGCTAAGCTCGAGGTCTTCTACTAGATCCGCATCTTGAACGACCACATCCTCATCCAATGCCACATCTTCGCTCTCGAATCCGAACTTGAAAGCTTGAGGCATCGTCCAAAACAGAGCTTAACGAAGATTGAGGTAATCTTTCAAGATTTGTCGAAGTATTCAAGCCTGTCTAGTGTTGGCAGTGTCGCAAAAAGCTGATCTAGGACTAGTGTAGTGATCCTTGCAGAGATCGCGTCGATAGCTCTATAAGTTATCTAGTAAGGAACGGGTTAGACGAATCTGCACCTTCTGAGACGAAACCAATCCGATGATCCCCCTGATCGGCCATGCAGCCTCGGGTTGCATTGCCTTTGCAATTTCCGCCATTCATGTAACCTGTTCTTCTTCTTCTTCAGCTCTGCAACCCTGCGGTATCGATATATATTCTATTCTACTCAGTATCTTTGAGTCGCTCCTTGACTTTCGTTTCTACGTTCACTTTTCTCCAATTAATCCAGAAACTTATATCATTCTCTCAATATGCGTCTCTCGCTATTGTGCATTGCGAGCTCCATTCTTGCTTTTGCTACCGCACAGGGTAGTAACCCCAACCCTTTTACTCTTGAGCCGGGTTTTATGATCAACGCTGGCAAGCCAACGACTATCACATGGACTCCCACAACTGATGGTACTGTCACCATCCAGCTGCGATCAGGCGCCAGCAGTAATCTCGACCAGGTCACCACCCTTGCATGTAAGCATTCTCTCCCAATACATGGCAACCACTACTCCCTCTTGCAGCCTGGCTAATGAAACTGTGTACAGCACACGTCGATAACAATGGAAAGACAACCATCACAGTTCCCGCCGATACCACTCGTAATTCAGATTACGCCCTCTCCATTGTTTCCGACAGCGACTCTGCAGACGTGAACTACTCGGCGCCATTCGTCATTGAGTCAACGAATACTGTCGAGTCCATCTCTTCCCCAGCCAGCTCAGCAGCGATGACTAGTGCTGCTGCGGCATCAAGCACCGCTGCCGCGATGACAAGCGCTACCTCCAGTGCAGCATCTTCGATGACCACACGCGCCTCGACTATGACAAGCATGTCAACAAAGACAGGTTCATCCACCAAGACTGGAAGCTCAAGCCCAACCTCTGGCTCAAGTTCACCAACTGGCAGCGCCGAGTCGAGTGCGACGGGAGCCGCCTCCACCACTAGTGCGCCATCGAGTGAGGCCATATCATTGAAGGCCCAGGATCTGCTATTCGTGGTCTTGCTCGGATTTGCCGCCGTTTGGTAAGCGAAGCAAAAATTCAATATAATCGTACAGAAGGGGGTGTCTGCTATCCGAAATATGTAAAACGTGTATAGTATTTGCATAGGTTGGCCTATTGCATGGTGCATCGCATATTAGAGATATCTATTGATGGCGAGATATTGTACATATCCGTAGCAAATGTCAACATGAGTTGAGAGTGAACTCCAATCATCGATGCAAGCCATTCACTACTGACATGAGATATCGTACGCATGAAATAATATTAGGACTAGAGATTAGAGTGTATTAATCCAGAATTTGTACGGGAGACCTGGATCCACTTGCCATGAGTAATGAGGATCCCTTAGAGCATGAGGTCAAGCTTCATGGGTTCACCTATTGCATCTTCGTTCACGGCATATGACTTGTTCGCTGGTCATGAAGACTTTTAATCTTATGACCATAGACGACCTAGTGTTATGGACAATCCATTTCAGCCCTTAGTCTGCTGCCACGCCTCCATGTACATGATAAACACCTACTCCGCATCGCATTCTGTACATCTGTAACAAACCATCCCTTGATGATATCTGTATTCACTTGATTTTGTCTCTTGAATGCGCGGATGGCATTGTTTCTTTCCCGCTAATGCAACTCCAGAATACATCTTAGATCCAGCGCCGCTCGCCTTCAAGTGAGAGAGCCAGTAATGATTCTCCATGCGATAACTCCGTGTTCATGCACTCCCACTCCGAGGTGAGCTCTTTCTTCCCATGCTAATGCAGCACCCACCGGTCCCTCTTTATTTCTTTGTGGCGACTTCCGGAGGTGCTTTCAAAACTCCTGTGTGTGGTGTATGAGGTGGTTGTTCAATTGCATTCGGTACCTGGACATCGGAGAAATCGTCCTGGGCTACGGCATTGATGGTGAAGGCGTCTGGTATTTCAGATTCAGGAGATCAGCTTTTATGCACAAAAGAGTCCACAAATAGAATAGTACATACAAACGCCGATGGCGAATGAAGCAATCCCCAAGCCAGTAAATATGTTCTTGATGAGAAAAGGCTGGCGAGCTCTGATCAGGGCTGCCGTTTGCCGGTAATCTTTCGTATAATAGGTTGACCGCGGAATGCTGATCTACTTGTCAGATATGAGTCATTTGTACTCATTTCGGAGTACGTACAGCCCCATTTTGATTGAAGATACCTMAGAGTTCTCGAATGTGTCGGACTTGCGGGTTCAAATATGTCGTCAATGATGAGGCTCTGCGGGTAGATTTATTAAGCGATAAACGATAAACGCCATAACATCCTTGTAGAGCTTTATGCAACCTTAGAACTGTTTTGAACAAGCATCATCACTATTACTGTGAATGACACTTCCTCCTGGATTTCACTTTACTCAGTCATCTTCTCCCTTGACCTTCCTGATCGGTTCATAGATCAAGTGCAGCATGCTAGATCATAGATAGTTTCAAGCATCGTAGAGACTCTATGCAGGGTTGCAGCACGATCGCGTCGGCAAGTTGCTGCTTTGGAAAATCGGTTTACTCGCTGCTGCACAATGGCGTTGTCTGTCTCGGATCAGCTTATACAACTCGACGCTGCGCGCCAGCTCGTACTTGCCGACTCCGCCCTTTACCCTCAAATTGTGCGAGGGATTCTTCCCATCGTTGGCGCTAATGCACGTCTCGAGCTGCGACGATGGGGTGCTGACTTCTTAGCCGAAACTTTTGCAAGCCCCGTGCTTGCCTTGCAAGAGAAGGAGAGGCTGGGCAAGGAGGTTCTGCAAATATTAAGAGAGCTCTTGGACAACCCTGGTCAGGACGACAACGTCGTGAAAAGCGTGATACAGGCGGCCGCCAGTATCTACGGGCTGATTTTTCGACACATGTACGTTTTTACCTGCCCTTTGTCGTAGACCACTGCAATATGGGTTGCGTTGCGGGACCCAAGCGGTGTAGAAACCCAGATCGATAGTCTCTTACATTGCGGCTCTGAAATAGTATTGCATCCCCGCATGATCCTGCAACATGGGACCGAATGGCTGCCATCAAGTCCAACATATTTCGCAGATGGGACACAGCTTCAGGCGGAATTCGCATTTGTTGCATCAAATTCGTCCAAAAGGTCGTGCAAGTACAAACTCCAGGAGTAATCGCGGATCCACGGGTACGTAAACCCTACGACTAGAAGCAGGGAGGTCGTGTTACTAACCCCACTGTCAGCGCTCCGATCAGAATGAAGTGTCATTGGCATTGGTACCTCGAGACCATCCACTAATACCGCCGTCCAGACTAGAACCAGAAGCACTGGGTCTACTGGATAGGTTACTCAACGTTTTCCATGAAGAAACAAGGTATGCTTCAAGAATGTAGATATGAGTGAAATTCTCCTGAATGTGTCTCCAGCGATGCAATCCTGGTCAATGCCACCCTCAATTGCCTCGGTCCTTTGATCCGAACTCGTCCAAACGCTGCAACTAGAATCATGAATACGATGTTGAACTTCAATCCCCTGAAACAGACCAATTCTCCAGTGACCCCAAAGATGAAGGTGCAAATCAAATCAATGGAGAGAACCACGAGGAGCGTGCTATTGAATGTGCTGAGAAAGTATGTAGCTCGTTCTGTGGAATTGAGAGCAAGTGTTGACCGAACTGTCCAGGAACGAGAATGGGCCGTTTGCTGGACGTATCAGGCAGTACCTCGAACGTCTTGCCCAAGCGCGCTTTGATATCTCAGATGGAGCCAGCCGTAAGAGAGGGCTGCCCAGCGAGCCGACCGATGGTCTGGACAGTGCGAAGCGTATGCGCCTTGGTGCTGAGCTGCCTGGTCGTCCCGAACCCCCTTCATTACCATCTGGGCCTGTCAGCCATGCCCAGCTTTTCACACTTACTGGAGACAGAGGCTTAACCTCGTTTGACGTTACCCAGTTGCCGATCGATCTTGTGGTTAGGATCACCCTACCAGTCTTGCATCGCATCGAGCAGTCATCGTTGGACGGAGCAATCAATGTTGTCCGGTCGCGATACAATACGCTCAAGACGTCTCAAGCTAATCAGATTCAAGCCGCGCCACAAGTGCTGGGTGACGATGACGAAGATTATGAGCCCGACTTCGAGCCGACGGAGGAACAGGTTCTCAACAAGACGGAGAACTTGCCGCCTGAAGATCCACTTCCTTTGCCACCCGACCTTACCCTAGGTCCTTTTAAGTTGCCACAACCGCCACCGTTAACGGCAGAAGAAACGGAGCAGATGGGCAAGGGCACCATTAGCCGGGTATTCAGTATGATGACTGTGCTTGACGATCCTTCGGCTGTAAAGAGGCAGAAGCCAGGACTCAACAGACTTGCAGGAAGCAGTTATGATAGAGATGCATGGATGACTGTTATCACAAGGTTAGCAACGCGATCTTCAGCTGGTCTGGAAGATGATAATATCACCGATGATGAAGATGGAGACGCGAAGGGTACAATTACAAAACAATCTCCAACCCCAAACCTTAGTGATGGCATACGAGAAACACTGTGGAAGTTTATCATAGAAGATTTTCGATCCAGAATATCCATAGCGATCTCCTGGCTGAACGAGGAATGGTTCAACGACCGAATACAGACTCAAAGTCAAAATGGTGAAAAGGCGAGGAAACGTCCACCCAAGCAACACTACGAGAAATGGATGCTTAAGGTCCTCGACAGTATTCTGCCATTTTTGGATGCAAAGGATAAGGTTTTGATTCGATTTCTTTCCGAGATACCAGCTCTTGATGAGAAGGTCGTGGATAGAGTTAAGGGACTGGCAAGAGATCCAGAGCGAGTCACTTTAGCAGCGAATGCTCTATAGTAGGTTCAGAGTTCACATGTTTCAGCTATACCGCTGACGATTCTCTAGCTACCTTGCCGCCTTTCGGCCGCCTGTACGTGAAATATGCATTGATGGTCTGGAGGATTTATGGCGAAATTGTAAGCTTATACAAGCCATACCAATCTAATTTGCTAAGCTTCTCCAGATGAAGACGCTGGAGTTGCAGCCGGCAAGCTTCTCAAGAAGGTCCGCCCTGAGCTTTTCAGGGTGGACAATACGGATTATCCGAATACCTCGTCGAATTCCATACCCATCAATGTCAAAAGCCAGCCCTCGAGCGATGACAAACAGGGTCTTCCCTCTGCCTCCGTTCAAGGAGAAGGAGTCTCGGCTCCGCCAAACGCTGTAGCAGCAGCTGGGTAATCTCTTTACTGTCGAGGCTCCTTTTCGCAATCTTCTACATGATAAGACCGGCGTTTGCATAGCACGGCATCGGCATGAGCATTTTTCTGGCGTTCATTAGCTCATTTACAGTGCATTGGCTCAGTTGTTGTGTGATCTATCAGCAGATCTTCCCGCATAGGTTGGTGTAGCAGGTATCAACAATTTATCCACGAGTTTAGGGTTTGACTTAAAAGAGAGTTTTTCCCTTTCTTTTCCCTTCTCCTTTCTTCCTCATTCAACACTCCCATAATTACCATCAAGCTCAAGCACAATTTCACAGACAGTAAGTATCATTTGATATGCCTTGTTCTAGCAGCCGGCGTTGCTTTCCCTTGCCATTTGTTCTCCCCAGCAATGCCTTCCATTATCCTCAAATCTATTCATCCATAGCAAATAAAATAGTATGCTGTGCTGCCTCTTCAACCAATAGAATATGCACATCATCGTACCAATTTAGATTTTTATTTTGCTTTCGTCGGTATTACATATATTGTAATTAAATGGTCCAGACAGTTTCGCACGCCTGTTCTTGGTGAAAAACAAATCGTGGTACCGATCATCTTGTAACCCGGTCAACTTGCTTTATACGTCTGTTCCTTGTTGATTATGTTGAATGTTGCTTGATTGTTATACCCACTTGTTGCTCGCTCACGTCTTGATAGTCGAGGTCGTCGGTGCCTCCATTGCTCCTTATTATTAGCTTGTCTCTTGACCTATTGCACCCCGCTGTTCTCTATCGCTAAATTGGGTGATGATATAAATAACAGCTGATAATGTAATAGTCATCACCATAGTTTCCAAAAAGAATACTTTGTTTATCAAACGCCCTACGCCAGCAGGGTTCGTCAAGAGCAATACCGGACCTCCCAAAACCACCATGGCTCAGCGAAGGAATCAGCTCAGCTTGGACGATGCACACGAAACCGGGCTTCTGATAGGCTTGTTTTTCGCGGTTCATCAAAACGTCCAACCCGATTACAAGGCGATGGAGAAGCTACTCATCAAAATGAACGAAAAGGGCCATCACTACGCGAAAATGAGGAATGCTATTGAACACTGTTTTCGTGACTGGAAAATCTATACGGGCAAGATCATCCAGCTCGTTGGCGGGGAGGCTGCGTCGATAGTACCAGGCGCTCACCCGAGGAGCGAGAGAGCAGTAGCCAGACTCAAGAAAGTAGGGAACGGGTATTGGCCATGGCATCATCTGGGCATCTGTTTCGCGACTTCATCCACGCATTAATCTACAGATTGCCGATATCATAGAGGCCGAGGCTAATAAGGACCTTGAGAGATTGGAGGTCGAAAAGTTGCGATTGGAGACGGTCAAAGAGGTTAATAACCTGAAACGCCTCAACAGAAAGCGGGACGATGTCTGGGACATTAAGGGTAATATAGCACAGGCTCAACAGAAAGCCGCCGAATTGGAAAAGCGCTGTGCAGAGGGAAAAAAGGTGAAGGGAGACGTCATTGAGTTCTGCCAGGCTATGAACGATAAATGGAAGCCTGGCGGAGAACTTTGGGACAAGGACTCGGCGCCTAATCCAAGAAAAGATCAACCTTTCATTCGTCGACAGCAGCCTTTGCTTATCAAGCCATGGTGGGAGGAGAAAACAAAGCAGGCCAAAGATAAGGCGCAAGACCCAGAAGACGTGTCGGCAGACGCAAGTGAAGGCGAGTCCGGTGCACCGATTCTAAAGCGTCGCAAGAAGTAGGCTCAATCCAAGCCTAAGCAAGAACGCAAGCCGAGAGAAGCTACGATTGTGTCTACCTCCGCCGTTAAGGATGCAGCACCTCTAGGATAACCCGTTTCCGAGGCACCTATTCTGCGTGCACAACTGGCTTGCGCAGCCAAATCAGCCAAGAATCTTAACAGATACATTAACTCAGATGTTGATGAGGCCGAGAATGCAGCGGTTGCAAGTTCTAATGCTAGCGTTTGGGTTGTTGATAACGCTGTAGAAATTGAGGATAAAGAAGTGGATGAGGAGAAAGACGCGAGAGACCATGAAGAACAAGAAGATGATGACGAAGAAGAAGAAGAGGAGGAGGAGGAATCATCATCGGAGGAAGAGGTAGAGGAAGATTACGATAATTGGGAGTGGGATAAAGGGGTCATGTGCAAGTGGTGAGGAAACATTCTATGCACAGTATGCATTGCTCACCCACTCAAAGCCTTTGACATGGACTGACATGCTTTGACAATTGATTTCAGGATTCACCATCCCATTGTGTTGTTTCATTCGAATTCGGACATTTGGGCTATCAAATCTGCGCTTAATCCTGTTCTTTCACGGATCCAATTATCCTCGTCTGCACTTTCTGAAGCCGGTCGCCTTATGTGATCGGCGAGGAAGTGTGAGACCTTGGTTCTTAATTTGTACTTATCATTCGTGCTAGCAGATTCAATTCCATAGACTGAATACAAGGCTTCGATCCCGCGTGCATCTAGAAATCGTTTAAGTTGATCTTCATTTTGACACAGAGATGATAAGAGGAATAACATTCGTCCAAGCAAGGTAGGGGACTTCTCGTGATGCAAGGCCAACATGACAGCCTCGAGTGGTCCTTCGGGCCACTCATCGCTATAGAAATGGGATAGAGCGGCACCGAGTGCTTCCGGGTTGTTTTGAATGGCTGTACCAAAGACCAGGGCGGTCAGAGAGCGGACCTCCTGTGAGTGCTGCGAAGGTTGAAGCAGCTGGAACAGTCGGTGGCTCAAATCAGCATCTTTCGCCATCGTCAAGCCCCACTGATAGGAATGAGCAAGGTCTTCCAATTCATTCAAGGCAGTCAAAAGCAGCTCGGTATCTGTAGAGTCCTGAGATTTGACATGGTTAACGCTCTCGAGATACAGAGAGCTCTCAGCTACATTGTGTCGGGGTGGCCTGATGGGCTGCTGCGAAGAGACGTCTTCCCCATCTACGACATAGTCATCGGCCTCTGCTGATTCATGTTCGAACAGACCCGGGTCCTCAACAATCGCCAAGCCAGAAGAGAGCTCATCCACGTCCGATTCCGGTACATTTAAACGAGCTTCCTTGACGCCCGTCGTAAGATCCATCCTAACGTGAAGACCTGGCGGAAGATCCTGATCATCGTGTATCGTCTGGAAATGCTTCGTCGGCTGGAAGATCCGAGGGTAACATTCTGATGCATGGTTGGTGTGGCAGATGAGCTCCGCAGAAGCCTTTGGGGAAGGGACAACGGCTCGGACAGAGACGAGGAGAAGACAGTGCACCAGATTTATAATGGGTTTTACCATTATGCCAATGAAAGAGGATGAAGAGAGCTTGATTCTTCAGTGGCTTGGAAACGAAAGGAAGCTGCACGTTACAGTCATGTGGTCCTCGGCCGATTGAAATTTGGTGTAAGGTTGTTTTACAAGACGTCAAGTAAGACAGGAGGTCATTGGCACTGGCAAAGTATAGAGCAGTCTAAGTACATGGTCGACGATTGGATATATGGGTTGTGTCCAGCTGTCCTTTTCAACACCCCAACTGTTCGGCAAATTGGCGTGGAGAAGTGGAGAACCTTATTCGCACCACAGATTCTGGTTTCCCAGGATCAGGCTCGAAGGCAACGAGGTTCGATGATAGAGCGCGATATCCATTCAGCTGGCAGCAGATTTTTCTCAATCGTGAACGTGGATGAAGTTCAAACATCACTCTACGATGACTAGGACGGAGCGCGGTCGGATCAGATCTATTGCCAAACAAACTACGTTACTATTCACATGAAGCATGCCATCGGCTTTGCTGCACCTTTAATAACGTTAAAGATTTTGATGATTTCTAGCAACTAAAGAACAGTCTGGAAGTCTGTCAAACTCGCATCTATTCTCCTTTCGAGATGCTATTGCAATCGTCGATTCAATCGGAAGAATGATCATAACCCGCGGTTCATGGGGGTTTCCGAACGTTGCGGGATATCCCACGCTTCAACCCACGCAAGTCGCTTCCACTCATAGTCATCGAGTTCGCATAGCCGCAAAGCGTGGAGGAATGATATGGCGCTTGTCGAGCATGCAAATCAGTCTCCAACAAACATGGGAATGTATTTGAGAAGACCATGCTGCTTGCCGAGATGTCCGCTGCTGCTGTTTGCGGGAGGAAGTCATGCAGACTCTTCGACTGCTGACAATAATCTGGTTACTCCAAGCGTTACGCCTGGGGTTTAGGATGGGCTGCGTTGCTGCTGGACCGCTCATCAGTGTTGCGATCGGTGAATACAGTGTTTCAGATTCAAAGAGAGGTAAGAGAAACTTCAATGCGGGGGACCAGGCTCAGTAAGTTCGCAATGCCTTCTATGCAGTCGATCCCTCGTTGTGTGGACAATACCTGAATATACTATAGTCATGCGATACAGCAGGATCAGTACACAATCTCGATCACCGACACTGCTAACAATGACTACTCTCGAACCTTCAGTGTCCTTCACTTGGACGCTGTTGGCAAGAAGCTGGATAGGCGTGCTCCTTCTCGTGCATTGACCACGTGCCCAGCCGGTGAGACATTCGCCGAATCCCATTGTCGAGAAGAAGTCAGTCCCCAGGCATACGTGATCATGTGCACCGATGGGATGGATAACAGTTGGTACTTTCGCCGGTGCTTACCGACCGAAGTATGCATTCAAGGTATACCGAAGCAGAACCCTCCATTAGAGTTTGGGCAATGGGTCCCTCCGACATCGAACGCTTATTGCGCCGGGGTGGACAACTTTGTCAAGATCGCACAAGATCAAGTATCGCACGAGACGGTGCCTGGTAGAATTGGGTTGAAGTTCTCTGCTCCGGCAGGGAAGACCATGGCCTTGGAGGCTGTCTTGACAGGACAGAACATGAGCCAGAGTGTCTTCGCAGCAAGCCTCCACATGAGTGCTCAGGCATCGGATTCCTCCTACAATGTCCAATCTTGGCGGTCTCAAGTGGGAGGAATAGCGACGTGTACGGATTGCGCAAGGATTTTGGTTGCGCCGGTACCGGTCAGGACGCAAAGGGTCGTTATTGATGTCGTTTTGAAAGCTGGTGCAGCAGGCGGCTTATTGTTTCTTTCTTCGATCGCTATTTGATACGTTGGCTGGTGCTAGAACGCTGTCAAAATCGTCAATCTGGATTGGTGTGTTTGTCACTAGATGATCCCTCAGTAGATGGTATACATAAAGGCTGATGAGCTATCGTCTCCCGCGAATACACAAAGATAGAGTATATTAGGTAGCTCAGGAGGGCTTGGAAAAAGGGCGGGGAGAGGAAGTCTTGGCATCGAAGCTGAGCTAAGCCTAGAAACCCTCATTATCAAGCTCAGGATCCGATCTAGGAATTATACCTCCTCACATGATGCTTCAACAACGACGACAAGCTTCACGTTTATTGGCGCAGATATCCCGACAGCAACAATGTCGGAGAGAATCCAATTTCGCCAAGGATAACGATACCACAGATACCGGACATCACGCAAGTGCTGGAAAGCATGAGCCCACACATCACGGCCACCACCCTGAGCCTGTCAATGAATCCCTCGGGGTATGTGTATCCCAATTGAGTTCTCTGTTCGGCATCGTCAGTAGATATCCAAAGACTGACTTCGCATCTAGCGTGGCTTCTACTTGGTCATTGCCGCTCTTCCTCTAAGCTTCGCAGTATACAAATTTTCGAGATCCGCAGACGGCAGTATTGCCGAGTCTTCACAGCCATGGTTCACACGTATGCTACGAAGATACGATGAATGGTCTAATAGCTGGGGGGAGAGAAATACTTTGCATACAAAGGCGATTGAGCAGGCGGCGCACGACCGCAACCTCTTCCACAACAGTCAACCGTCGCCCCTCGTGGATTTGAGATTTCCAGAGTCAGTACTTCCATCCCGAGCAGTGCCCACATGTACGGCATGCCGTTCGCACCGGGACATGGTCAGCAGCACGAAGGCGGCAAGTATTGGTTGTCATGGCTAACAGGAGGTGGCCACGATAGGATTTTCAACACTGGGTCTCCACACAACGTCCCTGCTGGTCATGGGGCGGACCTGAACGAGCTTATTGCTCACTATCACCGAAAGAACGCCGAGCAGGATGCCAAGACGAGAGCAAGAATGAACGCAAAACCATCAGAGCTCAGACAACACGAGAGTGCAACACTGGCAGGATCGAATCCAGAGGGGGCTCCTCCCTATAGTGCTGTCTCACCGACGAAATGAATGAGCGATATGGGAATTTACATCAACACAACCGTTACTTGGTCCAATAGCTGGCGTACCTCAAGGATTGTCCTTCGGAATTAATGAGATTGTTTGGGACACAGAAATAAGGTCAAAGAGGAACTCAACTAGAAGCTTTATGGGCCTCCCTTCATATCAATTGAGGTAGATTCGGGCGTCTTCCAAAATCTCCGGCTTTCAACGTACAGGAACCTGGACGGCGGATTCATCCTTTTACATGGGAAGCGCTTTTAGCTTGGCTAGCATCAGAGGTATCGAAGTAGCAAGACCAACAGGTATGACCTAAAGATTCCGATATGAGTATGGCATGGGTGTTCATATCTACCCATTTGTGATAGTAATTGAGGCCCGTCGTAACCGCTTCAACCCTCTGTTTCTCTTAAGCGAAGGATGCGAGTAATGAAAGGTGCAAACAGCATCTGATTGGATGGATCAACGATATCACGAGGCGGCATGAGAATAGCCAACGCCTTACTTATTCAGGCACTAGCTGGCGTTGGAGAAATTAGCCGTTGGAGGCGCGTAGAACTGGAGGCAAATTTGCTTTGAGACCCCCTTCTCTTGCTGTTCTCCCACCTCCCAGCATTCCAGTCGCAATCTTTTCTTTTCACATACCTTCGACTGTCACTCGTTCCAGTCGCTGCTTTCTTGTCTCTTAATCTTGTAATCACTATCACTCCATCCATACCTCAATCGCCTATAATGCATTTCGTAAAGAGCCTCCTCGTCGGCGCTGCAGCTGTTGTCGCAGTTATTGCCCAATCCAGCCCAATAGCTTTTACCTCCACACCCGCTACTGTTCAAGCTGGTCGTTCAGTCGTGCTGCGATGGGGTGGTGGCGATGACAATGTAAGTACCCGCGACTATAGTCCACCACGAATCTTCCGTATTGTCGCTAACTCTACGTCAACAGCAACCAGTCACCATCACTCTGAAGCGCGGCGATACCAACAACCTGCAGACTGTTGCTCTGATCACGGGTAAGCCAATTCCTCGTCCATTCGTCTGACTTGCGCAATGCTGACATGGACCTAGGCTCTGCGACTGGATCGAGCTACACCTGGACTGTTCCCACGAGCCTGCCCAACGGTGATGACTATGCCCTCCAGATCAATCAAGGTGTGGACGACGTGAACTACTCGGGCCGTTTCTCCCTCACTGGTGGTTCTACATCCTCATCTACTACATCTGCAAGCAGCACCACATCACCTTCTCTCACATCAGCCATCACATCTGCCAGCGCCGTTATTCAATCCGCGATCAATTCCGCAAACAGCTCCATCACCACCACTGTTGCTGCTGGCAACGCTACCACTACTGTGGGAGGTGCGTTCGGCACTGGTGTTGTGGGGACTGGTGCAAGCGGCACCGCAACTGGAACTCCAATCCACAGAAATACTACCATGAGTATGGCCACACTCAAGAGTACCAAAACTTCTTCCGCTGCAGCAACGACCTCTGCTGCCGCAACAACTACTGGTAGCTCGGCTGGCTCGTCAGCGTCCAGCAGCTCGACTGGTGCGCCATCAAGCGATGCTATTAGCGCAGCTAGCTTCGCAAGCCCAGTGGTACTTATTCTCGGCGCCGTTGCCGCTATTGCGTATCTCGGATGAGCGTTCAATGTTGCGAGTTGAACGAGAGAGGAGAAGTGAGCGGTTCTTACTTTCCACGACGCGCATACGGAGTTTGAGATACTTTTGTCTGAATTTGATACCAATCCGCAATACGTGTAATGTACAATGGCGAATTTGTAGGGGAAAAGGTGGCAGTAGTCCGATGTTCGCTTCAATCATTGCGAGGGAAAACTTTGTAGCATACATAGGTTTTGTAGTTCCAAGATTGAGATGTAAACTTCATGTGTGCTCGAATTATTGAGACTCGTCCAAGACTTTCTGCTGCTTTTGGAAACCTCTGCTCGTTTTCCACCGCCCGATAGCGAACCTGAGGAGTGAAAGGGGAGACTACACTACCTATATTGTAGATGCTGTCAACTGGTACAAATTTGACCTTTTCTGTCGTCAAAGAATGAATCCTGCTGCAGTTTCACGCCATCGAGGTTTCCTTACGCAGCGCGTCGTTTTTCATACTCTGTGACATGGAGAAGAAACGTTGGTAACAGGGGCCTTGAGATTCAGAATTCATGAGATTCCTTGGAGGAAAAAAGGTTCAAAGTTGGCCAAGATGAAAGAGTCGTATTAGATGGGCACCTTTGCTTTTCATTGATCCTCATCTATGGCATCAAATATCCTCTGACACCTAATTTCCCACCCATCTCCTCCACCACTTCCAGCCCCCTACTTCAACGGAATAAACCGACTCGAATGCGTCGCCCCAATACCCGGCCGTCCATGCTTCACAGGCTTATAACTAATGCTAAACTCCCCCAGATAAAAGCCCACCATCTCAGGCTTAATCTCCACCTGGTTGTATTCCTTGCCCGAATAGATCCCAATCACCGAGCCAATCATCTCCGGCACAACGATCATGTCGCGCAAGTGCGTCTTCACCAGATCTGGCTTCTCGTTCGGCTTTGCGTTTTGTTTGGCGCGGCGGAGTTTCTTGATTAGGCCCATGGGTTTTCGCTTCAGGCCGCGGTTGAAGCGGCGGCGGGCGCGGGCGTGGACGATGTCGCGGAGTTGTTCGGAGGAGAGGTCGAGGAGTCTGTTGGGTGCGTTAGAAGGGTATTAGATGGATATTTGATGTCCGTAGGAGTGGATTGTGGCTAAAGACGTACTGGTCGAGGTCGACACCGCGGTAGGAGAATTTGCGGAAGGTTCTCTTCTTCTTGAGCTCTGTAGAAGGGAAGCCGAATCAGCACCTCAATCATGCTATCTAATTAACGCCATCCTCCTCTTAATGCTCTTATCGAAAGTAATGCTCCTCTGACACAGGTAAAAATACAATGTGTGCCTTGACGTACCAGCAGCCTCCTCGGCGTTCTAGGCGAGAAATTGTCAGCGGCCTGCCCAACCCTCGTTGTTGGCAAAAGAAGCAAATACTCACATAGTCTGCGTCAGCCATGATTGCGATCTTAAGCGGATTTCTGCTTCGGATCGATGATGAAAGGCTGGTTTTGGCTTTCTCGCTGTATCTTGTTTGAGGTTCGTGGATACCCTAAATTAAGCGAGGCCTGCTGTGCGCTTCCTTCTGAACATCCTACCGTACAGTAATAAATGACTCCCGATTAGATTCTATTTCTACTTGCGTATCGAATATGCAATTAGTGTTCCTACGTTTGATAAGTAGATCTCCGTTACTCAAGATCAAGCCATGCTTTCTGTTATTCAACCATCTCATGAGCAGCGTTTTTGAGCTTCTCACGCTCTTGTCCCCACATATCTTTCCATCCATGATCTTCCAGGGATACTCCCCTTCGTAGCTGATCAAATTCTCGAGCGAAGCTGCTGTCCACGCCAAAACCTTTGGGTATAGCTGTATGAATCTCCGCCATCAGACCACTAATGGCAACAGGCCAATTTATATGAAACTTATCGAGTTCTTCCACAGCACTGCCTCTATTTTGCGCCTGGCTCTTGTTGTATTCTATTTCTATCATGATCTTGGTTAAAAGGAACGTCCTCATTGTTCGTAATGGTTCCCAAGGATTTGGGTAGAGTACCGGCTCGATGAAAAAATAGCCTTTCAGGCTATGTCCAAGTGCCTCATACCAGTTTTCGAGATCCATTTGCACCAGAACTATGTCGTGGCGAATGGTTGGCCATGGATATCGCCAGAGAGGATACACATCCTTGACGGCATGGAACAATCCCATCGCTTGCTTCAGCAGACCCATCCTTTCCAAAGGTGAGGCTTTTTCGCTAAGTGAATACAGCTGCATACCCTCCGTCTCGAGCTTCGCCGCCTCCTCGAGAGTCAATTTGGATTTCAGGAGATTTGGCAAATCGGGTAAACCGCAAGTAAGTGCGGATTTGCAGTAATCACAGACACAGTCGAAGTAGTAGACAGATCTCAGTGATTGTTTTCTTCGGGATGTTGGCATTGATCGGTCAACGTATGATTGGGTCAGTTCACCGCCTGCAGGAACTGATTGCAAAGATCGAATTGATAGCGAGGCACCGGAGAAGATGACGGTACAGTTGGGATTGCAAGAATGATTCATCCTGGATGCGTAGGTCGAAACGCATGTTCCTAAAGGGTCAAATCCCAGACTGGTGACGGTCATGGAATTTACGAGGCACTATGCAAGCCGACATTCAGCTGACATTGACGCGACCGGCGCTTACTGAAAATAAAATGAAATGTGTTACACATACACGTGCGATCATGGCCTGTACAACATCGGGAGACTCAGTCACCTGGGAATACTCCAAAGCAGCCTGACTCATCAGCTCCACATCTTGCCATTTGCTAGATCCTTTACCGATCCGGGTAGAATCATTCTTGATGTCCTCTATGTGGGTTTGAAGACTGAGGAAGTCTTGTACTTCTTGTTCTGGTCGTGAGCTGGCTTTTCTCCACAGAAGTAATTGAATCACCATCCGAACAACGCTGGGCAGAAGCCTGGGATACAAGTGGCCATAAATCTTACACTCGTACTTATGACAAGCCTTCCACGAAATCGACTGACATCTCTACGTGTATAGCACGTCAGCCAAATCAACTCCTTGCGACTCATCGAAAATACATTTCTCTAGCCTTCTCTCAAGTAGATCTATATCTTCTCCAGGACACTCTATTGAGGTTTGAAATATATTACCCGAAAAACCAAACATGACACAGATGGACGAATATCAAGGAATGTTTCAAACGGGAAACATATACGTTCTCATGCCATTATAATCTGTAAGAAGCACGCGAGGGTTGAACACTGTATAGCATTTTCATCGATGGGCGGACCAGACAACGTCACTGCCCTGAACAAGTAGTTTGAATAGAGCCCACCTTTGAACAATACCTGACCACCTTGCAACCCATGCACACCAGTAGCTTAGTTGAAATACCATCGACTGTTCCCTCGCCTCCAGGAAGCCACACGAAACAATGGTAGCAAACCTCACTCAAGCAACGGTTATCTGGTACGCAGAGTAGAGGTCGCTCAATGTGGAACACAAGCTCTCCAGCATCGATAGCTTGCGAAGTAAACAGACCTATGCCTTTTCCTGGTACTTGTTGAGTGTAGAGGTTTGATGGAATTTCGTCAGGCATATTGAAGCTGATAGCTTAGACCAGGATTCGATGGAAATTAGATGAAGTGAGGTGGTAAAAAAATCAGCGCAACTATGTTAGGTCTGTAGCATTGAACAAGTGTAGAAAAATTTATGTCAATGGATGAAATATGATTAATGAACGAGTCAATAACGCGTCACGGCGTTGCTAAGGAGGTAGGTAATATCAAGTGAGATTGGGACGAATTAGTATTTCGATACCAAAAAAGGGTCAAGCTACGCGAAAAGTGTAATCGTTCTTTAGATACCATATCAAAATTGACTAAATCTCGCCCGTCACAGGAAGAAAAGTTTAGAAGGACTTTGAATTGGCATTGTTCTTCAAGCCAGCCCAAGCCTATGATACAAAACAGTTTCGTTAGGCAGTGCCTACACAGCAAAACAAAAGTAACGCAAAGGAGTTATTTGACAGAAGAACGCTGAGGGGTATATCGTACAGATCCCGCCTGAGCAATTGAACAGAAAGACACAATACTCCGAGCAAATCTCTGCGATGATAGATCGCCTATCTCTCATAGCAATCGATGAAACCATAGCCCCTACTCCTGGTAAAACCATGCGGTGGGTATCTGTCAGGAAAAATCTCTCATGAAAACCATCGTCGCTAATGTACGCCATATCCAATTCAACCGAAACTCAGCCAGGCGAAATATGTCAGGGTGATTCCAAACTCTTTCGGGCATGGATGTTCACTGTTCGTCCCCCCCCTCGGGCCGATCAAGAAATTGTAAATCTTGGGTCTGGCCCATTTGCAGTATGATTGACAGAGACTTGGTGGTGGTATTGCTGTGGCGCAAGAGATTGATCCGAGAAGTGAACGGCATCCTCGTTTTTGATATTGGGGAAGCGGCTTGATGGTGAAGCAGGAAGCTTAGATGCCGACCCCGGATTTGGGCTATCTGTCATGTGTGACATTTTATTGAGTCTCCAAGCCTTGACATGGCTGTCTTGCCCCTGCCTTCCGCCAATACCTGAAGAAGGAACCTTTTCCGATGTCATCGTCAAAGGCATCTTGGTTCTTTCCAATCTGTTCCGTTTATTCTCGGAACCTACTGTTAAATTCTCGCTGGCTGGTAGTAGCAATTCGTTCGGCGTACTTGTACGAGCACCAGGTCTAGCTCCAACACCAACATCCAGCTTGGCCTTTCTCAGACCTCCATCTTGCTGGCCCGATGCTGGAGTCAACCCGCTTGGCAGATACGGCCTTGAATCTGGTTCCAAACGCGTAGCTACTGCTTGGGAGTTCCCGCCCGGCTCTGTTGGTCGGTTCTGCATTGCGGGGCCCACCAATGGACTGACCGTTCGGGACATGACCGATGCCTGACGATGGAGGTGTGCAGGGTGTTGTGGGTTTGCCCACGGGTTTTGCTCCAAGAAATGCTCGTCAGCAAAAGCTCTTGGCCGGGGAAGAACTGCGGTAGAAGACGTGCTGGTCCTGAGCATCGGTGGGTGCCTCGTCGATGGCGCTGTAGGCTGTTGGATGATCTGCCATCCAACGTCAGCATCGAAAAATTGGACTCTCTCCTGGTCCACTCACTCCCATTTTCTCAAAGTCCGAATCGATCTCAGTTGGTTTCGCTCCACGCAATTCCGGAGCAGCGGGAAAGCCACGGTATTTCGCAATACCGGAGAGGAGTGACACTTCTTTGTTATATGCGGTCTGATTGATGATTTGTTGTGATCGTTGAGTAGGAAACTGGTATATATACTCAGGCACGTCATCATCCTGACTTCTCCTTTCTTTGTGTATTTGATACCATTCCCGGTTGGCGTTTTCCAGATTTTGATCCCGGATCTCCCGGACTGACTGAATGTATTGTCCATGGACTTGAGCCTTCTCTGCTTTACTCTTGTTTTCTAAAGAACTAAATTTGTACTTGAGAAGTTTGTCTTCGTACTGTATTTTTTCTTCACATCGCTGCTCAAGAACTGCCTTTATACTCAACAAATCCGGATGCGTTACTGTAGACTCTGCCAACATGGCGAGTTCCGCCTCGCATTTGGCTAGCCGCTCGTCATACAGTCTAGGTGGATCACATTAGCTTTAATTGATGTTGAAAACGGCAAGGCTACTTTACTTCTCTCGTAGGCTTCCGAAGCACTTCTCAATGGCACTTAAGGAATCCAGGGCGGATTTCTTCTTCACAGCTGGATTTTGATTTAGTCCCTGAACAGAGCCATCCAATAGATTCACGCAGACTTACTGCTCTCATCGTCTTTAACGGGGCTTTCAAATCCAGCACGTTCGCCAGTATCGTCCATCTCGACATCGTCGCCATTGCTGTCTGGTACCCCGGCATTCGCCAAAGGCTCAGAGACACCGTTCACACTTCCGGAAGAGCTATGCATTCGGGTATCCTCATCGCTAAACTTCCTATTTCTTCGCTTGATTCCTTTGCCTTTAAATGTAGCCGTTATTTGATCTCCCGGGGTCTCTTCCTCATATTCTTCGTCTTCTTTATCAGTTGCTTCGTGCCGAACCTTCGACTTGTCTGGTTGAGAACCAGGGTTCGTCGGACGAGCACCGACTAGGGAATTCGACGACGCAGAGCTACTATTTCCTGAATCTCGCAGTCTTCGTTGATCGTTGAGCTCCTGATGTTCGATTTCGGACCGCTTGCGCTTTCTTGGCGAATAGACCGCATGCTCTCCAGCACTCGAAATGCTTGGAGAAGCAGCATCCGAGCCTGGTTGCATTGTATCGCTCATGACTAGAAGAATTAGCTTAAGTATGGCATACGGTCGGTGAATCGGCATACTGGGCCCAGGGGGTGTTTGTGTATCCTGACCAAGCTGATGCACAGAATTGGCTGCGGAGAATACCAAGTTCTGAGTTTTCCGCATTTTTTGAGGGGAATCCTCTAGGCGCTCTGTCTCAGCCTCGGTATCGTTTTGATCAGATTCGGTTGAAGGTAGACCCCGCCCTGATTGTGCCGTTTCCTCGTCTGCATGGTCCTCGATGTCGCTAAGACTACTGGATCTACTCTGTACGACCTTCTCTTGCTGGTGGAAAGTCTCCATTACGGGTGAAGAGGGATGAGACAGGTGTTCGTGGGAAGAATCAAACATCGGCACCGGGGTTGTGGCTGCCATCCAGAAACATGAAATAGCGCAGAGGCCTGCGCACCGGCTAGCAGATAGATGTGCTGGGGAACAATGTCGCGTTTAAGATGAAATCCTATTTGAAATACTCCAGCAAAGAGTGAATGTTAGCCAAGATTGTTGTACGAAACAGGAACCGTTGCTCTCCACCGAGGTCTTGTACAAAATTCTAGGCCACATACCACGTGCGGCAAGGCGGAAGATGACTTGGGTACCTTACTTACCAGGTGTTTGAAGTTCTTCTTGGCTCTTCGCGATGAAGGCCGCATCCGACCTTGTAGATTTGCGGAATGTTGGGCTTCGTCAACGACCCTCAAATCAGATGATGACTAGGTGCCGAAGTAGCAGGAAGGGGCTCTGAGAAAGGTAGCAGGCCTTGATATGGGATGCATGAAATAATTATAATCGAAGCATGGATGGTGAAGCCGGCGCAAGCTACAGGACTCACACAGTAGATCGATAAGAATTTCACGTGCTGGTGGTGCTGTACCCATGACGGACCTTCGGCACTAGGGATCCCCGATGTCGAGATGTCGATTAGAGCTTAAAAGCCGTGGCACCAACTGAAGGACCCTAGTCTGCCACAGGTTTGGCGCCTTGGCACTGAAAATGACGCTCATTGAAACCTAGTACCAATCCCACAAAGCTGGGAACCCTCTACGAAGATGCGCAAAATGAAAGAGCCAAAGGTTACTGGGTCAGAGAAATCAGCATCTTCTGCTAAGACTTATGACCCTGTCGTGAGCCAACTTTTCGGATCTAGTGTCAGTTAACATCGGAATCTATCACGTCAAGATGAATCATTCTGATGTTCAGTCAGCTAGGACCAGCCGCAACTCAGATCTCATTATCCAATGCCCATACGGGAAGGCACAGTCGGACATCGAGCGATCAAACACCACTTGATGATCCTGGAGAGAGCGAAGAGAGGAAATCTAAGGAACATGGGAACCCTAACAACTCCGTTACCAATCCTGCGCAGTCAGCCCCGACGTCAGGCTCAAAGACTCCACGGGAAACGAGAAGAAAACGCAACAGGGAAGATAATGACATTGAAGCGACATACTTGGAGCGTATAGCGAAAGAGGAATCGAAGGCCAGCGCAGAAACAGAAGCCGCAAGTGCCTTCAAGCGCCGAAAGCTTTCGACCCCGGATTCCCCTGCAAACAGAAGCCCAGATCATGATATAGATGGTTCAGACTCTTCGAACGGCGAAATTAGCGAACGCGAACGCAAACTTGACGACCGATCCAGGATTAAGTTACCCCAACATGAAACTCTCGCATCATCTGCAAAAGATCTCGAGCTTGAAAAGGCAGCTAAAACGATCTTCCTTTCTAATGTTGCGACTACGTGTATCAAATCCAAGACTGCGAAAAAGACTTTGTTAAGCCATCTAACGTCCTTCTGTTCAACATTACCCACAGCAAGCGGACCGCACAAAGTAGAGTCTCTACGTTTTCGCTCTACGCCATTCTCTATTGGCTCAGGTCCTAGAAGGGCTGCGTATGCGAAAAGGGAGCTCATGGACGCTACAGCAAAGAGTACAAATGCCTATGTCGTCTATACCTCGCAATTAGCGGCTCGGGAAGCGGTGAAGAAACTCAATGGGACAATCATCCTAGATCGTCATATGTTAGCTGACAGTGTTGCCCATCCTCGCAAGACGGACCACCGAAGGTGTGTCTTTATCGGTAATCTAGGTTTTGTCGATGATGAGAGCCAGATCAATGCCGCAAAAGCTGAGGAAGAAAATAGCAGGCCGAGGAAATCAAGAGGGCCCTCAGACGTCGAAGAGGGGCTATGGAGAGAATTTAGCAAAGTCGGAGCAATCGAAAGCGTGCGGGTGGTTAGGGATAGCAAGACTCGGGTAGGTAAAGGCTTCGCCTACGTTCAATTCAAGGTAAACACCTCCAACGTCCACTTCTCTATGCCAAGACCTATCTTATTCAACATAGGACGACATTGCAGTGGAGAAAGCGTTGCTTCACAATGGCAAGAGATTTCCACCTCTGCTGCCTCGCACCCTCAGGGTGACTCGAGCTAAGAAGATGACAAAGACATCCACACGAAAATCTCAGCCTGTTAGTAAGGATGGGGATGCAAAACCAACTTTGGCGGATGCTGTATATTCTCCAAGGATTGACCCCAGTGCTTCATCACTGTCTGGCCGGGCAGGAAAGCTCCTCGGTCGTGCAGGAGCTGCACACCTCAAAGGACAATTTTCAATGAGTAAAAAGAAGTCGCCGCAGGGGCCAGGTGATGTTGCCAAAGGCCCGGAGCAAATTGTGTTTGAAGGATATCGAGCCAGTAGCAAGCAAGGTAGAGGCGCGAAGTTCGGGGGCTCTGGGAAGAAGCAGGGCAAGCCCAGGACCCGCAGCAGTCGGAGAGGCGCTGCTTTCAGGGCAAAAGGGGGCCGGAATAATTAGAAAGTAGGCCAACTCACCCTCTCCAACCGCCTTATCGTTATAGGCAGTATCTTCGCATGCGTCTGTTGCAATATGCGCTTGCCGCAGGTACATTTTAGGGGTTCATGCCTTCTGTACCATGTTCAGCGGGTTTCTGCAGACCTGCAACTCCCCTTGGAATAGATCACCTCATAAGCCTAAGGATCCACCTCCTTCAAGATCCAGATATCTCCCCTTGCATTCCTTACCAATATCTACCTTATTCAATCATTCCCAAGCCTGTATGGAATACCTGCTTGGCTTCTGAGTTGGCACAGAGCCTCATCCATCGGGCACAAAAGTGATCATCCCGACGCTACTTTAGTGGCCGCCCCTCTGAGTTGTTTCTACCCGACGACCATTGATGCCTTTCATTATCTCTTGCTGTTGCAGAAATCCTTTCCTCTGCATTTCGCTCGTTTGTACATTACCAAATGGTGTTCAACAGTTTCTGAGCATTCACTTATGAAGCTCTTTAGCTACTGATAGTACCAAACCCTAGTCACTGCGCTAGGTAAGATCTTGGATAGCACTGGAACGATGAAGTCGAGGCAGGCTAGCCCACAGCCTGAATTGGTCCAATTGAGGACATGGAGGTTGAATTCGTCTTCCGGTGAGCAAAAACTTTTACTATGTAACTGTATACTACACCAGGATGAAACTCCGGGAGCGTATTCGGCGCTTCCGGCACCGTTCAAGAGAAACTCCTGTTCATATATCTACAGACCCTCCGTCGCTACAGCTCAATGGCCTCAACGGATTATTCCAGACAAATATGGGCTTGAACAGTCTCGGCACCTATACGCTAGACCCTGTGCCTCCTTCATCGCATCAGAACGGGATTGACGGTCCCCGAGACGTGACCCATGCCATGGCCCCTACACATGACGCGTCCTCGAGACCTTCACTTGCTAGCTCTCGCCGTTTTCAGTCTCAGCCTCTCTCGGGTGCAACCACCGAGCCTTTGTCACCCGTCGCCGCATCTACGACTTTTGGGACCCCGACTAGTGACCAACAAGACTCGCCATGGTCGTCAGCTGTAGGGCGTGCAACGACAGGCAAATCTGGCCGGGTTATCGAGCGACTGATGGCGGATAATGACCGCTTACGGCGAGATAAGAATCTGGTTGAAGTCCGGCTGGAAGAAGAGGCGAAGAGAAGCGATTCTGCGAGGAGTGCCATGGAGGGCCTTCGCTCTACGAACGAGAACCTTACATCGATCCATGATACGGACAAGATTCTGCTCGGCAAGAGAGAGAGAAAGCTGGAAGAGACGAAATCAGAGCTTGAAGCCGAAAGGCAGAGGCGAGAAAAGGCGGAGACCGAGACCAGGGAGACACGCAGAGAGCGAGATGAGGCCGTAGAGGGCTTGAAGAAAGAACTGCTCGCATCCCGGGAGCAAGCATTACGGGCGACAACGCAATACGACGTGTTATCAAAGTCATTCAAAGGTCTCGAAGACAATTACAGTCGGCAAGCGCGCAAGCTCAAGGCGGAAATTAAATCGTTGCAGGATGATCTCGCAGCAGACAAGCAGAAGCTAGCCGGCATTCACACCGTCATGGAGCATTATCGGAACGAGACCGAACGAGCACAGGATGTGAACACTCGACTGCAACAGGCCTTCGAAGCCTACAAATCTCAGGCCGAACAAGGAATGAGGAGTATTCGGGAGGAAGCCGAAAGGAACGCTACACTCAATGAACGAACACAGGAGGAGATGAATAAGGTTTTGGGCGAAATGAAATACGTCATCAATGTCAAACAGAGCGTCAAGGGCTCGGAGTGACTGAACTATGGTATGGCATTCAAACAGTGTTTTTTCAGAGTACGGACGATGATACCCTTCTCGAATCGCTTGCATAGCGCGGAGTTTGCCCAGGGACATGAGGGAAGTAGGGCTTTGCTGGAATCATAGAGGCAGGTGCATTTTGTTTCGATTGTTACGTTTCACGACGGGATTACTGCTCTTGTATTGATATAGTTGTATTGAGTGGCTCTTGAAGACGGAGCGAGGAAAAGGTCGGCAGCTGGCGTTCCTTAGAGAATAGGCTCCAAACTCCAAACGGTCACATGGTAACCGCTGCCGATGATGAATACGTGAGGATCGTGTTCGCGCCAGGTAGGTGCTCAGTGTTGAATCATGTGATTCTTCATACATGATCCGGATCTTTCTTTTTCTCCGCTGCAAGAAATATGACTTGGGCCCTCATCTGCTGAGAAGCGACACCTGCACCCACGGGCTTTTGATTTACCTTCTTCCTTCATCCTATACGACATTCATTCAGCTGTGAACATCATAAACATCATTACTAGGGCAGCTCAATAGGCTCTCTTCTGCATTCTCCTCATCGCCGACTACCTTGTAGTAAGCATTGTCTTTTACAAGCAGCCAATCTCGAAGTCTCGAATCCATCACAATTTGCAGGGTCTTCACATCGCACAAAGTGACGACAACAAACATTCAATTACTGGTCGCTACTGCCGGGCAAGCAAACAAAGCTAATTTAGACCCTACCTTCTTCTACTTCCCAGCAATCCTCTCCATACTTTATCTTACATACTCTGACCGTAATTCCAGTATGAATGCCTAGCTCATTTTCATCATGTCTATCGTTCGCAGTAACGATACTACCACGGGCGCTGGAGAGGCTGCTCCTCAAAGTCATGTCTTTGCGTCATTATTTTCATTCAGTGGTGAAGCTGTAAGTGTCTGCACTTGCAATAATAGCTTATTGCTTATTGCTTGTTGCTTATTACTTACATCTGTACTAGCAAAAGGAGCTATTAGCTAAGTTGCGTGCGAACACGCCCGCGAATGAGGTCCAGTGGCTTGATGATAAGGTAAGTTTTCAAAATTTGCAGCCTAGGTAATTCATATTGACATAGGATTCTAGCACTTATCCATTCTAAGCGACAATGAAGCCACCATAATGGCCCTTTTTGACCTGTACGCTGAGTACATCAACACGAATAGCACTAGAGTGCAAGAACCATATGAGGTTCAAATGCTAGAGCGGCCCACTGGAACTCATGTGAGGACACGTAAAAGCCAGATCTCGAGCTACGATGAGGCCTTCAATTGCGAGGATCTTGACCAGGAATCGCTTCTTCCAATGCTCGATTCCCACGAATCGGTATCGAAGGTATGGCGTTTCGAAAGCCGACAAGCAAGGCAGCTTAAGAAATGCCTTTCTAATCCCTCCGTGATTGAGGGCATTTGCAATTCAACTAGCTGCCGACTGGTGCTAGCGGAGGAGGTCAATGCGATCACTGTGAAAGGTGACAACGACCAAGATCTTGACAAAGTGACAAGTGAACTTGATAAGCTTGCCAAGTCAATTGTAAGTCCTAACACCTCGTTGATTTGGAGTCAAGAGACTGACCCTTCAAGTCTGTTCTCGATGAAACGCCCAAAGTCTTTCATTTTTTCACTTCGGAAGCCGAGATGGATGCTTCACTTCAAATCCAATGGCAAGATGAATCAAATGACAGGATGTACGCGGCACTGCCGCTCAGTTATAATCTTCCTCCAGAACGACCCAAAGTTGGCATCATCACCATGCTTAAGAAGGGGAGACGCCTTATGACTCAATCTAAAACGATGATCGCGTCGTCCAGTCCAGATTTTTGGCGAGCCACACCGGTTACTCCGCATGGCAATCAAAGCATTAACTTCCCGGGTTGTGAGCCAAAGGAGCCATGCACACCGGATGTGATCGAATCTCGTCAACCAGAACCTTCCTGCAATGGAATGTCTAAGGCTGATCTCACTTCTGGCTTTGTTGAGCAATGGGTTGAACAGACTTCTGACGCTAAAAATGATCCATTCGAGCCTACAAATGACTCGGAAACCCCAATCGATACAAGAAATACTGAACCAAACACTATAAAGCCCGTTGACGCAAAGAACATCGGACCTCAGCTCGGGAAAAAGCGGCACGGAAGAACTCGGAGAGTGCCAGGTGGGCATGACAGCGAGAGCCCCAGCGTGCGTGACACCACTGAACTTGTTCTTATCCCGGTCGACGAAGCGCCCGAGCCTATTGTGCCGGCAATGATGTGTCCACCAGAGCTGGTGAAGACATCGGCGCTTGCGAGTTTACAGGAATTGATCGGCATTTCAGTCAGCGAAGATCCTGCACCATTAGCAATAGCTCTCGGCTCAAGTTCCGGAACACGCTCGCACGGTGCCAGTCGAAAATCGACACCGTTAGAGGTGCGATCAGGGACGCCTTCCACCCATGTCTCAGCGACTCCGAAGGATATCCTTGACGGGCCAGAACAGCCAATATCTTACCCGGTACTCACTCAAGCACCTTCAATACGTAGCCCTGTCATGCCACCCACCTCCGTGCAAGCTTCTAATGCCTCCAAAGTTCAGTCAAATAGCGATATGCCGGTATGGCTGAAACAAAACCCCACTGCTAGAGCGTCAACGGAGAAGAAAGGCGCGCGTCTTATTGCTCCTGATGAGGAGAACAATGTATCTAAGCCTCAATCGTCTTACCTTGAGGCTGCGAAACGCGGCGCTGTAAGATCTAGAGGCTTACAGCGAGGAAGAGCTGGTCCACGTGGCAGAGTGTGCAAAGCCCTGGCTCCATCGTGTAGTGAACGAGTTCAATCGGGTTCTGAAGTTGAATCACGCCAGATTTTTCATACGATGCATCAGAAGATGGCAAAGCCATTCATCAGTCAGGCCTATCTGGTCAAGGAAACCGAATCGGCTACAGCGCAAATACTGCAGTCAGTCAGGGCTTTCAAGGGTGTAGTCAAATTTGAGGTACAGATTGGTCGGATACTTGTGAAGGATGAAGGCAATGCTATTGGACGAACGTTCTCCTTTGGGGAGTGGTCTACGGTGTTCGCTTCCCAAGCCGAGAATAAGGTCGAGACGCTATTCACTCATATGTGAGAACTTCTTCTAACCTCTGATTTCGTACAAGCATTCTAAGACTTTATCTAGGCTTCCCGTCTCCGACACCCAAATGCAATACTTGATAAATTTAAGGCAATCCAATGGGCGACGAATCTTCGGCGATACCCCTTTTGATAGCACACTTAGGTACCGTTTCATGTGTAGAACAAGATCGGGAGATGAAGAGTAAGTAACGTTGTATTCATCTTATGCAGCTGAAATACCTAGCTAACGATTGCGTCTCAGCATCATCCTTGAAGTTAGTGAAGACGGTCATGTTAAAGTCTTAGGCAATCCGCACCTGGTAGGAGCAATTAACTGGCACTTTCCCAAGCGGCAATGGGACGCCCGTCTTGCTGTTGAGGCTATAGAACCAACTCGGGACTACGAAGAGTCTGTCAAAACCGTTGCCAATACGCTTTCAATTATTCCGAGCGCCGAACAAAGAACGGCTAGGGTCTTCGCTGAGATCGGAAATTCGGACTTGATCTTCAAATCGGCGAGTCTCGTTCGGGGTTTCAAGATCAATTGCCTATTGAATTCTGATATCATTTTGTCATGTTCAGAGATTCAGGATCTCGGTCCAGCGAAAGAGCGCAACCGGTATTACAACTCTCATAGGGACGTAGGAACAGCTAAGAAGAATTGTGACCTCTGGTGGGAGGTCCGACTCTGCTCGACCAGAGTGGATGACCATCTCCGACAGAACCGAGAGATACGTCTTGGTGATCAGGCTGGGTGGAGAGCGGAGGATATAACACAGTCAGGCGTCATACAGCAGCTCTATGATCTAGCGAGCGAGATTATCACCCAGATGGATGGAACCGGAGCGACCAAGAAGCCAGTCAAGACGCCGTCCATGAACCAGGATGACACAAAGGATACAGGTGCTCAGTCAATTTTCTGGTGAGCTGGGCTAAGCTTAGCAAGCGGTCCCTATCACACAATGTATCAAGATCAACAGAAGTGGCTTTCACATCTCGATGCTAGAGATCAATTCGTGCAACGAGAGTTTGCAAGGCTGTTATCCATCATGAGAGAGACCGACTACTAGGACCAATATTTAGATGCTAGAAATGAATCATTGATAGAACAGAAGGAGATTCTGCATGAATTTGCTGTATGGCACATGCAATTGAACATTAAATCCTGAGTCTTAAACTGTAGATTTTCCCATGGCTCTCCAAGTGACATTCCCTTCAACATACCTCACCAGGCTCATCCATACACAATGACAGCGCTACAACGTCCCGTGCTTCCTAGAACGCTCGTTCGGTATGGCGCCCCCGCCAACCAAGCGACGAAGGAAGTTGGTTGTTCTAAGCTCAGAGGACGAAGAGGACTCGAAGTTTTCAAATCATCAGGACACTGCATCTATTCATCAACAAGAGAAGAGCACTCATACTCAAGCAGTACCTACGCGCCTTCGCTCACAGCATGGAATTGCTTCCAAGGCTGCAAAAGTTCTCACGAAGGAATCAAGTCCATCCCTCTCGCCGAAGAAACCTACAACGAAGCGGAGCACTGGCCGCAAAGACGCTAGGAATACGTCTCTAGACACATACTTTGGAGCAGATGACGATTCACGGATCACTAGCAAATCTACGACGCGAACTTCAAAAGTTCGGATAGCAAGTGAAGAGGCGGATTACATCGAGGATGACTCTCTCGATGACGAGTTACGCAAATTCTCTGTCACTCGCAAGTACGAGCAAGAATATGAAAGGCTAACACCAGCTCCATCCCAGCGTCCGGCAGGGAGATTTCCGTCAAGTAGACTACCTACAGGCAGTCAAGTATTCCGAAAAGAGAGAAACGACGTCCAAGATTTCGAGAAGGGCCCAAAAGCAGCAGAGTTGAGGTACGATGACACACGACCGTGGGCTGACCGCTACGGTCCCACGTCTCTCGAAGAGCTAGTGGTCCATAAGAAAAAGGTGGCAGACGTTCGGGGGTGGCTGGAAGGTGTATACTATGGTCGCTCAACAAAGGTACGCGCCAGCTTCTTCCTGAAGAAAGGCCAGCGTTCTAATATGGACGAAGAGGCTCCTAGTCCTGAAAGGGCCTTCAGGAGTAGGGAAGACTGCGACCATCTCTATCCTTGCCAGAGCTATGGACTTAGATGTACTGGATTGGAAGAATCCGACCGTGTCCGACTTTGCTTCCGGAAACTATCTTTCCATATCGACCCAATTTGACGAATTCCTGGAGCGAAGTGGCAAGTTCAGTAGCCTTCAAATCGCTGGAAACGAATACGTAGATCCTTCGCGTCAATCACCTTCGCCGACGCAGGGTGATCTACAAGGTAGGAAGAAGCTCATCTTGGTGGAAGAATTTCCCAACATATCGACAAGCGATACGACCTCACTACAATCGTTCAGGGCATCGATTCGTCGATATCTGATAGCTGATCAGGCCCTTAAGCATGGCTCAGTGACGGAGGAAAAGGGCACTCGAGATACGGCCATGCCGCTTGTGATGATAGTCACGGAAAGCCAGTTGGACGGCATTACAACTTCAATGGACAGCTTCACGGCTCATCGTCTCCTTGGAGCAGATATTCTCAACGACCCAAACACGGATGTCATTGAATTCAACCCTGTTGCACCTACATACATCACAAGGGCTCTGGAAATGATCATTCAGAAGGAAGCGAGAGATTCCGGTAAACGAAGGGCGCTTGGCCTGTCGGTCATCAAACGACTAAGTGAAGTTGGTGATGTCCGCAATGCAATTGGATCTCTGGAGTTTTTGTGCCTCAAGAACCAAGATGGCGAAGAGGACGGCAGCAAACTTGCCATCAGCAGAAGAAAAGGGGCCAAGAACGCAGCTGGGTTGACAAAAAGGGAGGAAGAATCATTGAGACTAGTCTCTCAACGCGAGGCAAGCCTGGGTCTGTTCCACGCTGTTGGGAAGGTGGTTTACAACAAACGTGATGGAAAATGCAAGGGCCAATCTTCACTCGATCCTCCAACGCAACCTCCAGACCATCTACCACAGCATGTACGACTCAAACCACCAGACGTCTCAGCCGACGATCTGATCAACGAAACCGGCACTGATACTCAAACTTTTGTTGCAGCTCTACAGGAAAATTATGTGACTTCTTGCGCAGGCGATGCTTTCACTGATACCCTGAACGCGTGTATAGAATATTTGTCAGATACGGATATTTTGATTTCCGAGAGGGGTGGGAGGTATAGAAGTAATGCTAATTTTCAAGGTGCGGCTATGGATTCTTTACGGCAGGATGAGATTGCCTTTCAGGTCGCTGTCCGGGGTTTATTGTTTTCACTACCGTATCCTGTCAAGAGAGCTGCGTTGCCGCCTGGAGTGGCCGGAAGGAACGGAGGAAAAGGGGATGCGTTTAAGATGTTCTATCCAACTTCAATGCGGCTCGGAAAGCAGGCGCAGGAGACAGAAGAGTTGGTCGAGCGATACATGAGGAAGCAAGATTTGGGTGGTTCCTCAACGGATAGCTTCGGCGGCGGTTATGGGGCTAGGACAGGAGACGAAGTAGTCTCTTGGGCTCAACGGACAGCACCGCAGCAATCTGGACAGGACGATTTAAGTAGGAGTGGAACTTGTGTTATCCCGTCGAAAGACGCAATGGTGCTGGAAACGTTACCTTATGCAGCTTTGATCGAGCACCATCGACCAGGCTCGATGTTCGTGGAAGAACTCAGGAAGATCACCAGCTTCGCGGGGAATACTCAGCTAATAAGTGAAGAATCTCCAGATGAGATGAATACGAAGCGTTCACCGAGTGGAAGGAAATCAGAGCGTCCCTCAATGAAGCTCGTACCGCATGCTAAAACTGTAAAACCGCGGGAGTCAGCGACGCAAGCAGATGGCAGCTCGCAGTCTTTGATGGGTATTGAGCCAGATGTTAGCCATTTGTATTTAAGTGACGACGATATAGAGGATTAGTGTATTAAGGGGCAAAGACGCTGCTATTTTCATTCTGGCTTTTGTGATCTTTTTGTACAGAAAGACTATACTAGATGATTCATCGAGAAAATGTATAACCATTTAATACAGCTTAGCTTGTTTTCGAATATGAATCTGATGTCCTTCTACCTCACTCTGTAAATGCTAATATTATACAACTGAAACCAATCATCATGATTACTAACCATTCCCATCCCAACTTCGCCCAGCCATCACCTCCACTCAATCACCTCTCACCCATTCACCACTCTCCCCCTTCTCAATCAACCCAACCAACCTCTCCGCCACCCCCCTCGCAAAACCTCCATCATTAACATGCCTGCTATCCCTCAAAACCTTCACCCCTAATCCCCTCAACCCCTCCTCTACACTCTCAAAAAGCACCTCATCCGCCCCCTTATCCTCATACACCCCCCCCTTAACATCAATGGCACTTAATCCCCCCTCCGGGATAACCACCTCCACCACCTCCGGCCTCGCACAATATCCCCTCAACTTCTTCGCTAAAAGCTCACTTATCCGCCTACACTCCTCCAAATTCGTCCTCACGAGCGTGACAGATGAATTATGGATGTAGATATTCCTCTTCTTCCTCCCACTTCATCATCATCATCAGTGAATTTCTGCGGTAGTGTATCCCGAGGCCCAAAGTTCACGATATCACATGCCCCCAAGCTAACCACCTGGGGGATCCCGGCTTTCGCCGCGGACGATCTCGTCGGCGATCTCCGAGGTTGTGAGATCGATTACTGCGTCTAGGCCTGGGGGGTTGGTGGAGGAGGAGATGAGGCGTTCCATTGCGAGACCGCCGTGGCCGGTGGCGTGGAAGGTGAAGATTCCGTATTCGATTTTGGATTGGCTGGAAAGTGATGATGAAGAGGAGGTTGCTGGGTGGTGGCGGATGGTATCCGCGCAGGGGGTTGTGACGCCGAACATGGTTATGCCTATTCTCTTCTTTTTCTTTTTCTTCTGTTCCGTAAGGAGCTGGAGGCGAATCTCGCGATATCTGTTTGTTGGGATATTATTTACGCTTCTGATACGCCCGCGCCATACCGACAATGGCACCCGCTGCGTTGCCCAAAACGGAGTCAAGGATACTGTTCGAGCCAGCAATGTCCACGATACTGTACATGAGGGTTATATCGGTCTCGCCGACGAATGGTGCAGTATCGTCACTTGTAACTGTAGAGACGATGAGCTTTGGGATCTAGAAGGGAAGGCCGCAACGCATGGCTGCTGAAGTGAGCGAGGTACCTCCTGAGCCGCCGATGGCGACGACGCCGTGAATAGAGCTTGTGGAATGGAGATCTTGTAAGCAAGCTGTTGCACAGTCGGTCATGATGTATATGACTTTAGACCGATGGAGGGTCGAGAGGCTCGATGGGAAAGAAGACCGATATTTTTCAAGGAGCACGTTTTGGGGAATCGAGATTGCCTCATGGGAGACTGGAATCCTGCCGACATCGATGAGAACGATAGACGAGTCTCCGGCATGCGAAATTATTTGGGAGCGGAGATAGAGAATTTCAACGAGTTTGGTGTCACAAGTACCGAGGACGACTATGGACAACGGAGAAGTGGTGGTATCTGATCATGCCATCATTGAGACGAGATGAATTCTTGCCGCCGGAGATCTATTACACAGAAAAGGAAAGCAGTCAATCACTAGACTCACGAAAGAATTGGACGAGCTTTGTCAAGAATACGCTTCTGGGATTTGGGTACGAAAAGAACCGAGCTCACGGGAACATGTATAGCTCGGCAGACATTAATCTATGGGCCAGAACTTACGGATGAGTGACGGGGAAGATGTATGATGGATCGTGGATCCCTATCCAAGAGATATTGAAGAAGCTATACACCCAGCATGGGATTTACTGTTCTCGTCTAGAAACCTCACCTTCAAGATAAATGGGGGAGGATATCCTCAGTGTGACTGACGCAGATCGACTTTAGGATGCTTCAACATCACGTATATCTGGACCCTCGACCTATCTTTTCTCCTTCTCCTCAACATGTCAGGGCGAATGACGCGGCACGATGTCTTGCAAGGACTCCGGAAGACGGTAGACAGAGGTGAAATCCTGGTGGGTGCTGGAGCCGGTCCGCCTCTCTGCCTGAGAGGAAGTCACTGACCTATTCTTGGGGGTTGCTGACTGCCTGGCACAGGTATTGGCCTATCTGCGAAATGTCTCGAGGATGGTGGAGCAGACCTCATTCTCATATACAACTCTGGTCGTTTCCGTATGGCTGGTAGAGGACCTCTGGCTGGCATGCTTCCTTACAGTGATGCAAATGCAGTCGTCGTGGATATGGTAAGTCCTTCACCGGTTTTGCCTCGTCCAAACCGTACATTATTGGATGTGAAGGACTCTTCGGTCCTATAGGCAAGTGAAATCCTACCTATAGTCAAAAACACGCCTGTTCTGGCCGGAGTCTGTGGCACCGAACCCTTTTCGTTCCATCGACGCCTTCCTCAAGCAGTTGAAGGACCTTGATTTTGAGGCGTTCAGAACTTCCCCACCGTAGGCCTGATCGATGGCAAGTTCCGCCAGAACCTTGAAGAAACGGATATAGGCTATGAACTGGAAGTAGACATGATCGAGGCAGCACGCGAATTGGACATGGTCACAACACCGTACGTATTCAACGTCGACGAGGCGGAGAGGATGACGAAGGCTGGAGCGGACATTGTGGTGGCACACATGGGATTGACCACGTCCGGTCTGATTGGAGCATCCACCGCTCCTTCCTCGGATGATTGTATCAAGAGTATTCAAAACATTCGCGACGCCGTCCACCGAATCAATCCCGAGGTCATCGTTCTCTGTCACGACGGGCCAATTGCAGAGCCAGAAGACGCTCGCTACGTTCTGGAACGAACAAAGAGAGTCCACGGGGTTTTTGGCGCGAGTTCAATCGAGCGGTTGCCGGTTGAGAAAGCAATTGTAGGGATTACCAAATCATTCAAAAGTCTGGGCCGCGCATCGTGATTCTATCATATACCCGTGTTATACCAGCTGGAAAGCGCCGAAGAATTTTGCAGTCGTATTGGATTGGCTCCTTCTTGATCATTGTTCAGTCCGTAAAGATGAGCCAACGCTCTTTTGATACACTCTTCTCTATTCGTGGTCTTGTGCTCTCTGTCCCACCCGTCCGATCGCTCCGTTTCTTACTTCGAGAGGCTTTTCGAAACCCCACGTTTTGCTCATAGACCTTTTCTTGAGTAGAAGACGAGGCAGTAGCACCATGGTAGAATGCATTGAAGACTCATGAGACATTCGAATCCTTCTCAGCATCTTGTTCCATAGTCCAAGATCTCGAGAGACCGCGGGCATTCCCACCAGAAGCGTCGTGATCGTTCTCGGAGCCACTAGACTGTCGTAGACTTTTCCGCCGTGTCCGTTGGCGTACAACACCCGGGAAGATGCTTGGTTGACGATGTCCACTTTTAGTAGGGCTCTCTGGGATTGCGTCAGATGTCCAGGCTCGGTTGCGTTTGTCGGCATGCGGATGTTCATTCACGGTGTCTAGTGACGGAAGCTCAACGCTAGAACCGCTGACTGACTCGCGAAGACCTATGGCTGGTAGAACGGGACCGATCCGAGGATTACTGCTCATGGCCACCAAGTCACTCGCCATGTGAGCTTGAAAACTTGTGGATGCTACAGATTGATTCGAGAGAGCATAACGTGCGATCCTATACAAAAATGTAAGTTTAATCAATTTTCGAGTGGACCTGCCTCACAATTTTCTCTCGTTCTCCAAAGTATTATGCCGGAACTCCTCTCGCATGTTCGGCACGTTGGTCTTTGCTACGTTGTTTCCCTGAACTCCTGGAAGTTGGTAGTTAGGCCCAAGCCATCGCTGCTTGAGCTCATACTCGAATCCACTCTGCGTCACCGAGTGCTGCGCAAGCTCACACATGTCGGCCGCACTAAGCTTGCAGATTTGTGCAGCCACGGAATATTCCTCGATAAGCGGCTCTTTCGTGTACGCAAATTGCAAAGGATCGTCGGTTGACAGCGAAACATTGAGACCTCGCCTGAAATAGACTTGGAACGGATTTCGGTCGTACGCTAGGAAAAGGGCGTTGTTACTCAACGGCGACATGGCAATCCCAATTTGGTCGAGGTAGAATATGTACTGCAACAGTGAAGCCTTCCGCAATGTAAGCCCATGACTGATGCTATGGCAGCAAAGAACGGCCGATTGCAAATGCTCAACGTCTCCAGCTTCTCCACAATGGGGACGAAGGACGAAGGTTCCGAATCCACGTCGCTTACGCCAGTGATTTAGTGCAACCATGTTGGCCCATAGGAAATAAATCCAGTAGTTGTACATCGGATTTTCTGGAGCGGTCCAATTCTTGGGAGACGGGAATTTCTTGTAGTATCGTCGCTCCACTTTGCTTTCGTCATCGACACTGTCGAAGCCAATAACTCTGTGGAGGAAAGCATGGAGTTTGGGATGGCTAGAAGGATCCCGAGTAACCTCGTAGAGCGGTTGAAAAATGTTGACCACCAATTGTTCGAAGTTTTCTACTATCTTTTGCTTCTTGTACAGGGAGTATAGCCTGGGGATTTGAATCAGCCATCGAACGTTGTGTGAAATAAGCTTGTTGTCGATGACCCAAGCCGCGAGCTTGTCCCACTCGTCCAAAGTTCGGCCGTAGATAGAAACACGCCATTCAACCATCTGGTATTTGCTGTTTTCCAAATCAGCAATGACTTCTCGCGTTAGCTCTGCAAGATATCGCCCTTGTATGTAGTTGTCCGTCTTCAGGAAAATCTCTCGCAATCTGGACGATCCAACGGGGTTGTACTTGAGGTTGAATTTATCGAACCGATGGAAGGAGTCGGTGTGCGCCTATAAGTGTCTAGTGTCAGCTTGGAGCTCAGCTCAAACCCCTGGTGATCAAAGAAGTGGTCTTACATGGGTATCAAGTGTATCAATGCTCAAATCGTAAGCAGTCATGTCTAGGCTATCGAAGACGTCCTGAAGTGTCATATTTTTCCCATCTCGAAACATTACTATATCGTTGGCTGACTTTTTCAGCTTACTCTTAATGAAACGAAGCAGGTGCTTGGAATTCATGCACGCGGAATGATGAACATGCGTATCAACCTTCCGGACGTTGTAGAAATCACGGTGCGGTACTCCTTTGGACTCCATCATCTCCGCATACGAATTTTCTAGGGTATAAAGGTTGAATTTGCCATCTAAGATTTGGAGCTCCCTGAATGCAAATGATTTGATTGGCCCGTCCTCGGAGACTTCTTTTATAACATTAAGATCCATGTAATAGTCTCTCAAGGTTGGAACCTCGATTAAAGGGCGTCTTTCTTGTCGATCTGGGGCCGTTTCGTAGACTTGGTAAACACTCCCCTCATCGAGCTCGAAATTCATGGTATCATCTCTTCGAGGGATAGGGTCAAAGTAAGACATATCGAAGTCAGAGCCTATGTCTTGACCCGGCTTCCTTTGCTTTCTGGGCGGAGATGCTGGTCTCGGTCGTACAGGCTCTTCTGCTACTGACGCCAAGGATGCTTGGGATCGACTCATTGACAGGTCTTGCTCTGCGACGAACAAGGAATTACTGTTTACTCTACTAATCGTCGTACTTGGATTCGTTGATGAGGTGGTCTCCTCGGTCCAAACAGGCTTTGGTGGCTCTGGATAAACCTTCCAACCAGGATGATCCTTGGGGTTATCACCAGGCCTTTGCAGGGACAGTTCGATGTACTTGTGCCGCAGATCGAGAACCTTTTGGATCTTCGATGACATTTCCCGAAGCTCCAGATTAATGTCAGAATCGTGAAGTACAGAATCTTCCGCTTGGGCGCTGAGACGGGACCCAGCAAGCCCGGCGTCGTCGGGACCGTCATCCGGGGTGTCGATCACAGGGGTCTTGTCTTGATCCGAGCGAGAACCAATCTTGCGATCGACGCTCACAGGTACGCTGGTGACCTTAGGATTATACCCTTGACGATCGGGCACACCTGGGCCGAAGTCTCTGCCCACCGAATCATGATAGCCACCGCTTCGCCATGGTCTTCTAGAGCGTCTGCCATCGTTTTGATTAATGGAGAACGTCCTGGCTCTGGGTGGCCCACGAAGGTGAAATTCCGATTCGTGTTGTCGTGAGTCACGGTTGTGCTGGTAAAATAATTTGGACTCTTCGTGACTCAATGATTTCTCAGAAGCGTAGTCATATATAGCTGATTTTGCTTGTCCATAGTCATTTTCCTGTTCGTCGGAAGACGAGCCCCCTTCTTTTGATTGCTCCGTAGGGTTATCCAGATCTTCCTCGTTAGCCTCGTGCTGCATTTCGTGTCTGCGCGGAGACTTGGTGGTGACCGGCGGATTCATGAAGCTCTAATTATGAGCGCTCGACGTCTTTAAAACTCTTATTAGCTGCTACAAATAGTGCTATTGAGGGAATGTGAACATACCTGATGGTTAACAAATCCGCCGACAGCGGTTTTTATCTATCCTCCGTCCCGTTTAGTTTGCCGAGGTTAAATCCAGGAGCTTAGACCACCCTCCACTAGCTAGGGAGGTAGCGCTTTCAGTATGGAGAGCTTTCCTTGAATCGAGACAATTGCTGTCGTTTCGCAGTCTTAGTGAACTGGAGTACGGGTCCGTGGAAGGGAGGTGGTGTATCTCTAAGATATGGTGGGAATTTCGATGAATTTAAGCAATGAAAAGTGTTTGCCAAAAGAAGTTTTCATCAAAGGAGGGAATTAATGGCATTGACTGGACGAAGCCTGGGTCTTTAGCATCGCAAAGCACCGTTTTTCAGTATTGTGGATGGAAGTCACATGCAAGCGGTGAGCGCGATGGAAACCTGCAGCACAACAGAGTCGTGGCTTCTTCTAATCCAAACGCTCCGAAAAGCACTTCAGCCACTGCATTCATATCGGAGACAAATTTTGACAGCTGGCTCAAGAGAAAGGCTGAGTGCATCTCAAATCCTGCTACGTGGATAATTTATGACTCGTTGGGCCTCTAATCATACATTCCCCAACCCTATATTAGGCTGTGACCATTCGTGGCAGATGTCCAATGATATCTCCTGATAAAGGTAAAATTCCAGCACAGTGGACGGAATTCCCACCATCAAAGACGAAACAGCCTCGTCAAATCTGGACTATCACTGTGATGCGGTACAACTCGAGTCCAATGCCAACCAGAGCGGCGACTATCAAATCTAGTTACATCGTCCTCTTACGCCAGTTCTGCCGCAGATAGGTAGTACCCTCTTCTGCAAATCGGGTTCAGATAACCATTACTTCCATTTAGCCATGCATTCAAAGATAGGGTGGCTTCGAAGACGATCTCCAAGACACGTATAGAGATGGACACTGAAAGGTATTGTACAAGTTCAGCATTGTAATTGGTGGCAAGCTCTGCTCATTGAGAAGCGATAAAGGAAAAATTACATGTGAATGTGAGAGGTGGCCCTGGAAAGCACCGGAAATGCATTTGCCCTTGCAAAGCCAAAACTCCGAGGTAAATTTGAAGATACTGCTAGAACCGCAGAAATGTCTAGACTGATATGAGGCTGGAAAAACATCCAAAACCTATAACAACTACTTTATGCTGTATGCCAATAAGAGGGGAATCATAATGCCAGGGAGCCTGAACAATGACCACTTGGAAATATGGTCTAAAGGTAAAATGATACTATCTCACAGTATGAATGGCTGCGGATAGGTAGTACAAGAAACATGGGAGTGAGATTAGTATGCGTAGCTTGGCCCAGACCCAGCATTTCCACGGCTGAGTGGTGCCTGATAGGCCCTCGGTTCCGAACGGTAGAGCTGCCCATCTCGCTCATAGATTGCTCCGTGGTCATATGATCCCTCTACCCGCACATAATCAGGTTGACCTCGTGAATCCATTGGCTGTGCAATGATATACCGGCTGGAGTTGGGAGGAGCTTGGTTGCCCGTCCGAACCGGGACGTATTCAATCCGTTGCGGAAGGCGCTCCTGACTGTTCGGAGCGTATTCGTGATTCTCGACGACTTCATACCGATCTGGCCTTGAATACTCATAGTATGTCCTCGGCCCGTGAGACTCCCTCTGTCCAAGAGGTGACCGGATCCGATACACAGGCTGCGGTTGCACCTCCTGAATGGGGCTTCTGGAACGGTAGTAAGTCCTGCTGTCGACTGGAATGGTAATAGGAGATCTTGGACGATCCCAATAATGAGCAATTCGCAGCGCATCTCCATTACTCTCAGGTCGCTCGATGCTGTAGCCATTCCCCGAATAGCGATCTTCCACTGCGGTCCTACGATGCGTAGGATGGTCTGAATATGTGTGAAGTCCACGGCCGTTCGATGCCGAATCACTGTCATTTATCAATGCATTCGATGCAGCGCGATGGTAGTTTGTTTGGCTATACATCCCTATGTTTTGGACTTGCGGAGCATTGGTAATGCGGGCATTCCTTGACACAGGCCGACTAACAAGCGTTGAACTGTCAGGACTTATGTCATGCGTGGGTTGAATTAGCCTGTAGTCCTCGCCGTCGAGCGACTTAGTCGAATACTGCTTGGCCTCTACAGCGTCCAAGCTACCTGAATCTACCCTGTCATTAACCGATTTTCTCCAATTGTCTGGCTCAAAGGTCTGAGATCCATGCTTGGCCTCAATATCCGACACCTGCCCAAAGTTTCGTAGGAATTGCTCAGCAGCACGGACATTGGCACTCGCCAACGAATCATGCGTATCATTCCGTATGGTATTTTCCCCATTATCTTCAGCCGCGTGGAGTTTATCGTAATAGTCATCACTACCAAGCTGTCTCGTAGTGTCTGTTATGCMACGAACACTGGCGTCTTCACCACGTTCATAGCTCAAGTATGCTGAAGATGGTATTTTGGCTGGAGGGCGCTGATGCTGATCTTCTCGGTACATTGGTGGTCCACGAACGGGTCGCATTTGGGTAGCACTGAGAATCAATTTTGACAAATCTGTAGTTTCCGGAATCTGATGTTCATAAGATGGCTGATGCCACTCTGGCTTATTTCGTTCGTAATCGGCCAAGTGCTTCTCGTAGATATCAGTTCGCTCAATACCAGAGCCCGCCGTAACAGCATTGCTTTGGTAAGCAGGTTTATGAGGGTCATACTCGTCCTCGCCAGGTAGTTCTGAAGGTCGTGCAATGTCAAAGACGGGCCTAGAGCCATCTCGCGTTTGGTCAGCAGAAATGGACGGCTGGTGATTACGGCCTTGCGAATAATCATCTTTGAAGTAAGATGCCGAAGGAACCTCTCTGTGGCCAGGAATTGGACCAGAACGTAAAGTACTGAGACGTGGTAGTGGCGATGGGAACACATGCGGGAACGCCCATGCTAACAATTCGAGTTTATCATCATCCATTCCGGCCGAGTGCACCAAATCCGCAATTAAATGGCTTTCCGGCAATTCAATCATATCACATGTCCAGTCATATCTCGGTCCATCAGGTCCCGAATTGGGATTTGCAAATGCCTGCGGACCTTCTAGATGTATGGTCCTGAAATGATTGAGMAGATGAGGTAGTGTATACAGTCTTCGATCGCTGGCAGGTGGTTGCGACTGAAGATTAGATGCAAAAATTGTGTTGTGCTGCGTTACACATGTCTTGCAAGCGAGGCCGTTAAGGCTTCGTACAGGCCTCATCTGCGCATTGTTGTCGAGACCATCCAGGAACATTGCCAGGCTTGGTACGGTCGAGAATTTTTCAGAGAATCTAGCAGCGACGTGACGGATCACGACATAGATTCGAACGCTTGCTGGAAGATTCCTGATGTTTGAGGTACCATGCCAGACGTCTCGTGCCTGTTTTGCCATTTCGTCCATCTGGTGCTGATAACCTTCGGTTAATTGGGCCGCGTGGTTGCGGCTCGGATCAAAATGAGGCGGACGGGCCGGAGGAGCTCGAAAGGATTGCTGAGTCCCATAAGCCGTTCCGGGTGCAATTCCATGCGGACTATAGCCATTTTGATAGCCATAAGCATGATATGGTGAATTTATCTCGTACCCTGTTGCAGTCTGTGTCGAGGTTGCCGCTGAGTTGTTCCCTTGCCACTGCTGTAGTTGGCTGTGGGGTGGTTGATGTATTAATGGGTTTGGAAATCCATCTGGCATTGTAGATGAAACCGTAGCAGGATGATAGCCTTGATTGTAAACAGGCATGTGCGAAGTATCAGAATAGGGTGCTGTTTGGCTGCCGTGGTATGTGGTGTTTGTGTGAGCAAAAGACCCATTCCCGGGCTGCTTTGGGCCTGCTTCAAAAGATGTTCTGTAGCCGCTACTTGGATTGAGCCCCTGCTGCTCAACGCTGTTCCACGCACTCGAGCCTCCAGCACCAGGCGATGGGACTTTGTAATGGGCCGATTTGGACGGGCTTGGCTCGGGGTTAAAAGGAGGTTCTTCGGGCCACTCAGCGCGCCAGTAGACTACAACACTACCCATACTTAGGGAAGAAGTATGTTTCGCTGCATAATGCTGAATGACTCCTTCGAAGCCATAGAATTTGAAATTATCATCGCAACCGTTGCACAGAAAAAGTTCCCTCTGGAAATGTTCCGTGAATGGCTTAACCTTGGTGTCAAAGAGCCATTTCATATTTTCAAGGGTCAACGTTTGCGTTGAAGGACCGTTCGGCGGATCGCTTCTGATTAGCTGTCCTGCGCCGGCTGCAGTTCCGTTCGCAAGGGCGATATCGTCGTAGAACCGCTGACGTACGTACAATAACACGTCTGCCGCAAATTTTGGACTATTCTCCTTTGTTACGGCTCTCCCGCCGAGCCAGCGCTCATCTATCGCTGCATCAGCCAGGACACTCAATTTGTCTCGAACAGGCGCTTGAACGCTGTCCCAATGGCGATCAATGCTTTCTTTGGAATCCTTGGATTGCGTCTCTTGATGACGCCTCTGTTTGGACTCTGATTGCAGGAGCTCGTTCTGCTGGACCTGCTCCTGTTCTCGTTTCTCGGCATTGGCTCGCTGACTTAACAAGCGAGGCTTCAGTAACTCCCACGCCGTATCTGCCAGGGGAGTAGGAATCTGTATAGCGGCCTGGAAAGACTCCATGTGACTGAGTATGTTTGGAAGTAGAGGGGGATCAAATAACGAGCACCGACGCTCGATCTCCGCTCGGCGGGCCGCTTTTGCTTCGTTTATGTCTTTGATGGTGCGCTCGGGTCGCACCGTTGGCATTTGTGGTGGGAGTTGGGGAACCGGAGAATTATGGAAGGGACCTGTGTTAATCCAAGGAGCGTGGTACATCGCTTGGCAGGACACAGTCAGCATAATAATGTTTTTCTTCCTCGAGACCGATGGAAGACTTACTGGGATGTTGCGGATATTGATAAGAATCTGCAGGTGGCATGACAGTATTGGGAACTTGGACGTTATTGTAGTTCAAATTAGACGGCGCAGGTTGCAAGGCGGAACCATGTGGATCAACATCACGAGGCTTTGGTTGATCCCGCGTCGTATTCAAGCTGGTTGAGCTTCCTACTGTCTTGACCTGAGGTCGTAGGTTCACCTTTTTGAGACCTCCCCTCGCTTCCCACTGTTCCCATCGGATGGTGTCATTAATACGCTCTCTACCTTCCTCAGGTAACCCTTTGTTCCATTCTTGAGCGGAAGCAGCCCCGAGCTCTTTGACTTTTTCTAGCTCTTGTTTGATCTGCTGCACGTGTGGCTTGTAGTAGCGCTTGACAATCCTAGTTGAAGGAGGTGCTGCGGTTTCGCGCAAAAGCGTATTTGGTATGTAATGCATCGAGCTTGATACAAATGCGAACGGGAGAGCGGGTAAGAGGATTGAAGGGCACTCGGACGAGAGAAGCAGGTCCACCTCCTAAAACAGAAATCAGTATACGAAAAGCGATAGGAAATTTTTGATAGAAATCGTCTGGGACCTTTTCCGAAGATTTTTCCAAACATGGGCCACAACAGCGGATACCGAAAGACCAAATGACTCGCACACTTTGTTCACCAGGACCCGATTCCCAGGGATTAACATTTCCAAAGGTGGCTCCAGAAATCTTCGTCGTGCCGCAGAGTTGGCAGGTTTGGCCGCGGAGCAGACGCCACATATCCAATTCCCGTAAACCGCGCAATGGCTTAGGCAATCCTGCAGCAAAGCGCCTCCTCGACGCAGCCCATATGGTTTCGCTGTCCAAGGGCCGGACGCCCGTTCTAGAAGAAGCTGTCGCCAACTTTGATCCATTGGGTGGGGACGTTAAATATGAATGGAACGCACGATTTACACGTAATAATCGACCAAGAAAAACGGGGGGAACGAAACGGAAAACATGATGCCACAGCTCAGGAGGCAGAGTATCCACTTGCGTTTTGGCAGTACGGGATTTGGACTCTGCATCTAAATGGCCGTTCATCTTGGTTCGTTTGATGCCTTGGGACCTCTTAGAAAGTAGCTCTCCATCATCCTCGGCAGGGTTCTGGCCACTACCGGAAACAAGGTGCTCCTGTGGCTTTGGTCCAGCTTCAGCAGAATAACACGTCTCTGGGCCTGGATCACGTTTCCGCTTATGTTGTCCATTCAAGAGGTTACTGCCGAGATCTCCTGGGCTCTGATGTCTATGGGTCCATAGCCGTTTCTCTTCGGACAGGGTTCTCACCTTGGAGGACATATCTGCGGCTGGAGACACGTTTCCAGTTGCCAGAGTGCTTACCTGGCCAGCATGCAGGTTAACTTCTTCGGGGGGAGTCGGAGCATTTTCTTCGATAGGCTCCGAAGCAGCATACAGGTCAGAAGACGAAGCAGTACTGATCGGGGAGGAAGCCATTATAAAGGTCCATGAACATTCCTTGAGCGGCAGGATATAACGCACCCGGGGCTCTTAAGCGTGCGCAGATAAGATCCGACTCACTATGCATCTACCAAGGTAGATATTGTCACGGGATCTTGACAGGAAGGAGAAGGAACTTGAACGGATCGAGGGGCGATGAAGACTCGAAAACAACTGTCCAGAGCTGGCATATGGAGCAGTTGATGATTGGCACCAGCGATATGTAGCAGACCTAGATGACGGGGACGACCAATGCTCCTGCGGGACCAGACGCTGGGTAGGGAGAGTAGAAATGGAGATTCTGTGTCAAAGATGGTGAAGATGTGGGCCTACGAGCATTTGACTTGACTTCTCCGAAAGTGAAGCGGACTAGGCGCACTAGCGTGCTGATCGTTGATTGGCTGCCACAGCGGCATCGATTTTCTCGGAGACAACGGGCTGAGAACGAAGAAAGTTCGAAACACAGCTTTCTATCGCTAGAAGCATTTGCACAGCGAAGAAGAGCTCGTGCCGTCAAACTCATCCATGTCTCGTTAGTGCTACCCGGCCGTTCATTTGTATCATAATTTTCTTATCCCATCTCTGGGGCTATGGCGACGTTGAATACCTCAGCCAATGGCCCAGCCATATCCAAAAGTTACCAGTCGGTGATCAACTCTTCCACGGCGTCGTCTTCCAAGCATCCATCACATGGGCAATGGGTCGTCTTCTCTGTTTCAGCGCCCCTCGCCAACGCCTTCCAACCAGATGCAGGAAGCAAAGAGAGTGTGCTAAAAGTACAGAGCACTGGTGGTAGGTGGATACTTTCGCCGATTACATTAAAACCGAGATGGACTCACATGGCTTTAGACGGAGATCTGGCGGATCTCATCGATGAGTTCTCAGACGGCAGGGTCCAGTTTGCCTTTGTGAAAGTGAATGATCCAAACACAACATTACCCAAATTCGTCCTCATAGCCTGGTGCGGCGAGGGAGTCCCTGAGCGAACAAAAGGATATTTCACCAGCCATGTAGCTACTGTTTCCAAGATCCTCCATGTATGTACGCCATCCCCTTCAACCAATGCAGATTGTAAGATTCTGATAGGCTTTAGGGTTACCATGTGCAGGTGACTGCTCGATCTGACCGTGACCTTACACCCGAGAGTATCATGCAGAAGGTTTCCGATGCGTCAGGATCGAAGTACTCTGGCAATTCAGGGAGTGCTGCCAGCTACAATGGTCCACCGCCTCCACTTTCTTCCAAACCAGCCATTACACCCACCCAAAGTAGTCGAGGTACTGGTAGCTTCAATCCCTTGGCGAGCTCTCGATCAAACTTGAACGCCCCCAAAGATACTCGTGTGGATGATGACGGGTGGGGTCAAGACGCCCCCCCTGTCACACGCACTGGCCTCGAGAAAGTACAGTCGTCCTACCAACCGACAAAGGTGAACATGCGTGAGCTTAGCTCTCAAAAAGCGGACCCATCAGCGTATAGTGTGCCGAAAGCAGATAATGAACCACCAAGTGACGTTGTAAGAGGCGGTTATCAGCCTGTAGGGAAAGTCGACATAGCCGCCTTACGAAGACAAGCCAAAGAAGCTGGGCATGGGGCTGATGATCGGCCTAACGTTGTAAAAGGTTCATATGAGCCGATAGGCAAAGTGGACATTGCTGCACTCAGGGCTCGCGCACAACCGCCTTCCGAACATGAAACTCCAAGCAGCGCTTCCCCAGCTACTACAGGTGCATCTTCACGAAGCGATGAGCAGAAGACTCTACCAGATAGATCCACACCCCTCACAAGCTCCGAACGTCTTACGTCCATGCCAAAACCGAAGGTAGCCAACCGATTCACTGGTCAATCGACCAGTTTTACCGGCACTAAAGCTCCCGTGCCTGTTGGCTATGGTCTTGAGTCCAAGCCAACCCCATCCGCACCCCCGGTTGGTGTAGGCAGGACCTTTGCGGATCAAGGGGGGAAAACTCCAGCTCAACTATGGGCAGAAAAAAAGGCACGTGAGCGAGGTTTCACTGGTGCTAGCGATACTGAGCCACCTACCAGCTCCAGAGCCCCAACTTCTCCAATCCCAAAGCAGAGCTCAGGAGGTGGGGAATGGAAGAGTGGTTACTCAGGGAAGAGTTGGGCACCTGTGCAAACCACGCGGACCGGCCAGTCCGCTAGTAGTGTTGGAGAACACCGCACAGGTGAAGGTGAACAAGGCCAGGAAGAGCATATTCCTGCTTCTGCTGGAGGTCTTGGTGCCATCAGGGACAGATTCAAGGACGCTCCTCCCATGGGTGTTGCAAGCGTTGGTTCCAATCGATCCGCGCCAAGTCCACCTCCTCTTGATACGTCAAACAAACCTAATGCTGGCCGTGGTATTCCTATCCCCGGCCTTCCATCGAGACCGTCGCAGACTCAGCCGGAAGAAGAAGAAGAAGAAGGAGTGAGGATGCCGTCACCACCTGCTCAGCCCCCACGAAGTCCTACACCCCCAACACCACCGGCAATGGGCTCGGGCTCGCCAATACGCATTGCAATGCCCGTGGCACGAGGCCAGGAGTCAGCGCCTGAGCACGACGATGCTCGAGAAGAGCAATTCTCACCTCCCCCAGCGATGCCGACTCATTCCCTTGCGCAGCAGATCCCACATGAAGATGACCTCACAGACGAGCCGTCCGGACATGATCCCGCTCGCGGCGCTGGTGAGGCTGCCGCAGCTGCTTCATTTGGCGAACCGGCGGTGCAAGCAGCGCCCGTGAGCACACAAGCGGGAGGGAAACGCGCCTTAGTCCAATTTGACTATGAGAAAGCGGAAGACAACGAGATTGAATTAACGGAAGGTGAGCACGTAACGAATATTGATATGGTCGACGAAGACTGGTGGATGGGCCAGAATTCACGAGGTGAAGTCGGTCTATTCCCTAGCAACTATGTAGAGTTGGTTGCAGATGACGATCACGGTGCTGCTGGGGCTTCAACACATACTTCAGCTCCAGTGCAAGACCATAGTTCTCAACCTGAACCTACTAAACATATGGGAAACCCTGAGGCAGATCAAGGGCGCACGGCTACGGCGCTGTACGATTATGACGCGGCTGAAGACAATGAGCTGACCTTTCCCGAGAATGCCAGAATTACTGGAATCGTAAGTTAGAACTCCAGACATTTCGTATTTGACTTATGATTTTCTCAGGAATTCCCGGATGACGATTGGTGGTCTGGTGAATATGCAGGCAAGCAAGGTTTGTTTCCAGCAAATTATGTTCAACTGGAACAGTAAAGTATGGTATGAAAGCAAGACCGTCCCATTATCGGATGAGCTATGTCAATATAGCGTGCGGATATCAAAACAGCGACAATATCATACAATCACCAAAGCTTTTTCCACCTGCGTATCTGGTACACCAGTCTCGACCACCCATCGTTCAATGTGCTTGGTCAATCAACATATCATGACCCATTACGAGATGAGCGAGGCGCCGCATTGAACAAGTCTACCTTTTACGTTTCCTGCTTCTGATTTTCCTAGATTTTAAAGATGGCGGTTTCACTGTTTTTTGTTTTTGGCATAAAAGAAGTTGGCTCCAACTGGGGTCAATTCGTTATCCTTCGCCCAGTCCCTGACACCCTTTCCTATCTTTCCATAACCCCAGTGCGGTCTTTCGCTAGGTTTCTGGGGCCCTGCATCGTCCTGTCCATCCTTTTTGGATTTGGACGCCAGCAGCACGAAGACATAGCGATGAAACCCAGTTCCTGGCGGTGGTGCCGGTGGGAAATAGGACATTAATTCCTTTACCTTGCCGCTGCTCCCAATAGTCTCCAGTCCAGGTCCCCAAGAGTGGAACGTATCGTCCATGGCCTCCCTGAGAGTCGGAAGCTGCACAACTTGGTCCACAGAGCTGGTATTTGAGAGAAGCCCAGTGACAATCCAATGGCACATCTCAGCTTTTGTGGGATCAGAGCGAGAAGTGGCATCTGGGTCAGTAAGAATGAAGGTATAAGTAGCATTACTGTGAATTGTTGGAGTAGGTAATGCGCCGTCATCTTTACTAACATGGTGGACAATCACATTTGGGGTTGATGAAACAGCTTTTGGCTTTATCTTATTGCCCAAATCGACAGTCTTGTGCGCAGATGGATACGTGACATTGATGGAAAAGAGAGGCTCAAAGTCGTCATCCAAGACTATGCCGGAGAATGAAGGTTAGAACTCCAAATAAAGCACTTTTTCTTAGCAAAATACGCCTTACCGTCTGGGATTATCTCGGCCTTTTGAAGACTAGCATGCTGTCACTACGACGCCATAGTGGCCCCTTCGGATACCTCTTTACCTTACCTCTCGCGAATGCTTAAGGCCGATTCAACTAAAACGGATTGCTGGATACCATCCCATACAGGGGCGCTAGCAGCAATGTGAAGGCTTGCCAACACTGCGGTAAATGTCATATAGAACATTTTGATGTGTACTCGATGAGAAATTGTTTAACAGCATGTAAGACACGGGGAAATCGAGAAGAAGTTCTTCTTTCTTCAGCAAGCTGTATGACCGTGCGCATAACGTCATCCCCTAATCCGGGGTAAAGAGCCGCTCCCAGGAGGGCGATAGCTTAGCTGCTTAGTCATCGCCCGCTGGTGCGGCGGAAAGGATCGGCAAGCGGAGCTACTTGTAAACATGCTTTGGTGAAAAGGTCCAGAATATAATGTCCTTGTGAATCATTATCTCGGCCCCTTCCACACTTTCGCCGCACCTTTAATTGTTCTCTGATGGCACAGATGGGCTTATAGGCAACAGTTGCTTCATTAGTATTCGACACAATAGTCCAAGACTCGGGTTTGGGGCTCGTGACGAGGGGGGATCGTGACGAAGCCTTTGGCTGACCCATATATCTACTATCCCATCTTGCAGCTATACTCGCGGACTCCATCATGGCTGCTCTTGGGGAAGACCTGCTTGCCACCGTAAACAAGTTACAGGATTTGGTGTTCAATACAATCGGCAATGACTCTCTGGACCTTCCGCAAATCGTGAGTATAGCACAACACGCCCTTTTAGAGATTTCTGTCTTTGCTCTCCGCAATACTAACAAGGCCCAGGTCGTTGTTGGCTCACAATCTTCAGGGAAATCATCAGTCTTGGAGAACATCGTTGGAAGAGATTTCCTGCCCCGAGGTAGCGGTATCGTGACACGAAGACCTCTTATCTTACAGCTCATCAATGTCCCGAGTGAACGAGATGACAAGCCGGACTATGACGAGGTGCACATCCCCCATACATCAGCGAGCGTGGCAGGTCAGGGAGAATGGGCAGAATTCAATCATCTTGGGGGACAAAAATTTCGAGACTTCGGCGCGGTCAAACGAGAGATCGAGAACGAAACTGCGAGGATAGCAGGAAGCAACAAGGGTATCAACAGACAGCCGATTAATCTCAAAATCTATTCGCCTCACGTTCTGAGCTTGACCTTGGTTGATCTGCCTGGGTTGACCAAGGTCCCCATAGGAGACCAGCCGACGGACATCGAAAAACAGACAAGGAATCTGATTTCGGAGTACATCGCCAAACCAAACAGTATCATATTAGCTGTCTCACCAGCCAACGTCKATATAGTAAACTCGGAAGCTCTGAAGTTGGCCAGGCATGTCGATCCCATGGGCCGAAGAACCATAGGCGTCTTGACCAAGATTGACTTGATGGATCATGGTACCAATGCCCTGGACATTCTTTCCGGCAGAGTCTACCCACTGAAACTTGGCTTCATTGGTGTCGTCAACCGATCGCAACATGATATCCAAGGCAACAAATCGCTGGCGGAAGCTCTTAAATCTGAAGCGGACTTTTTCAAACACAATCCAGCGTATCGAAATATGGCCAATCGATGTGGTACACAATTTCTTGCAAAGTCTCTCAATGTCACCCTCATGTCACATATTCGAGATCGATTACCCGACATCAAAGCCAGATTGAACACCTTAATGGGGCAAACCCAGCAGGAACTCGCAAGTTACGGCAACAAGCAGTTCAGTGGCAAAGAGCATAGAGGTTCGCTAATATTGCAGCTCATGACTCGATTTGCTTCTTCCTTCATATCGTCCATTGACGGTACATCCATGGAGATTTCAACAAAAGAGCTAGGAGGCGGAGCAAGAATATACTACATCTTCAACTCGGTTTTCGGAAACTCTCTCGAAACCATTGATCCTATCCAAAATCTCTCTGTTCTCGACATAAGAACTGCTATTCGAAATTCTACCGGTCCAAGACCTAGTCTCTTTGTGCCTGAGCTGGCATTTGACTTGCTCGTAAAACCTCAGATCAAGCTCCTTGAAATACCGAGCCAACGTTGTGTCGAGCTAGTGTATGAAGAGCTAATCAAGATATGTCATACATGTGGTTCCACCGAGCTCTCCAGATTTCCACGATTGCAGGCCAAGCTCATCGAAGTGGTCTCAGACCTACTCCGAGAACGACTTGGACCGGCTTCAAGTTATGTCGAGTCACTCATCTCCATCCAACGCGCCTACATCAATACGAACCATCCCAACTTCCTCGGTGCCGCTGCGGCAATGTCGTCGGTCATACAAAGTAAGCAGGAGAAAGACAAGAAGATTGCTGCCGCTGAAGAACGTAAAAAGCGAGAGAGAAGGCGGATGAAGGAGCTAGTCGGAAGCGGTGTGAACGGCACCGAAACACCTGAAGACGAGGAAGAGGCCGCGGAGGATTCGAAACCCATGCCGATAAGAAATCATTTACACAAGGCCGGCAGAAGTATGTCGCCTGCTGTTGGTCGTAATCATGAAAACGGCCATATCAGTATGCCCGCAAACCTGAACTCCTCACCGCCGAGATTCAGCGGGGCCACAGCGGCCGGAAACACTCGAGACTCATTCTTGAACTACTTCTTCGGCAAAGAGGGTGGCATACCTTCAGCCAACATGGTAGCTCCAACAGGGACCCGGCACGTCAGCCATAGCACGGAACCGAGCTTCAGTCAGAGCATTCGGCGAGGGGATACCCGGCTTATGGAACGGACACCTTTACCGATGCCTCCGATGCAGCCTAGTCAGGACGAATATGCCAGTCGTGACTATGACTATGACTTGCAATATGTATGTCTTTCCTGTTCATTATCCAATATCTTGTATTAAAAGAGAGACTAATAATGTCAAATAGCCCCCTACGCCCACCGCTGCAACCGACAACCCCGAACTCACCGAGCGTGAAGCGCTCGAAACAGAGCTTATCCGCCGCCTCATCTCGTCATATTTCAACATTGTTCGTGAATCCATCGCCGACCAAGTCCCCAAGGCGGTGATGCATCTACTCGTCAACCATTCCAAAGACGTGATTCAAAACAGACTCGTGAGTGAATTGTATAAGGAAGAGTTGTTTGGTGATTTGTTGTATGAAGATGATGGGATTAAGGCTGAGAGGGAAAAGTGTGAGAAGCTGTTGACGACGTATAGAGAGGCGGCACGAATAGTTGGGGAGGTATTGTGAGTCGTTTCATTGAATCATTCACCGCGGTGATTTCTATAGAAGTGTGGACGCGATGATAGCGAATTGTACGTATAGAACATGATTGGAAGCGGCTTTGGGTTGCGAAAAGGGTTCGCTTGGGTCTTTCAGGGGGGCCTCTACTCTGCTTCTTGGATCCGTGTCTGGACGTGTCGGAACCACTTCTCCACCTTTGGCAAATCAACTGTATATATCTTGGTTGTCTTATACATCATTATCAAGTGTGAACAGTATTTAATTGGACCAAGCTCATCGCTTGCTTGACGAAATTCACCAATGTGTACTCGATCGGGTTAATCAATAGGAGAAAGACATTGATATTTTCGAATCGGCTGGCTGCCATTATGTGGGTCTTTATCCTACCGAGTCCGCCAATGCTAAGGAACATCATATCCTATGTACCATCCTCCAATCCAATCACMCTACTGTTGCTTTTTGTTTTCCTTCCCCTTTCCCCCGATCCTCTGCCCTTCCCACGTCCAAAGTCCTACACTCCCAAAGACGACCCCAGCCCCTACGAGCACCCCTAGCGGCAGATCATTGCCAAACAGCCAAATACTAAGCAGCAAGCTCACCAACTTCCTGATATTGAGTACGATGGTGACGCCTAGTGCCGTAGAGCGTGCGCTGAGGAGATTGACGCCGCGGATGCAGAGGAACTGGGTTAAGGCGTTGAGAGCGAGGTAGAGGATATCTTTTGGGATGGATAATGACGGAGATGGAAGGCCCAGTATTTGCTCTGCATTGCTGGTTTTTGTGTTCGGTAGGAGGAATTGCAAGTATGCAGGTTGAAGCCGAACCGGTGGTGAGGATGTGAATTTATAGAATTGCGATTTCAATGACGGCAAGAAAGGCAGGAACAGAGGCAGGGATAGAAAATGGCTGTAGAAGAGGTTCTCTTGCCAATGTGATCCATACGTAGAGTAGGTGATCTGGGTGTAAAGGCCCATGATCGCGGAAAGAATCTGGGCAAATGCAAGGATCGCGAGTCCAGAGATGAAAGATGGGTCAATCTTGGCGGGGCCTGAAGTCGATTTGCCCTTCAAGTTCTTTCAGCCTCGAAGGTTTTATAGAGGGAATATAAATTGATGCTGTACTAACCTTGGATTGGGCATCAGCCATTGCTGCAATTGCGATCCCAGCAGTGAGCATGGCGACACTCAAGATCTGTACAGGTGTATAGCGCTTCCCCCACACGAAGCCTACCAGCATACTCGTGACGCTGCCACCGCTTCGGAGGATAATGTGGACTGGGACGGAGATGTTGTACCCAAAGGCATAGTTGTTGAGCAGGTTTACGGCGAAGAAGAGGATGATGTTGGGAAGCCATCGAACCAAAGGGATCGCTCGAGGCTTGAGGAAGAAGGGCGGTCGACGGAGAGATAGCTGGTTAGGTAAAGCGAACAGCGCTGTGATGAGGAATTGAACGAAGGTAATCAGGTTCCCTGGGCGTTTGTCAGCATTGACAACGCGGCCGTCAATGGAAATAGAGCTTCAACAAACCAGCATCCGGTCGTTCCCTGGCCAGACCATCAGCGAAAGCGAAGAAGCAGATGTATCCATCCACGACTCACTTCACTATTGTCTCGAGAGCGAAGACCTAGGACTCATCAGCGTCTGACTTGGGCTCCGAAGTAAAAGTGATGGACATTTGAGCAACAGCCACCGAATATCAGTGTGAAGGTCACTCCCCAGCTGATCAAAAGCGGCAGGAAATCCTGGATCGTTGCCGCTGTGATCCCAATGGCTTTTGACAAGGTGAAAGGTGCTTCGGGGTCAAGCCCGGGCTTGGCAGTGTCGAGCAGAGGGCCCACGTTGATCTGTTTGGTGCCTGGCGGAATCTGTGGGTCGACGGCGACTGTTGGAGTCGCCTTACGACGCCGTGTACTGCCTGTAGGTGCCGGCGGGGTGCTCGGGCTGGAATTCTTCATGCCTCTTTAATGAGCTTCACCAATCAGCTGAGGTTAATATCGAGGTAAGGAGTTTCAGTAAGGTAAGGAATGTTACCGGAAGTGGAAAGGCGGTTAAAAGGTCGGCGCGGGTCTCATACGTCATCATGCATAAGATGTGGCTTGCCGCCCTGACGATCATCCGCAGTAAATACTCCAACTGAATGAGACGAGATAGAATTCCGCTAGAGATTGATATCAAATTGCCTGGATTCGAGTCAGGCAAAGCAGAGATAGCGTCTACTGGAAATTCATTCGGATTGTTCCACTTGCTTGTACCTCATCGTACTTTGTCTAGTTACCCCATGCGCCGGTCAGGGTTCGTTGCCGCTCTCCATCAACCTTCATCCGCATTTCGTATACCGGCCGTTTGCCAGCATTATCTAGATCGGCAGATTGTCTTGATCTGCTAATGCTTTCATACCGATCCGGGAGCTTGTTCGTGCCTGTGATCGCCACCTTTCAGCTCGTCATTCATCAATGGAATGACATTAGGTAGTGCGATAGTACACAAGCTCATCCCTCTACTCACGAAGCACTGTGGGATGGTGCTGCTTACAATGCCGAAAATACAAAGAGCTGTGAGAACAACATATTAGCTATCCATCGCCATTAGAAATTGAAGGTCGTGGAAAACTCCACTTACATTATTCGTCGCCGCAATCGCAATGCTGTCCTCGAACGGGTGCCAGCTCATGTGCAAAATCTTTTTATTGAAGTCAATCTGGTCCGCGTCCGTTTCCTTCCTCATTCGGCCGCCTTGACCCCCGATTCCGGCGGCTGGACTCCCAGCTCGTGAATTCCCTTTCTTATTGCCTGGTCCGTTCGCGGCGCCGCCCGATGGGTTGATTGGTGTCGGCACACCGACCTTCTTGGCTTTGAAAGCTGATTTGTCTGCCTGAAGAACCACCTCCATCTCCTTCTCTGGATCTGACGGATATATCATGAAATTGTTGTTGTAGCTACCTGTCATTACGTTCTTAGCGTCGCCCGAGAACACAACCTCGAATTTGTCGAAGATGCTGTCGTTTTCGTACGTGTCGCATAGACGAGGTCGAAGATGCTCGTGGATGGGGATAGTCTTTACTGGAGTCCGTTCCATGTTGACGTCCCAGATCTTGACTGTCAGATAATCGCGCGAAAGAATGTATCTACCGTCATGAGAGAAGCGAACATCGGATATTGATGAAATAATCTCGGAGAAAAATGAGCGGGATGAGGGATCTTCCTCTTGTTCGAATTCTACGATTAGAAAAGTTAGCCCGGCGATGGGAGATGCTAGTGAAAGTACGTACGTTTTGCGTGCTGATCGCATAAAGCGCTCTCCCTCATGTCAGCCAGTTTGATTGTTCCTTTGGAGCTCGCATACATAAACCAGTTGCAGCTCTGTGGGTGAAACTCGGCGGCTGTGATGACCTCGGTAAGCTCTTCCATATTCGCAGGCTTGATGTCGACAATATTGAAACTTTGGTCCTGAATATTGAGATTCCATAGATTGATGCGCAGGTCGTCACTACTTATGAATGTTTCCCCGTCACTATTTACTGATATGCTGTTGATGTGATATGCATGAGCATTGGCATATGTCCGTCTTGGAACCGCGGCCACAACGGTGTCATGATGCGTGAGACGAGGTAACTTGAGCGAAGCAGCGTCCCGGAATGAGATATTCGGGTTTGGTCTCGGAGGTCCTCCACCACCCCCAAGCGCTCCCCCGGGGGTAAGGTCATGAGATAGATTATTCTCGGCCACTACCTTTAACGATTTCTCGAAGACTTTCCACAACTTTATCGTCTTGTCATTTGTTGAGAGGAGGTAGTGCGAAGCATTCTGCCTTCGGCACCATTTGATCTTGTTGATCTTTTCCTCAATCTCCAAGGATTTAAGATAATCAAATTCGGGCTCATGCGATTGGAACTCGGTGTGAAATTTGTACTCGCAGGTCTTTTTCTGTCAGGGCGTCAGCATTAATTCACCGAATAAGCTGTGATTGCAATGATAGAATCTTCAGCAAAAGTCCACGAACCGTCTCATTCCTCTCAAAAAGCACCACCCGGCCACCTTTGTCTCCAGTCGCAAGGTAATTCCCAGTATGGTCAAATTCGACAGTAGATATTATATCCGCTGGCGTACACCCATGTTAGTACTGACTGCTGAGCTGGCTCCTTGTTCTTCTTCCTGAGGAAAACGCACCTTCTGTGATATCCTCAACATCACCCTTGTCTCCGAAACATCTAGAATGAAGGTTTAGCCAGCGTTCAGGGTCATCAAATGAGCGCTTGACATTGCTCATCTTGTCAAGCTGAAAAGCATATATAAAAGCGTTGAATCCGGGAAAAGATTTTTATCTGGCGCTGGTGTGGGCCGTTTCGAGAGAAATCGTGATGTGACACTCACTGTGTGAATTTCCATGTTGGAGACGCAGCCCCGTCTTCAGCTACCATCTTCCTGCTTCCCAATCCAACTCTTCCGGAATGTTGATTTCAATAAGACCAGAGCGGTTTTATGATGATTTGAATAGGGCCACAGTGGTTTTCTGTTGATTAGAGGCCTCTCACTTTTGCTGCCTTGCTGAGAAGGATCGTGAAATTATTGTTGAATGAACAAAGGTGAAGACAAGTGGCAAAGCCGCATAGACCAGATGTGAATGACTTGTAGGATGCGTCACAGTAGATGGAGATATAGCTGAAGCCCTTGAACTGATTGCAATTGGGAATAAGAATCCGTTAGCCACCGGCAGCTGGTAAGGTTGGCTGGACTTAGGTCGAAAGGCCTATGAGGGTAGGGAATACAGTAGTGGCTGCATCTGGTGCCTGCAGATGCCAGTGGAATCAGGCGTCAAGCTGCTTTGGAGTAGTTCGATGCATAGATCAGCTAAGTAATAGAGGTGAAGCGACTTGCGCACTTGATGGCCGACGCCAAGAAATCCATCATCATTCGACCCGCTTAAAGACAAGGGCCGAGGCAATACAACATAGTGGACAAGCCACTGACCACTGGACCTACCATTTACAATATGATGAAAAATTGGAAGTCTGCAATTTCAGGGCTGCTTAATTCCTGGATGGAAAACTTGTGAAGTCGAAAGCTACGTTATTTTTCTATCTACGATAAAAAACACTTTAACTACGACTTCGCAATCCCCATTCCGTCTCTATTGATGGACCAACGTAAAAAAACAAGGGATGGAGAGTCTCCCCAAATCAGCGTGGCCAGAGATCCCTCTATGACATTCAATTCTCGGGTAGGAGCATCAGCTGCTGCACTGATTCGCGACACTGTTCTCTGTCCGGACCCGAGGTCCATTGTAAACGAGCTTACCTCTTCGACAGTCAACGCTGGAAAGAACGACGTCTCTCAAGGCTTTCCGGGACCTTCAGCAKAGCATACCCCACCATCATCATCGTCGAAGTCGGCTCCCTTTCAATCAACAGGAGATGGAGCTAGGGATAATGCACAGGACACCTTCCGATCGGACTCGACTTCGTGGAACCGCCAGGCTGTCGAGGTCGAGTTTGGGTCTTTCCTTGCTGGGGAGCAGGATCAGTCTGGAGCGGAGACGCCTAATTACTGTGAGGCTACAAATGGCAGCAAATTCTCGCAGTATGGGGAGGCCAATAGGCAGTTCATTAGAGAGGGTCCTAACACAATATCAGCTCTCGCTACTTCATCTGCGCCAGTCAGGAGGACATCTGACCCAAAAGAAGATCAGACAGACGGTGCGGCTGTAGTGGCTTTACTTTCAGATCCATCTTCCAGCGTTGACAACATGCTTGATCGTCCACCAACGAACGTTGATCATAGATGTGGTCAAGTTGTGAAGGATTGTCGCAAGGATCAGGGTCCGCGGGAAACGTTACTGTTCACAAACTGTCACCGTCCGTTCGGGCTTATTCCTGACTTCTCAAGAGACCCGGCAAGCCTATATACAGACGCAATAAATCAAGGCTTAAAGTCGCGGATAGATTTGGAAGATGAGTCCACTGTTCTACCGTCGCTGACTTATGGTGGTGAGAATTTTGAGATTGAGCCATGGCTGGAGATATTGACAAGGTATCATGACGACGTCTGGGGTGATATAACCCCCTACGTCAACGCTGCCCGTGAAGAAGCGAATAGTCTCCGAAACGTTGATGATAATCAGCAACCGCGAAATTATCCAGCAATACGGAGACTTGCCATGGTCGTTAGTCACCTTCGAGATAGAGTTGATAATTGAACGTCCATCCCAGCTGTCGCAGCCGGTGAACCACATCTAACCAAAGAAATCATGTCCATTGGTCAATGAACTGTCCTCTTTTACTAACTCAATTCAGTCTCTCGCAGCAGCATTAAGACATGCTCGTAGGTCCACATGGTCACAGCACTGGCCGGGGCGGATTTTATCAGACTTATCCCAAGACCCCGATATAGTCCTCTCCAACCTTCATTGGTGACGATGGATCGACCGGTCGCCCAGACGCCTTTGTATAGAGGGATGGTCCCGCCTACATAGCGCGATCTTGTCGGGCCTTGCACCTGCAACCGTTTTCGGATGAGGTCAAGTGGGAAAACACTGGTCTTTGCAATGACACCTGATATGATTCCGGCTGAAGCGTCCCCTGATCCGAATGGAAGAGCCACCATTGCCAATGGAGGTCGAAGTATCTCATATGCGCTGAAAAACATCCCCATGTATGGTACGACCTGGACTACTGCGGGTGTCAAACCTTGGAAAAAGCCTTTGAAACCTTCGGTACGTGCGATGTCTGATACGCTAGACCGCAAATTTGAGTATATTCTATCCGTTCCCTGAGCGGCAAACCGGGTACGCAGAAGGTCAAGCGGGTACGTCAGTGATGTTGCTACTGCACCTGCGGAAGCTCCAGAGAGAAACGAGTCAACGGTACATGGAAACGAGAAAGGTTGGAGCAGCTGGTTGGTGGTGCGATACGCCGAGAACTGGACGGCGCCATATGCGATGTATAGTAATTCTGCCGGCACGTTACCTTTCCAAAAGGCCTGTTTTGAACAGTGACAGAAATTAGCCTACGTGTACTAGGTCATGTAGAAGTATTTACCGTAACACCCTCCTGGCTCAAAATGGTCCTAAACGTATCGATGGTGCCACTTCGACCGAAAGCTGTCGTCTTTCTACATGCCCGTCCGCTGGTCGGACGAGTCTGAAGCTGTAGGCGTATTTTAAGAACATCGAGCGGAGCTATACAAAATCTTCCGAACGTTAGTCGCATCATGTTCATGCTTCCTAGTACACCACATGCCTTGACACGAGACCGGCGACAGCTCCAGCAACAATGACTTGCCCTTTCGAACCCTGCGAAGACAGCTATTAGCGCTCTGAGCCGTCGGAGATTGCTTCAAGACGTTCACCTCATCTTTCAGATGACTACCACCACCCGACATCCATTAGAAAGCTATTCTCAAAAAGCTTCTATTGCTGGCATTGAATGACTTGGCTGTCGACAGATTCGAGGAACAACATGGTATTAGTCCAAGAGGGAATGCCAAGAACTTCTTAATCGATGCCGCGCTTAGTTTAATACTGCAAGCGCGAAGCGCCATTAAGGGGAGACTTTGGACAGTCCAAGTACATTTGCATAAGGTGAGGTTTTAACAAGTCTCTAAATCGTCCTATTCAAAAGACACTAGACTGGTCAACTCGTATTAAAGATGAGTCAATATCTCAGTCATCGTGTATTGCTACAGCGAATCATCCCATCATTTCATAGAAATCGCAGCAGTAATGCAAGAGCCCCCCAGGTCTCTAGACCAGGAACTCCTTGTTTGGCGACTGTTTATGTCAATATGAAATGGCGAACTAGCTGCCAGAGCTACTCAACCACCAGAACCCGAGTCTTTCCCCGGACACTAGAAGAATGTCCTCCTAAACAGCAGCCTTACTTTCCTGCGTCCTATCAATGTTCTTGGCCTCAGTCCGAGGGTTTCTCTTATTCCTTCCCTTCTGTATTTCTTCGTGACAGCTGCTCTTGTGTTCTCTGCGTTGATCCTTCAACAACGCAGAAGAGGTTCGAGTCAGCTGACATCCCACCTGATATACATCCTGCGTCCTTAGATCTTCGTGATGATGGCAGCGTCCAAATCAAATGGGAAAGAGATATTCCCGGGTTTGATGACCACATGAGTGTCTACGATCCATCCTTTGGTGATAGAAACAAGGATCTTCAGTCCCGGTTGGAAGCTACGTCTAATGCCCAAGATCGGCGCATCCCGTGGGACTACAAAATCATATCACGCAAGATTGAGACCGTTGATTTCAGCTCATACATGAATTCCCCTGCTAAACTTTTTTCCTCTTTGGAACACCTAAATCAATTTGGCCTCTTGTTCTTGCATTCTGTGCCCTCTCGTCTCGACTCCGTCACCGCTATTGCGAAGAAAATTGGGCCTCTGAAAGAAACCTTCTATGGATCGAGCTGGGATGTGAAGTCGATTCCTTCAGCTAAGAACGTCGCGTATACATCAACACATCTAGGGTTCCACATGGTATAACATTACGATTGCGTGTCGGCGAATATCATAACACTAAAATATGATACAAGGACCTACTTTACCTCGACGACCCACCAGGATTGCAGATTTTGCATTGCCTTCAAGCTAGCACTCAAGGGGGCGAGAGTCTTTTCAGTGATGCTCTACGAGCTGTGGCACAAATTCAAAAGTCTCGGCCAGATCTTTATACCATCCTAGAAAGGTTTCCTGTTACTTATCATTACCGCAACAACGTGAGCTCCCCTGATGAATGGGATCAATTTGCGGTGCTAAGTTCAATACCGTAGCATGAATATTACCAACAAACTCGACCACACATTGAAGTTACCACTTCGCCGCACGATGCCTGGAACTATGAAGGAGATCCCGAAATACTACGACCAGCAGCACCGATCAAAGCAATCAACTGGAGCCCTCCCTTCCAGGCGCCATTCCTTGTCGATATAGGGGATGATACTCGTCCGCTTCCTACTCATGAGGATAGAACAACTAATCTAGACGCTTCTCAATCCACGCAACCGCCAGGCAGTGAATTCCATAGATACCTTGAGGCAATCAGATATCTGAAGCGAGAACTAGAGGCGGATGATGCTGTTTTCGAGCAAAAAATGGAGCCTGGTACCGCGGTCATTTTCGATAATCGCAGGGTCGTCCACGCTAGGAGAGCTTTCGAGAACCAAGGCGGTGAAAGGTGGTTGAGAGGGGCTTATGTTAATACCGATGCGTTTCGGAGCCGGCTAAAGGTGTTGAAGGAAGAGATGAGTTAAGGCGGTCCTACTAGTCACGTTGTTTTTCTACCTGGGACATGAATATTTGGGAGGAGTGCCATTAAAATATGCTACCTAATATCCGCACAACTTTTCAAGTTTTAATTTCTACCGTTCGTCCGTGTATAAACATGCCTCATCATCAAGTTCGTAGCACCGTATGGCAATATGCCTTAACCTTCATCGATCTATGCAGTCGCTGTGGCCGTCTGCGTCTGCGCTTCTGGCGCGGCCATTCCTCCCTGACCTTTTGGTGCTGCTACATACGGKGCGAAGAAGTCAGGGTTGCTCTCCAACTCCTCTTTGACGATATCGAGACCTCCGACAAACTCGCCCCCAGCATATAGTTGCGGAAACGTTGGCCTGCACAACGGTAAATATAGGTTTCAGGTGAGATCAAATAAAATGGACTTCGTTGCAACTCACCAGTCACTGAACGTTTTCATACCCGATCTTACATCTTCATCCGCAAGCTGACCCAATAATTCTCAGCAATGCCTTTTGCAATGGTGCCTTGATCATGATAAAGAGAAGCTTACAATGTTGAAGAACCCATACCTCACCCCTTTCTCCCTCAGAATCCCGACAATCGTCCTTGAAAACCCACACTGCGGCGCACTCGGTGTTCCTTTCATGAACAGCATCACCGGAGCCGCCTTCACCAGCTCCCGTAACCTCGTCTCCGTTTCCTCCTTCTGGCCCTGTGTTGAAGACATCTCTGGCGCTGTTGCAGGATCGTTGGCACCAGGCGCATATTTGCTCAGATTACTACCACCAGCAGCTTCTCCATTTGTTTGGGCCGGCTGCTGATCATCTCCCTCCTCCTTCGTTTTCTCCACCTCCAAAGCAGGTGGTAATCCCGCTTTCCCAGTGTTTCCCCCTTTCCCTGCATGCCGCTCTACGGCGTCTCTCACCTTACTCGCGTCGCTACCGCTGACCTTTTCTAGTATGTCTCCATTGCGCTGGATGACGAGGAATGGAACGGCAGTGACGTCGTAGGACTCAGAGATGTCAGGGAGCGCTTCTGCGTCGAGGCTTAGAAAGGAGACAGTAGGCGGATCTTGAGGCGGATAGGAGGATGCGAGAGTCTTTAGAACGAGGGACATTTGGGCGCATGGCGCGGCCCATGGTGTGTGAAAGGAGATGACGGCTGTGGCGGAGGGCGGCAGGGAGGAAATGTGGGAGGTAAAGGCGGAGGAGGATGGGATGTCTGTGACTTCAGACATTGTCGGTGTGAATGTATGCTTGTCTTGGATTTTTTTTGTTCGATTATTTAAAGTGTAGTCATGGTGCAATTGTCTTGACACGGTGATGAATAAGTGAAATTCCGAGAGCTTGAGGATGACGAAATATTCGGCTATTCTTCGGCAGGCAATTCCTCCGCTACGGAGCCATCGCAACTCGCGTACTCTTTACTTTGATGCATCTTTTGTTTCTTCCTTGACCCTTTTCCACAAAGTGTGTACAGAAGCGTTGCTGTGCATATTGTTCTGCACGCATGTAAAATGCCATGACGAACATGATTTCGGTACATGAGTACACATCGATTTCACTAAACCGTTTGAAGAGACCATAATACCTCCATCTAATCCTCAGCATCATCCATATTCAGCCAGACTGCTCGACACTCTACTGCTGCACTTCTCACCTTTCTCTTCGGGTCATCCAGTATCGGCAGGATCCCCTTGATGACGTCAGCCCTGCAGGGTAGCAGCACGCTTTCCTTGACCTTTCCCGGAAACATTTGTAGGCAACGTAACGCGTTGTATCGGACTTTCTGAGGTCATGAATCAGTATCCAAGGCATCGACGCCATATTTTCGGCCAGACTTACAGGAGTACTTGTTCTTGCATCGGATGCAGATTGTAGCAGCCGCTTAATGAGAGTCCCAATATGGGCTTCAACCGCCCCAGGGCTCTCCTGACCAATCATGAGTAGATTCTCGATTGTAACAGCCTTCACTTCCTGATTTGGTAAATCCAAACTTTGCAACAGAAGTGGAAGCAAGGTGACAGCTTCCATCATCATGACATCTGTTGGCACGTGCCTCAAGATACCTGACAATGCTACAAGGTAATTCGGCCTAGCAGAACTCTCGGCAGCTCTAAATTCCGCGGCTATCCTAGGAACACAATGACTGAAAATTTTTTGCTTGGCCAGTAATCGTATCACAGCTCCGTGCTCTTTCGAGAGAATCTCGTCAGGCGCTAGCAATGTCCCGAATCCTCGAGCGTTTGCGGAGCCTTGAGACCTATCCGACAACAAGCCCAATACGTGCTCCAGGACCTCTTCGGTTCTTGAAAGTCGGAACAGAAGTGCTTTGGCTGTCCAGAAGATAACGGGTGACACATCAAACGAAGCTGCAGTATAGGCATGCAGCTGTGACGCTCTCAATGGGTCCTGCATTATCTTGAAGGCTTCGGGAACGGCTTCGGGTTGTGAAGATCGATTCACGAGAAGGGCAATCTGTCTCAGAAGGTAGCTTCGTATGATGGGCACGGGTTCCAGGATAGCAAGCCTAGTAAGCTCGTTGAGAAATTGATCGAAACCATCATTATTGCCGCCCGTAGAATATAGTGCCGAAGCCTACAATGCACGTAAGAATGGCCCGCTGTACATGGATGGACAGTACTAACCGCTGAGCGAACACTGGCCATTATCCATGTTGAGAGAATCGTAGTCATGCGCTGCTTTTCAGGCAATCCATTCGTGTATAGTATGGGAACAAATAACGTCCTGTCCTCCACGAAAAGTGTATAGGACTCAAGTGCAACTGATCGTCGTTTCTGTTCATCAAGTGCGCCAATAATCCTTCCTGCCAGTCGGCCAAGAATCTCAAGCGTCAGCGTCTCGGTCAAAATCTGGGACCCGGAACCCATAGAAGCTAACGCCGCCCGGCGTATCAAATTAACTGCAATCGTTTCATAATAGCTGCTTAGATTGGGGTCTGATGAGAGATCTCGTTTGCTCAATGCGTAATCAATGGTTGATAGAAGTCCTTGAGCGTAGCTGGCTGGCCCGCTGCTCTGAAGGACATTTTCCACCTTCTTCAGAATTCTCCTCACCATTGTATCTGAAATCGATCGTTCTACACCAAGCCTTGCAAGACCCTCTAACGTGGCGATCTGGCTCGCTGATGCCTCTGCTGGTTCATCTGGCAGTTTGGCCAAAAACGCTGGAAGTGTAATGTCCGTAACAAGGCTAGGCTTCAATCTCGATAACTCAACGAGCGCTGTGATCGCTTCGTTCCGGACTTGGTCTGGCCCAGCCGAATTTTCCGTGAGGACGAGCTCATCTAGATACTGGACAACCAATCCGATTTCACCGTTCTGTAGATAATTGCGGATTTGGCAAAGACGGAGCAATCCCTTCAAGGCTACAATTCGAAAAGAAACCTCCTCGGACGGAGTGCTCATCAGAGCTTTACCGAACAGCTCGAATAAGCGGTCTTTGAAAGGCAATAGTGGATGCTCTAACTCAAGGGTAAGTGGGGACAGGCCTGGGTCTTGATCGAGGGCTACAGCCGCGTTGTATATCTGGACAAGAACTTCTAGGAAGGCTCTCTGGTCAGCAATGCTGTCTGTATCCTGATATAGCGTCAGCAAAGGCGGTATCACGGCTTTGACGATTAGATATAGCGAGATTGAAGAGCTCGTAGCGAGCGAGCTGAAGATCTGTCCTACGGGCTTGGCCTGCTTATGCTGGGGTTCTCGTAAGGTTTCGTTGCATTCCTTCGTTATGGGTTTCAAATATCTTGCTAAAGGTGTCGTTTGGTGAGTTGACCTAAGATCCTTCCCAAGTCGAATAGCAATAGCTTGGAGAGTCACCAGMGCATCTTCTGCAACTTCTTGTTCTTGCACATTTAGTATCTCATATTTCAAGGAATTCCATAGCGTGACGGAATAATTGGACGTCACAACCACACTGTACGAAGAGGCACAGGCGGCAAGCGTTTGCAGGACATCCTTCTACAGAAGTTGATTAGACCGAAATCTCAAGACTTGTATAGCTACCCACTTTGACCGTTGGAGATGTAGATTCAAGCTTCTCAATAAGTTGAGGGAAAGCGAACGGCGCGAATTGCGACGATGCTGCGATGCAACCTCGAAGCCTAGATTTTAAATCTTGTGCAGTGATTCGAAAAGGATCATCTGGCGGAGGGCGAAATGTTATGGGAAAATAGCAAAAAAACGAATCGAAAAGGGTCTATCGAGCCGTCAGCGGGATCAAAGTCACCAATCGTTGTTCACAAACCTCTGCTTGACGGGAGACATCCCATTCTGCCGCGATCACACGCAAGATCGAGAATATAATCATCAAGCTTCGTGGATCCTTTTCTCCACTGACGAGATCTGTAATTCCAATTATAGCTTCGTCTTCGAGGCTCTTGATTGCCGCTCGATGCTTAAGCATCAAGTCATTCAAGATCTCCAATATCTGCAAGCGCTGCGAATGGGGTCGCAACATGAGATCCTGAAAATGCTCTACAAGACTACAATGATATAAGCTCGGTACAGAACCATTTGCGAAACATGATCTCTCCAGATAGTAAGATATTTTATAGGGGATGCAAAATCTCCCCTCAACATTCCAACTGACTAAATGCTGTTGATCGATCACTTACTCACGCTCTGAACGTCATAATGGCCATCTCCTTATTGAACCTGACCAAGCTTTGCAACTTCATCAGTCCCGAGATGGCACCTCCGTCTTCAATCCTATCGCAAAGAAAATGACAGAGGACCTGTATCTGCTGCCGAGATAGGGTCCCATCTGGCACAGCTCTGATGACATGGGAGAGATAAGTGACTGCTTTGGATCGAACTGTGGAGTCCTCATCATTGATATATTCTCCAAGAGACTGGACGATATCTATTAATGAGCTTTTCTTAGTCTCGAGGTCTACGGATCAATTAGCAAAAAGTACTATTACGGTACATATGGTTCGTATATCTTGCTCTGTGCGGTTGCCTTTGCAATTTTCTCTGCGGCATCTTTATCATTATCCACTTTGAGCAGATAGTCTTGAATGTCGGACATTATGGCCCTAATAGACTCTTATAATTCAAAAGAAATATAAAGATCGTCGGACACACATTGAAACGAATTAGGAAAGTATTAATGTTTACGTAGCTACCCTAAGCCCCACAGGGACTTGAGACGTCGACGTATCAATAAGCTATCCGCAACCATGGGCGCTAAGAAATTATCTTGCGTTGATCTAGAAATTTTGCCGTCACTGTCGCTCCTTTGATTATAAGAGCTGCAATTCTTTCCTACTTCAATTTCGATACCCTCGCCATGTGAGTTTCCACACGTGCATACCCCTGATTGAGCTAAGATTCTCTGAATTAGGATCGCTCTCCGCCAGACTGCCTTTCGCGTCCTCTCAAGATCGGTCGTATCTCTTCCTCTGAGAAGCCGATCATTCCAGACTTTAACACCGATTTCAATTCGAGATAACACACCACGGACACCATTTTCCCGTATTCAGCTTCGATATGCGAGCGAAGAAGCCCAGACCCAATCCGAGCCAGCAGCAGACCGTGAAGAGGAAGGACAGCATGGCGATAACTCAATAGCAGCATCATCCGCGCCAGAAGAAACCCAATTTACCGACGAGAGCAATGCCGCTAGAATACCAGAAGCAGCATCAGAGGCTCCTATCAATGAACAACCGATCCGGTCTGAGCCAGTTCCTGCATCAAATGCTTTCGGTGCATTCGCCAGTCAAGACGCAGCATCTGGTGGTGGAAGAGATTCGGCATTTCGCAAGCCAGCAGCACCGCCAAGCGAGACCGTTTACGTCGGAAACCTGTTCTTTGACGTCCGAGAAGATGATATCCGAAGAGAATTTGAGAAGATTGGGCCCATTGAACAGGTCAAGTTGATCATGGACAACCGCGGATTGAGCAAAGGGTACGTCATGGTTCTTTCGCATCAACTTCCGCTTGACAAACAGCCTCTGTCCGAACCCATCCCACTCCTTTCTCCAAGCTTTAGCACTGCGAGCACATGATTATCCTTCCCCAAGCCAATTTATTTCTCACTAACACAACCTCTCCCCCCTTTCAGATTCGCCTATGTAACCTTCAACTCCATCGACTCCGCCCAAGCCGCCGTGTCTACACTCAATTCCCAACAATTCGAAGGCCGCCGCCTAACCGTTGCCTTCGCCAATCAACGGACCCCCCCTTCATCCCGCTCCACCGGTACCAACCGCTTCGCCAAATCCGAACCCTCTCGCACCCTCTTCATCGGTAACATGGCCTTCGACATCTCCGACCGCGAACTCAACAACATCTTCCGCGAAATTCGCAACGTCACGGATGTACGCGTCGCTATCGATCGGAGGACTGGCCAACCGAGGGGTTTTGCGCATGCAGATTTCACGGATATCGAGAGCGCGAAGGCGGCAATGGTGGAGTTGAGCGGAAAGGAGGTCCATGGGAGGGAGTTGAGGGTGGATTTCAGCCAGATGCCGTCGAGGCCAGACAGAGGGCAGGAGGGGCAGGGGGATCAGCAGGGGTATTAAGGGCTGGAAGAGATGAGATTGGACATTGGTACCAGAGCGTCGCTGACCGATTCCTAAAGTCATTTGCCCATCGAAAGCAGCTGAGCACATCGGAGAAAGCACATGGTAGATCGGAATGCTACTTGAGTGGCTTTTCGATGACTTGTTTCTACATTTGAGACCATCGACAGCCATCATGACTCACTACTCTTTATCATTGCTGGGTGTTCTGATGTCAATATTCAGGCGAGATGGTTATGAAGCTTCAATTCATGTATGTGTAGATAGATAATTCCGTGGTGTTTGGGCCAATCAGCTCTGTGCATTCGGCCCAGTCAATGGTTTTTCAGTCGCACTTTTTCAGCGCAGTTTTGGGCATCCTCCATCGAAAATATCTTCCAGTCAACCGGAAGTCATGTACCATTATATTTATTTGATAATTTGCATGTTGTAGTGGCACATTCATCTTGATGAACTTACGACGACCTATTCCATCGAGGTTTTTGACAGCGTTCTGAAGTGATTATCAGGTTTCGCTCACGACGAGCTCGGAACTGCTTGAGTATGCCTATGTCTGCATCAGCATAAATCTATTCCCATGACCCATCAATTCAAGCGGTACTGACCTCCTCACGATTCGTTCAATGCCATCGAACCCTCGTTTCAAATGCTCCATCTTGGGGCCATAGCTCAATCGGACAAAGTGGTGACATGGGCTGTCGAAGAGATCCCTCCTTTTGGCAGGATTCAAGTCAAAGAAGATGCCAGGCACAACGATGACTTTTTCTTCCAGACACTTCTGGAAGAAGTTCAGCCCATCATTGATCTCTGCAGGGAGTCCACTCAAATCCAGCCAGATGTAGAATGTTGAGTCGGGCACATTCTTGATCTTGAAGCCGATATCCTTTAGCCGACCCAGAACATAATCGCGTTTCATCTTGAAATGAGTCTGCAGGGCTTTCATTTCGTTGAATACTTTATCAGGTTCTAGCATTGGAATGGCAGCTTCTTGGAAGGGAACATTGGTGCCACCATCGAGATAGCTACCGCAGGAGCCAATTGCTTTGATGAATTCCTTGGGACCAAGGATCCAGGCGACTCGCCAGCCTGGCAGTCGGAATCGCTTCGTGAGCCCATCGATAATGAGCACATCGTCCTCATCGACGTCTTGAATGTTATCAGCAGCGCTGACAGTCGTGCCATCACAGTTCGATGTGTAGTTGTAGCCCCCATAGAACTCATCCATGATCAGTGTGGCACGATCTCGGCAGATGTCTTGGATTTGTGCCTGCGAGAGATCAGTCAAGTAGGACAAGAGTCAGATCACTGACTTACGAGCTCTGGGTTAGCCACCACCTGGCCGGTTGGATTACGAGGATTGCTAGTAAGGATAACACTTGTGCCGCGCGCAATCTCTTCAGCGATCTTGTCTGGGTGGATATGATACCCATCCTCTTCCGATAGTGGTGAAGGAATAGCAGCAAACTGAAAGGAGATCGTCAGTAGGTAAATCAAAGTCGATTTTTCCAGGCATCTCGATAAAGACATGAACCAATCGAGAAGGATATACAATCTGTGCTTCCGTAAGGAGATTTTCAACTCACGTTTCGGAAGAGGGATAACATCTCATTGTAGGCAGTGTAGTCGGGTATGAAGAAGCCTAGGTAGGCATTGTTCAATACCGCTGCAATCCGTATGAGGCCCGCTCGTCCTCCCGGTACCACCGCGACATTCTCCCATGTATACTGGCTATCTTTCCCTTTCCGATGGTGAACATTATAGAGATTCGCTATAGCTACCCGAAGAGGTTTGATGCCGGCAGTTGGACCGTATTCTCTCGAATTGACAGATATGTCGATTTGGGTTGGTCGCTTGAAGCTTCCCTCAATGTCGTCGTCGGCATCAGGAGCGCCCTGGCCAAGATTGGCCCATGAGGCTGGTTCATCTTGGAAACCGTACTCATTGGCCCTCTCCTGCAGCCATTCTAGTGGTCAGAACCTGATTTAGGGGCCCAGTTAGGCAACCCACAGTACACCACACAACACCTCAAAACTCGTTAGCATTCGCTAAATAGAGTAGCAAAGATCTAATTACCGGTGGAAGCTCTGGAAGGATCCAAGCCAGCATGTGGTCTGTGTCCCTCGTGAGCACCGCGAAATTGCCTGTGAATCCTGGAATTCAATTCACTAAAAAGTGTCAATGGATGACATGCGCCACCAAGCCAATGGCCGCCTTGGCTTTGGTACGTACGATGAGCTTGGGCCCTTGTTGATGGACAACTTACGACCAGAGAAACTCATCTTGGCTGCCGGAGGGTATGGAAGGTGGTTTTCGCTTGGCTCTTGGCTACATAAAAATTACGTTGTTATGATAGCAGTTTGCATTTAGTTGATTTGGTGGGGGTTTGCAGTTTGCTGCATGCGAGGTGCGAATGGACCCCTGATTTCAAAATTTCCATGAGAACAGCACGCATAGAGGGCGCTTCTAGTTGCAGATGCGCTACAGCAGGTAGATCTCGATGCAGAAAGCACAATCCTCTCAACCAACCACGACCTTTACACTACTCGTTCCTGGTTCCTGACCATCGACAAATGGGCCTCGTGGCTCCATTCGATGCGCGTGTCTCGTGGATGAAGGAGACTTTGGAACCTTGTTGATCCTTCAATAACGTGGCCCCTGTACGACTTTGTTTGTGGGTGGGATGCTGATTCAGAACTAATACATCACGGCCAATCCATCCGGTCGCCAATTGTTGTGATCCGGAGGGTTATCCTCCTGAGAAATTGATATGAGACATCGACGACTAGGTTCGCTATGAATATCTAAACAAACAGCTAGCCTCCTAGCCCGCCGTTTCCCACCGCCCATTCCCCAATCTCCGCTACCTCTCCTCTTCACTAATATGAGCCAGCAACCGGAGGGATCTTCTTCGCTAAAGCACACCAATGACGGGTCCTTGCACAAGACCCTAATGACCCAGCTAATGCAAGCAACAGATGTGTGCTTTGCAGCAAATAGCACCGCGTTCCGAAGACTCCCTGTTCACCTCCCGAGGAATGGGCTGAATGCCCCGTCTTATTCAGGTGATTCATCGGAAGATCTACAGAAATTCAAGGCCATCTCAGCTAGTGAGTTGGCTCGATGGGAACCACACCTACGCCGTAATGTAGTGGTACTTTGAAATGGCCTTGAGCCGTTCTAGAACAGCCACTTATAAGTCTCGAGGCCGAGTTCAGATGCTGCCGCTGCGTTTCGAAGGATGCATTAGTCCTCGGGCATTTCAGTGCTGGCAACAGCCTCGCGCCGGCTACGATTTTTAAATTTGCGGGCAGAATGTTACACTCATATATCACTTTCAAACCGCCGCTCCGGTTCCGTGCTGCGACTTTCCACTTGCATACCTCAGCCGCGCCAGGTTGGGAGAGCGACAAAGATTCATAATCATCCGTGTCACTGTAAATCTCCCCGCTTTTTACTACATCTACAAAATTCAGATCAATACCCTAAATCAAACAGTCATCATAGACAGCACAGTTATTGCCGACAACTTCCATTTGCGGCTCCAGATTTATAGTGATATCAGAGTTTCACATAGTCGCACATTCATCCGACAGCCGCAAAACAATGAATCCACCTCTAGAGCATGAATTTGACTCCTTTCCCCCGACTGTGAAGCGCAAAGTATGAATTGCCTTTTCATCTAATTTATTTTCATATCAATAAGCTTAATTCCTTCTGTCTTGAAAGTTTTTTGGCACGAAAAAGCCGTTGAGCGTTGAGCGTTGACGATTTTGGCGGTCCCACCTGTCAGGGTGGCAGTAGCGGGGACGATCCTAATTTATTTCACATACCAGACGATCATTGATCAACAACGTCTCTTGTGCTGATAATCTTTCAATTGATAGTATTTCTCTTCCCTCGAACGCCTCAGACTCGCACAACGCCCTGTCACAAGTCACACCTGCACTACATCAACATCCTACCCCTACGACTTCGGTAACACCCGGCCAACAAAGCCTTCAAGGCCAACGCTACAAAGCCGAAACTCGAGCTATTTCAAAAGTGGCCCACGGCGGATGAGAAAGACTGCTTTACCTACAGACCGTTTCTCATTCGAGGACGCTCAATGGTTTCAAAGCCTTCCGGATAAGGTTCAGAAGAAACATTTCACCACTGAGGAGCAGCGAGTATTGGCGGGGCGTCGGGAGAGCTCCATACTAGACGCAGCGGACGAGAGCCTTTTAAGAGTTGGACGCCAGAGGTTCGGGAGTGTTCCTACAGTGCCGACCGTCCGCACATCCTGCACATCTTCAAGCGCTTCTTCTGTCCACACATTGGAGGACGAACAGCCGGATTCTGCTGTGGACATGGACGAGTCGATACTTAACAGTTTCCGATGGATGGACGATGACGAAGAACTAGATTTATCTCTAGACGACTATCACAGTCACCTCGCCGATTCTACGGAGCCCACAACCAGACATAGCTCTCGACGGCCTTCTTTCCGAAGAACACTCTCCCTCACTGGATTGCCTAGAGAGGAATCACACGGATCTGCACCCGCAAGCAGAGACCCTCGTACAACAAGCTCTACGCCGTTACCACGGGTGTCGCCTCGCGCTTCATTCCACAGGGATGGCCCTCGTGCGAAGACACACAAACAAGCACCTATGACTAGCACCGACCAATCGACCAAATACTACCAGGACCCGGATGCCCGGCTTAAACTCCGCGTTTACTTGGCATCTCCATCCAAATTCGACGAAGCCCTTGAATTTGGATTTCCCTCATTGGAAAGTACAGATCAACTTCCAAACCCATCCCGCCCCCCGATCTCCCGTACTTATTACACCGAACCCGCGCCCCAGACTTTCTATGACTCCGAGAATCCTTCATTCCTCGACGGCTCCGACTCTGACATAGACGATGCTGAAAGTCTACCAGAAATGGAAGCTCCCCATACACCCTCTGATGCCATGTTTTTCCGCAGCACTCATCGCTTACCCATTTCTAAACCTCCGTCATCAGACGTCGATCGGCCGTTCCATAGGGCGGAAGGGAAGTCCACTCTTAAACAAATGGACCAGCATCATCATCAACCCTACGTGGTTTCTGCTTGTAATAGGGAAATGACCTTAAGGATGACCCTTACCAGGCCCGATCTACGCGCTAATGAGGATCTTCTGTATGGACATTGTGATAACGATCCTCTTGCCCTTGAGCATCTGCCGCCCACGATCGAGACCAGTGATATTTGGGATCAAGGAAAGGAGAACGAAGGCGCTGTAAGAAAATTCTGGAGGAAGGTTAGCGGGCGTTGAAGTGACTTCCAATACTTGGTCTCTATTCAATTTGCAATCTCCTTTGTTGTATTAGTACGATAGAGCTGCTCTATGTCTTGATGCCGTTAGATTGTACAATATACAGAGAGCTCTGACACAGGTTACCCGGAAGCATCGAGTTTAGGAAAGCAAGACTGAGTCAGATAATCGGTCAAATCTCTCTAAACCTGCCCAGTGATTAAGGCTCCGAAGATTATTATCTTTCTTGAAGCCTGTATCACGGCAAATCCCAGTGACCGGACCACTCGCAATAGCAAAAGAATAGAAACGTTTATAATCGCATATAATTTATTTGGGGACCTCGGGATGCCAAAAAAACGCGCTTGACGCGTTGAACAATGACGTCACAGTCTTTTCAACAATGTCATTCGAATGCAACCAGATCTTCTTACCGAACCAGCACCTTAGCCATGTCATCATCGAAGAAGCGAGCTTTGACAGAATTCTTCTCTCCAAAGTCGCAAAAGAAAGCCAGATATTCTCCACCACTAGCCTCAGCCATCTCGGAAGACCAGCCATGTTCATCCCATATGACCTACCCTTTTCCTATACCCCATCTACCCAATCATATTGCAGAAAAGCTATCTGAGTCCCCAAGTACCGAAGGTAGGGTCATCGACGATCAACCCGATTTAGATCTCCTTTACTTCCAACCCTTTGTCGCCAAAAGCGTCGAAAGAGATCTCTTCGACTTCTTGCGGGGCCAACTGTTCTTCTATCGAGTTCAGTACAAGATCAAAAGAGGCGGTATAGAGACACAGATCAACACCCCTCGATATACGACCGTCTTTGGCATAGACGAAACATCAAAATTTGGACCTGATGGTTCCGTCGTCGAAGCTGCGACATCGAAACCAGTTGCTTCCACTAAATATCCGACCTGCAGACCAAGACCCATCCCTCAATGCCTTGACGAGTTGCGCAAGATCACAGAGATCTTCACCGAAACGACTTACAATTTCTGCCTTGTGAACTATTACGCCAGCGGTGCGGACAGCATCTCTTATCACAGCGATGATGAGCGCTTCTTAGGCCCACTTCCTGCGATTGCATCTTTCTCATTCGGTGCAAAGCGCGACTTCCTGATGAAACATAAGCCTATACCTCCCAAAGACGGCAACACCGTCGCAGATGAGATCAATCATGCAAAACCGTTGAAACTTCCATTGGCGAGTGGAGACATGGTATTGATGCGAGGGAAGACTCAGGCAAATTGGCTCCACAGTATACCTAAAAGGAAAGGTGGGGAAAGCGATAAAGGCAGGATCAATATCACATTCAGGAAGGCTATGGTGAAAGGGGGTACAGAGAATTACTATCAATATAACGTTGGCTCTGGTGGAGTATGGACATGGGACGACAAGAGACAAGAGATGAAACAGTGGCAGTCGAAGAATGAATGTTCGCAACCTCTGTTGTCCAGGACATCGTTGACAACGGTTTAATACGATGCTCATGATCCTCCGACGACTCTACAGACTTCCGCGCCGATGAACCATACACGTAATTTAACGAAGGACGACGTTCCTCGATATCTCTAAGCAGCCTCTGTGATTGACCGTCAATTATTGACAACACTGTCTTCTACTGCGGTAAGAACCGTTTCTGCATCAGCCGTGCGCATATCATGTCGATGACGAATTACTGAGCGGCAATACAAGTCGGAGGTATATTTGGATCTTGGTTTATCGTCGAAGCGCGTGGAATACGCTTCCCACGGGTTTATATAATTTACAGCACTATCCGTTAAGCCTTGAGGTATCCTAGATGTGGATGCGCGACGGTTAATCTCCGATCATGGCCGGAAATCTCTTTCAGAACTTACAATTACTGTATACGATCCTTTTGCTGGTACAGCCTGCGTCTAGTCTGCTGGTTGGCTGGATTAGGCCATCACCAAACCCTTTTGCCATCGAGATCATAATCAAGAATCCAACAGAACAAACGATATCTGTCCTAAAATGGAATAACATCTTCGATACAGTTACCCCTTTGCCTTATTCATTTGACGTTCGAGATGACCAAGGCTACCCCATACAATTGGCCACAACATATGCAATGCGTGCAGGCATGACCGATGCCGATTTTCATCATCTTCCTCCAGAAGCAAATTTCTCTGTTACTCACGATTTAAGATCTTGGGTACAAACTAATCCGAATCGCCTTTACGGCAACGTCACGGTTGGCCTCCCAGGCGGTCTCAGAGGTGTCATGCATGATGGGACATGGACAGTGCCAACCGCAGCAGCGGCAAACCTAACAGGCAAATCACCAAAGTTGGGTGACTTTACAGCTGCTGGACTTCAAGACATTCAGCTAGATTCATTCCGAACATCCCGGAACCTTGGCCCTCTTTTTGAAAGCAATGTTCCAGCACCCACGGTCCGTCAAGGTGGAATTGAAGTCGATGAAAATGACTGTCAAGGCCCAGGCAAAACGAACGTGACGTTCGCCCTCCATGATGCTGGTATCTATGCCAAGGCTTTGTCTTCGGCAGCCGAAGGGAAATCCAACGCTATGTTTTCAAACTATTTCCTCTCCATCGCTCGGCCTACTGTGAGCAGAGTTGCTTCGTCGGCGCAGAGAGCCATCTACGGACAAGGTCCGCGTGTAGGTGTATATTGTACCAATCGCGGGAATATATGTGGTTCAAGCACCAATATTCTGGGTCATACGTCTACACCATCATGGCTCAGTGATAACCAGATAGTGCTTTGCCCTAGGGCGTTGGCGCTTCCCCTGGCACCCCCGCCATGCTCTAAGCGTCCAGGAGTACAAGTCAGCGCAACAGCATCCCACGTCATGCTACATTTGATACTAACTCTCAACAACGTCGTTGGAGAAACGATAAATGGCAATGTCTACGGGTCGGGCCCTTGCCAGTTGTTGAAAAGCTCTCGCCTCTTAAGGACCACGCAGAACCCGGACAGCTATGCGCAGCTTGCTATTGCCCAATGGGCATACGGCCTTGGACCACCGTCATACCACGGACCGAAGTGTCCACCACCTATCGGTGTTGTTCCGGGGAATCAATAAAGAACATCGTGATTTCGTGCTGCTGCCAGAGATTGAAACCGAGAGGGTTCTGTGGGGGACGGCCGTTGAAACGACGTGCCTTACTACTATCTATCTACCGATGATTGCACGAGTTACTGTGCTTCCACAAATGTCTATGGAGAATGACGAAAAAACGCCTTATCAAGAGCAAATTTAACTTGTGCAACCGTATTCAACAATTCGAGATCCCAGTAAAGGGTTGTATTCCATGAACTAAATGGGCGGGCCACAACAATGACAGTTCTAAGGCGGAAATCACGTGTCGAGTAGATGCAGAACCAATTTTGTATTTGTACTACAAGCTCAGGCATCCATAACATAAGCTACCCTTGAAGGCCTAGCCAAACGTAGCCTCCAGGCCTCCCATCAAGGACATAAATGTTGACCCTATGCTACAAGAGCTGTTGAGCGAGCTTCGCAAATCCTTAACACTGCATGCTCATTGTAGATAGTCGAGGTTTAGGATTATGGCTTTACTACCTTGGTCGCCTGCTAAGCCCAATGCCATTGACTACACTAGCCTTGCATATATAATCTTACCATGTTTTCCAGCGAAAACAAAGTGATCGGACATCCTAAAGATCTCTAAGTTTTGTATCGAGTCCTGCGCCCCGCCCACAATCATTTACTCCATTTCTGATATTAGTTTTCTGCTTTCATTTCTCTCCAAAAAAAATGAGTTGTGAAGGACTAGAGGCTCGGACGCACGTCTGCGCATGCGGAGAATTTCTAAAGCCTACCACTTACTCGACATCGCGCCTTTGCGCCCGTTCTGCTCCTGCCGCCAATTTGCGATTCCCTCGGCCGGGGGATAATAATGGAAGCTCTCACGTCAATAACTAATTATGCTGCGAGGGGTAGATTCCGTCTGTATATTCTTACCATGATTGTGTTTGCCTTCTTTGTAAAAATCCTATGGATTTCCTTTTTTACGCAGTCGTCAAATGCCGTAGATTTATGGTGTGGGAAGGCTTATAGAGAAGGGTATGATGGCATACAAGACTCGATATGATGCTAGGTGATTGATATTCTACCCAGAGACCCTTTGATTATTCCAGGCGGAGCGATACCAGAGCCAACCATATCTACAGTCCTCTTAATCGATGTCTCGATTAGACCTTGCATGAGTTTCTATCTTGACGGAGAAGACGAGGCATCGTTCATCGTAGATGCCAAGGTGGTTTTCCAACCCTTTCTTATTTCATTGTATGTGGCTTATCAGTAATCCAGGCTTCATATATCCATGGACAACCTTACGGTAGCTCCGGCCAAGCTCTAAATGATCAAGATGAGCATCACGCCGCATCAAAATCTACGAATATCCAAGGCCTCAAGGATGTTCTCCAAGTGAAAATTATAAATGCTGAAAATGGTGAACCTATTATTCCACAAGCAGCCATCGCTTTCAATGGAACGGGTAGAGAATACTCAATTTCCATGACCACTTTTAAATCTAGGGAAACCCCATGGCCTGTCACTCTTGAGCTCACCAAAAGAGATGGCACCAAATTCACTGCTACAACCCAATTAAACTATTTAGCCCAACCTCAAGGCCCCCAAAGCATGACGAGGATCGATAGTCTACGTGGTGGGCTACAAGTTAGATCCGATACTCCACAATGGGAACCATTCTTCCCTTACTCCTTCTACCTGGGTGGTCCTTGGCTAGAATCTAGTCCTGATAATATGAAAAAATTTAAGGATCTCGGCTATAATATACTGCACATCATTCCCGGGGCAGATGGCATAGGCTACGACTTGGATCAATTAGATAATTGGTTCGATGAAGCGGAGCAATTAGGGCTATGGATCATGTTCGACATGAGATGGACGTACATGAACCGCCAATATGTCCAAATCCAGGTGGAACGATACAGGAGTAGGAAGAACATGCTTCTTTGGTACACAGCCGACGAACCTGGTGAATCTCTGGCTGTGCCTGCAGCATACTCGTATCTCTAGAAGTGGTGCTGACTTTCGCATCCAGATGGCCGCGAGGACTCTCCAGATGCACCGGGTAATATCTACCCTTTCATCAAATCACTCGATCCCTACCATCCCATTTCCCTTTGCCTCAATTGTCAAAACTATTTCTTCCAAGAATACACTGCGGGTACCGACATTATTATGACAAGCACCTACCCCGTTGGGGCCAATACCGAGTATTCGACAATATACAAGTAAGTCGCTTAATTATCTTCACGATAATTATATCGTTGCTGCCATCCAACTGTACATTCGCTTATCATTCCTCAACAAAGCACACCCGTCAATGCTACCTATGGCGACTGCGGCTGCGACAACTGCGACAACTCTCCCACCTCAACACCTCTCTCCAACATTCCCTCCCGCATGGACCTCTATGCCCGCTTCCAGGAACAACTTGGCCTCGTGCCAAAACCCATCTGGTCCGTGCCGCAAGCATTCACGGCGCAGTCTTTCTGGTCGCGTACACCTACTCCCGAGGAAGTGATCGCTATGACAATGTTAAGCATCAACCACGGCACTACCGGGATCGTGATGTGGGCGTGGCCTACCTCAGACCCGATCATGGAGGCCACGAGCAAATTCAGTGCTTTGGTGACTAGCCCTGAGATTGTAAGGTTTTTGCTCGAGGGGCTGAGAGAGGCGGTCGGTGTGGATGGTAATGGGAAGGGGGTATTAGATGCGAGGGCTTGGAGATTCTATGATAGACTGCTGGTCAGTGTTGTCAATATGGCGGATGAGCCTGTAACGGGATTGGTCACGATTGATTTGCCAAATGATGTGAAGGTGGAGAGTGTAGGAAGGATGCTTTGGGGTGGTGGGAACTGGAAGGCGCAAGGGTTGAGGACGGTGGAGAGAAACGGAATGGGGGTCGCTGAGAGTAGCCTTTTTGTTGTCGTACTTGATAATTGACAGGGAGACCCCAACATTGTTCGTTCCCCTGAGACATTGAAGACCGTCAAATCGATGTATCGACTGCATGATCAAACGGCCTGGCTTGCCCACTCACTATCGATCCTTTTCTCTCTCGCTCCGGCGGAAACCAACGCTACCAAGCCATCTCCTCCTTTACAGTAATCAACCCCTCAGAGAACCATCCTCTAACAATGACACACCCGTACAATTCACAAAACATCCGCTAAAACACCCGATGAGAACGATTGGAGAATGCAACTTCCAACCCTACCCATGCAACCACATATCACATCCATCAGTCACTTGAGGTACACCGGCATCAAACTCCCACATTCCAGCTCCTAGGCTACTTCATTCAGTATTCGAATTGAAACCGCAGATTCGATCCGACCCACAGATCGTCATTTTTAAAAAAAGCAGTGATGTGAAGCCAGGGGGTGATCCATTACATCCACACGATCTGATCCATGTCTCTTACAACACTCGACTGCGAAATACTTGAAGCGATGAAGAATTGGCCACAGAGCAGAAGGGAGCAATACTCACAATCACCATCTATCCTTTTCATTGCCAGTCCCTGCTCTCCTCATTGGACTGTAAAGACCGTTTCTCTAGCTAGCTTTCTCCTACCCAGCCAAATCAATCAATAAGCACACCACCATTGCTACCAAAAAGAGCCAAAACAAACAGGTAGGTCTATCACCCTCCAAAATGAATCCCTTTACTTCCCCCGTCCCTGCCCCATCTCAGACCCCTGCGAAGCATTCTGGTTCCCATTTCGACCTTGCACGTTCTCCTTTCCATTGCCATGGCTCATATTTTCGTTCCTGGCAGCGGCTGATTGAACGCGAGCGGAAGCACTGCCTTTGCCCATGTCGTTGCCGGATTTGGCCTGATGGATGTCAGCTTTAATGGGGATTTGAGGGTTGGGATTAAGTATCTAGAAACGAAGGAAGGAGAGGGAAAGGTGAATAGAAATACCTGATGAGATTGGATATTGGAGGCGGATTTCTTGTCCATCAGGTTGGAGGGGTTCATGATAGGCATGGTTCTTGATTTTTCTTGCTTGTAAGATGGCGATTTCTCTGGAATTCTCTTTCTGTCTTCAACGACTATGATTATTCTACAGCATCAAGCATGGAACTTCCTCATTCTTATATCTCTCTGCTTGAAGGTTTGGGGAGAGACTTGTGACAGTTAGTTTCCTGTAGTTGTCAGGTGTGGTCTGAGTTTGTTGACTGATTGCTAGAGCCGAGACGGATGATTGATATAACGTGATGGACGCAAGTGAATGGGACGATGGGTGCCTGCACATATGGAACGGCAATGTGACTGAGTACAAAGTCCACACACTGGTTGTTTACTCGGTCATCCTATCCTAGTATATTTCCGTCTTTCTTTGCTAAGAAGCTCGCGAAATCATCTCCACGGTTTTCAGGATAGTATTTTCTGAACGTTTACCAACAGACTGCCTTGACTGATCTCGCCAGCGGCATTCAAAAGATGAACGAATCGATATCCTGTCCTCAGACGATCGAGCCTTATGCAGGCCCATGCCGCCAGGTCGTCTTTCCCTAATTCATCGTCTTGAACCTTGAATCTAAATTGACACCTCCACGTTAGCGATGAGCGTAGCATCATGGTCTCCGCCAACAGCAGAAGTAGGTCTCAAAGAGAGACCAAGTGACCAGTTGCCATTCAGACCTCATTATACGGATCGGCGACGGGTATGTCTCAACTCTTCCGCTAATGCAATGCGTCGCTATAATGATGCTGAACATCAAGAAAGGAACTCACCTCACGAAGCTTAATTCCTCCACGACACCAGGCACATTCAAGAATTCCACTCGCTCCACTCTTTGACCGCCAAAGTCCGGATGAATTCCTCGACTGGACTTGGTCTTGGTTTTGTATTCGCCATCTTTACTCTTTCCGCCTCCCTCGATCGGGGCGGTAGTCCTCTCCTCTGGCTTTTCAACATGCAGCTCACATTTCACATAGGGTCTGAAACCATCTGGCTTATCATCTCCAATTGGCAAAGGCAAGTTCTGAGCAGCAAGAATCTCAATGGACAGAAAAAGCGTCTTATGCGCAATAGCATCGCCTTGCGACTCGTTGGATACGATAGCGTTTTGGCCGTGTTGCTGACCGCGATACTCCTTTGGCTTCAACACCCAACCAGAGCTACCCGCAAACATGCCTTCGTTCAACATCGTCCCCGCATCATACTTCTGCCAATTCAGCGCAACAATCTGAACACCGCTGCGCCAGAAGACGGCCGGGTCCAGGTTTGACGATGAAACTCGAGTACCAGATGGAAACGCTCGCATCAGATAGTTGCGGTTGTGTGAGAAAAGCGTGGGGCCCACTGTCTCGTGGACGTCCATGAACTTTTTTTCTGATAGGGAAAAGACGTGGCATGGAGCGGTTGCTTCGGGGGAAGAGAGGTCTTTGAAGTGATAACTGCGCGTATATACACCCAATGCGCTCAGAGCCTCAATGATGGAGCTTTTCTTCGCTTTCTTAGCGTCATCGGGGCCTTGATCATCAGAACTTGAAGACGACGAAGCTGACTTCTTACGTCGTAGGGACGGCGTAGACATCTGGGCCGTCACTTTTTCTGGCGCAACATACTTGACCTTGATCAGAATTTTTCGTCGCAGTTCACCAGGACTCGGTAACTGTTCACAGACGCTAGACAGAGGTCTGACTAGCAAGCCCTTCCATATCTCTTCTATGATCTCTACCATCACTTCCTGCTGCTCCCTTCCCGCATGTACCTCGAGGCTGACTATGATAGGCAGGTCACTTGAAGTCACAGATTAGCTGCGTATGTCCGCTCCACAGATCATATTCAGTCCATACCTATGGACGAATGCCGCGTCACGGATGGCTATGCATACATCTCGGAATGAAACCTCCTTAGTCAACGTGTATCCATGCAACACCCTTGGCTCGGCTCTTGCAGCGGTGCTGGCAGACTTCCAAGGTGTAGGTAGGCTCAGTAGCTCCCCTTCTTCGGAGCGATTGGCAGCTGGCGAGACCTCATGCGATGAGTTCTTCGAATGGCGAGGCGATAACGACCGAGGGAGATGCGGTCGGAACTTGTGTTTCTTCTCTTGCACCTTCTCTTCTGCCTCGGTAGATAAAGTCCTTGAGTCACCATTCCACACGTCGATCTCGATGCAGCGACAGCCGCGAAGAAGAACCTGTTTGTCGTCTCACTAGTCAGCCCCTTTACAACTTCATCTCAAAGACAACCTCTCCGAGCACAGGTCTCAAAGACGGCATTGGTTGGAACGTACATTTTTGTAGGCATCCGTGCTAGCTTCACTGTAGAGCTGGTTACCTGTGAGATAAGTGTTGTGGCTGCTGTTGATAAAGTAGTTGGATATTGGATAGGTCAAGTCTTGTTCTGGTAGCTTCTCCGAGGCGTCCCCTAAGGACGAGGTCATGTAGCTCAAGAATTGGTCCATCTGGACCGGGGAAGAGTTTGGTGGTTCTTTCGGAGCTTCATGGCTACGTGGACCAGAGACGAGGTCTGTAGACGACGCTTCATGGCTGACTGTGGAAGATTGTATTTGGAACTCGTGACGTTGATTCGAGGACAGTGGACGCTCGCTGCTAGCAATAGATTTAAGGTAGGCGATGATAGCTGGAGATAGGGCTTGTGCAGTCGACGAAGCCGAGAGAGAACGATCTGGAACTTCGTAGCTGCTTGACATGGTGTCTCGCAGAAAGCCGCTCAATTATGGTGATTCTAAGACCGCTGCATTGTCAAAGTCGAAGGTTCGGCATGTAGCTGGGTTGACAAAGGCGGCAAGCACAGGTCGAGACCCGAGCCAAATTCTTGGTGAAGGAAAGAGCGATTGACTCAGATTTCATTCATATGGTAATAGCTTCATTCCCGTCAATGTATATCAGCTCCTACTAATTGTAGTGCGCAGTTGGAGGATTGTTGGTGCTGACGCGCAGCTGATAACGAATAGAGTAGAGTAGGGATGGAGATCATGATCACCAGCTTCGTCAAAAGTCATCTGCGCTCCCAGCTTTGTATGTGATGTATTTGATTGTTTCAGCATCCTATATCTGACGTGATTCGTTATACATTTCGCATGTTCTGGTCGGTGAACAATCCGTTCCCGGGTCAGGGCCTCCCTGGGCGACCGTTGAAGAATCAAGCTTTTTCCAAAAATAGACATACAACAAGTCTCAGACCTCCGACCACTATCGAAATAAGTGCCTTTTACATTCGACTCGTCCGATATTTGGGCAAAGAAATAGAGTATATGAAATCTGTGTCATTAGGTTTCCTTGCACCTTTCTAGACGGAGACCGAAAATCGTTCTTCTCGTCGTGGTCTCGAGAAGACGATGACATCCCACATCAAGTACCTACCAGGGCTTGGTTAAATAAGTCATTGTAAGATATGACTATCGTGTTTGAAGTTTAATTCAACGTGTCCTCTGATGCGATGTTCGATGAGGAGGTAAGGCTAATGGTGACATAATGCTTGTTACTTCGATACAACGACGATGCAAAATACCTTCGAGGTATCGAGTCTTCGGTTTATGAGACGTGGACTACTTGAATCTTGACTTCATTCATTGCTCTTTCCAATACTCATAATTATAAACACCCTGATATGACTTTTGGCCCACGTAAGTCTGTTGCTTGTGCAACACGTTTTCTTATATCCTCACAACCCATCCTCACCCCTAAACAGCGGGAATTGAGAGCTGTAGGATTGACGGTATCCTTTGTATCCTCCTTTACTCAGTCTACTCAAGGTAATATATCATTTCGGAACTATTTATAATCTTACGACCTACCGTCATCCATCCTTTATCACCCCTTGATTCCCACTCCATTCTTTAGTTAACATACTCGTGGCACCTTTGGATGCAATGGAATCGGAGAATCTCCCGCTTGTGGTAGCTCAAACAGAATCTAGAAAAGACATCATCAATGTAGCAGTAACGTAGGTCATATGCGCATACTCGTCTACTTCAATTGACGGAAATAGAGAAGCACTCAATACCCGAGCTCCAGATGTTTCTCGGATGCAACCTGGGCGAGTCTATGTTGGACGACTTTCCGGGCATAATGGACCTGTTTTCGTTCGCCGACGAAAAACATCTTTTCGCAACCCTTTCGGAGTTCCTTCTGTCACTTCCATCTGGGCACAACCAGCTGCGTCACCGATGGAATATCAGCATGCAAGCACAGTAGTCTGTCAACGGCAGCCCCCTCAGTCAGTCCTCGTTGCCCAAACTCCGACTTATGCAACGTCTCAGCAGACCGTGCAGCAACCTCAATACCTACAACTTCCACCACCACCTCCTATAGGTACAACGACAACCACTACAACTATGCACCAAGAACCTCAGCCACAATATGCTTCTACTAAGCACACCTGTGCCGCTTGTGGAAAGTTTCGATCAGCTAGGTACCATTACCGGCATCCATTGGCACCAGGCGAGACTCCACGACCGACGCTTTGTAGGAAATGCGTTAAACAGCACACTTCAAGTGAGGAGTTTAATGAGATCGAACAGGCACGTTGGAGGAAGAGCGAGCGGCAAGCCCGCAAACAGCAGCATCATCGGATTTATTCGTCAGATGAGTGGAGTAATTCTTCTAGTCACGAAGAGCGGCGAAGACAACATCGTTACAGGTCTTTGAGTGACGCTCGAAGTCGTAGAAGAACTCTTCGCTCAAGTTCTGCTGCAAATACAAAAGTCTACATCATCCGACGGCCGGAAGCAAGACAGCGGCCTTGGAGATCCTCGGAGGGCGTCCGCTTCATACGCCGTGTGAGGACAAGCGAAGAGCGACCTAGACCTTCTCCTCAGCCCCGTGCGAGCCATCGCTACGGTCCGTTTGATGGCCATCGTAGCTATGAAGAATTCTATTCCGATGAGCATGTTGAAGCTGACGACATTGAGCACCGTGGACGTGCCCATTCACGAGGCTCCCACAGCATTGAGGAAGATTATGTTCGAGTGTCCACGTCAACTCCAAAGAGACGATTAAGCCTTCTAGATCGTCTAGGTCGGTCAAGGTCGAGGTCTAGTAGCCGTAGTCGGCGGCATCGAGATCGTTCCGATCATTTCGAGGACGAAAGTGTCAGGATTTCAATCCGCTCCAGGGAGCCAAGTCCACTTCGATATGAGCGATATGAGCATGAATACGAAGAGCGAACGGAACTTCCATCGAGGTTCCCTTGGCGCAACGGGTCTGATTCCATGTTCGTCAACCGAGATACGACGACACTTGAGACGCGCAGCGATGATTACTTTGACCGCCATCGACATAGGGGACGCTCTCCTGGCTTTGGGCAAAAAAGATCTGTCCGGATCGTAAGAGCTCGCTCACCAAGCATACTGCGACGAGGAAGCCTTGACCATGGCACGCGCAACCACCGCCGGGTAAGATTTGCTCGTTCGCGGTCGAGGTCGTCGCATGGAGAGTCTCATCACGACGTTCGCCAAAGTCGTAGACGCCGTAGGCATGGACGCAGTCAAAGCTCCTCTAGTGAGGAGGAAACCCGCGCTGGTACGTTACAGATCACTATCTTCCATATCAGGTGATTGACCTCCAATAGAACGTCTTCTCCAAGAACATGGTTTCCGTCACATCCGGGCCCCATCGCCTTCACCTGTACGCTATGAATCGCATCGTCGACGCATCACTCACACCTCTCGCGATGATGATGACGAATTTGGGTCGATTTTCGACCGTAGCCATCTGTCACCACCGATCGAATCCTACTCGTACTCTCGGCGTAGGAGCCACTCTCGAGAGCATAGCGACCCTTTCCACGGGAGCGACTCTTATGAAGCCCGCAGGAGGATACGCATAGTCGACGTCTGAAGGATGTGTGGCTCATGTGATGCATATGATTAAGCGGTTTATATGGCTGGGTGCGATGGTAGGGTTGGATTTGTTTTTCGGATTTAGGAGATGACGCGGGTTTGCTGACTGAAAAACGAAGCCATGGATACTCTAATTACCCTAATCACGAGCTATTGATATCATCTAAATACCTTCTGTGAGATTTCAATCAATTGCGAAACCGCCCACTTCAATTATGAGGTTCTAACAAGCTCGACGTGCTTGTTGGCATTTGTACAAAATTGACATTAAGTATAAACCCTCCCTGCCCTTCGGAGACATAGGATTGTCGGCTCCTTCTCCATGTTTTTGAACGCGTTTCGCCGACTGTCCTCTTCATGCACTGGTTGATTGTGTTTTCGAAACTTCCGCCCCATTTTTCGTTCTAAAATAGAAATATTGATAGAATTTTGAGAAGAGGCAAAGAGAATTTTTTTTAAATTTCCTATTTTCCCATTGTTTGTCCGCTTTCCCTTTTTCTTAATGAAGCGTGCATTATTCATGAATTTCGAAACTTCGGGATTATTTTCATGGAAACTTATTACCGTTCTTTAATTTCTGAGAGCTTTCCGTGGCTTGAAGGTTGAAGGGAAAGTATGCGGCAGGGAAGATCGAGAGACGAGACTTTTGAGGGGAAGAGAAGGGGAAGGAGATGAGAACGACATGTTAGTAACTGCGTCTAGGGTAGCGGGATTGCCTTTGAGGTGTTCTCTTTGACTGGTAAGATATTCGAATATTGAAGACTGGTAAGCAATTGTAAGATGGGAATAGATGACGCATTGCAAAGTCAGGTAAGTGGGACGATTTGTTTGTTCATTCCTCAGCAGCGAATATCATGACCAATTAGTTTTACTGTCTCACACTGTTGGAATTTGAAAGTGATGCAGGGTAATTTTCTCCTAATCACATTATACCTACGTGACCTATGTAAAGTCCTGATGTATCCCTAAGGAAGCGCCGTCGACTAGCAAGCGTCATTACCGTATCCCAATGTCATAAATCATAAAACAGTCATAATCGTACACACCCCTATTGCCGGGCTCAAAACCAGAAATTCCAAGAATCATTCAACTTACTCATCCTCTCCATCAGCATCTTCCTCGCCCTCTTCGACAACGCCATCATCCCCACCTACCACTGCACTCACCGAACCCCTCCCCGCTCTCCTTCTCCCGCCCAGCCCTTTGACAACACACCTCGTCCCATCCCAAACACACAGCCCCTGCGCTACCATCCAATCCCTGAGCTCTACATCCTCGACCTCAAACCCCGGGTTCTCTTTCTCGAGATGCCGACCCACATGCTCCATTCTATCGTCCCAACTGCCTTTGCCGGTAAAGGTGAAGGTTTTCCTTCCACCAGTCGAGGAACTGTTAGGAGAGGAGCTAGCGCCAGCAGAGGTCGAGCGGCTAGAATGCGGCGCGCAATACCCGCAAATTGACTTGGATGGGGAATCCCGTAGAGGGATCCAGCAGCGGCGTCTGATGGCATCTAGGGTGTTGTCAAAAGCATCTTTGGCGGAACGGGAGGCAGAGGAGCCTGGGCCGTGCATGCGGCGGAGATGTTGGGTGAAGAGGTCCTTGCGATTGAAATCGTTGTGGGACCAGTCTGAGGATGAGGAGGACCCGGTGGTGGGACTAGGACCATTGATTTTGGCTTGGGACGATATAGTCGCGGAATGAGGGACGCAACCGCCGATATCGCAACGATAGATGCCTGGACAAAGATGCTGGGATGATACATGGCGCTTCCATTCGTTTTTGGAACCGAAGGTTGAGGTACAGCCGTAGCGACGGAAGGAGCAATGGAAGGGGCGGGTATGAGCTGATAGGACGTGCTTTTGGAGAGTCGAGACTGAGGCGAAGGCCTTTTTGCATTGCTGGCAGAGGTGATCGTTGAAATTGGAGATCTGCGCGGCAACAGGAGAGGTTGGTAATGGGGCTGCGCTGCTGAGTTTTGCAGTCGAAGATGTCCGCTTGGCAATTTTGGCTGGTGCGGTTAGCTGGTGAGGATTGGCCCTGCTTATCGAGGAACGCTTGTTCGTGGGAGAAGTTGAGCCTTTGGAGGTTGACTTCGTGCGGCTTTTTGGCTTCTTGGGAGCACGTTTGGAGTGATTCTGCGGGGAGTAGTCTGATTCTTCCCCATCACCACTGAGCGATTCCATGGCCGGAGTATCATATTGGGAGACAGGGGATGCAATTGCACTCTCGTTAATAGATGAGCCAATACCTTCATCGCGGTGGAGGTTCGTCATCCTGGTTCCAAGTTGGAGAGCGCTGTCGGAGCAGCCGGAACGTGGGAGCTGAGGTCGCCCTTTCATCGACTCACCCTCGACTTCAGTGTCTGGAAATTGTTGGATCTCGCTGAGTTTCGCCGTAACAGAGTGCGGACTAGATGCTCCACCACCATGAGCAAAACCTGAGCCGTAGCCTGTATACACGCATTCCACAGGATAGACGTGAGGCTCGGGCCAGGACGGGTATCGCTGGTCATGGTCCGAGCAGCTTTCGGTAGCTCGTGGACTCCAGGTATTGCCTGTGGTGGCTGAGCATGTCTCTTGGTCTGAAGGTGCCCATTCACGGTTCCATGCTTCCTGCGGGTACAAACCATGTGGATGTGGAGTTTGGATGTTCTGAGGCCAAGGTGATGGAGCTCCATAACAATCATGACTCACTGGCGACTGGCATCCTCCATGAAGGGACGATTGCTTCTCATCAAAAACACGGCGGCCTGCGTAGTAGGTTTCGTTCTCTTGTAAGAATCGTTGCATACTTGACATGTTTTGGTGGCCTTGTTCCTGAAACGCGCCATTATTGTAGCCATGATCGTACATGTCGTCCGTCGTTCTGTCAAAGCTAATAGCAGACCAAAGATCGGTTGCAGTCGCGAAAGAATCGTCGCACAAAGGTTCTTGGTCAAGTCCTTGGATTTCGATTCTTGGTAGATCTGAGGACGCTTGGCCGACAACCATCGATTACTGAGACGGTATCCTAGATGGTTGTTGATGGTAAAGCTCCTTCCACTGCGCGGTTGTCTCAAATCCTGTGCGCTTGTGCCACGTAGGAAACAGGCGAAGGATTTTGATCGACCAGAGGTTGTCCTAATGCAGATGTGAAGGAAAGTTTGAAGCAGAAAAGGGTGCTGAGTGATTTTTTGCCTTGGCAGAAGACAAGAAAGGACGATTGACCTATATGTCAACCAGGAACTGTACAACGGTGAAGAAGAACGAGAAGACTATGACGCATAAGGTTCAAAAGTAGTAAGGAGACATGAGTTCGACGTTGTTGAGTTGGGGCGAAGCACATGAGGGACGGCTCCACGCAGGGCAGAAAGGAGAGTATAAGTGCAAAACACGAGATTGGAGAAGCACCCACGCAAACATCCCGGTGAGTTCTGCCTCCACCAGCAACAGAGCTATAGGAGGAGAGCCGCACAGGGGCAAGAGGGTACTGAGACGTCGATCCGGCATGGCACCGGATGCATGCATTTGCGCTCGTACCCCTGTACGTTGCGGTCGTCCCTAGCATTCTATTCGATAAGTCGGCGGTAGGTGAGATATCAAAGCACAGAAGAGATTTGGAAATCCTGCAGCCAGCGTATTGCATAGCGTCGTACAATGGCCGTGCGGAAGGCACAGCAATTGATGGGATGGCCCGAATAATCATGGGCGGTTCTAAATTGCTCGCGGTCCCCAATGGGCGACGATGGAACTTGGATTTAGCAGATATTACGCAAAATCTCGAGATGGGGAAATCTTCATCGCCGAAGTGTGAACTGTGGGCGTGCACAAGATGCGCAGGCACAGCGCCCTGCTTCATGGAAACCGGTGTACCGGGTCGGTGGGCGCGGCAGGTTTCTTACTAGTCGAACACACCTTCCCGCTCCCAGTAACTTGCGATTGAGGTGTTTTAGCCCCCATAAGCATCGCTGTCAGAAGCTACCGGGAAGATCCATTCACCATTCTCGCTTCAGTGGTACATTACACTTCTTCTTAATGCAGTTGACTCCATGGACAGTCCAATCTCCACATGCACTGCTCCGTAACGGACAGGAGGAAGGTTCACCGGTGACTTAATGGAGATAAGATCGCGTAATCAATCATGCCCGAAAGTCAAGCGAAGACGTGGCAGATCTGGTACTGACTAGAAGAGATGGTGTTGGTGCTGACATACTTCGATGCCCTTGTCGGCCACGAAAGATCTCCCTCTAAATCCAATGGCTTGCTGATGGTGTGGGGGAGGGGAGGTTGAATGGATGCGGGTGACATCAATGCGGCTCTGTTGTGACACCGAATTCCCTCATCCGGTCATCGTCACGAGTCCAGAGCCAGCTGAGAAATGAGCCGGACGCCTTGTTGCCTGGATTTAGCATCATGGCTTGCGGTGGAGTGTCAAGGGCAGAGGTGCTCGCTAGACAGCACCAATGACGGCGCCACAGGGCCGCTTGTTGCATGAACTGCTAGGGTGGTGGAGGTGGGGAAGAGGATGCAATCCCTTCCCCTAAGCGCTGGTACGCCGGGACGGGGATTATTTCTGCACTCGGGAGGCAGCATTGCGGCTCTGCTTTCGGGTGGGTTGGGAGAGGAAGGGTAATGTGTGTTCGTTTCGTATCGCCGATCACTTCCCTATGACTCTGACATGCCGTCCTGCAATCGATATCTTGCATCTGTACCTTCATGCGAATCTTTTCAGCTCAGCAGGGATGCCAGTGATCAGACCCATTGGCAGATTGTGCGTGGTAATGATTGGCCGGCCCGCGTTGTTCCCTTTCCTGAGCCAAGTGTTTCCGAAAGATAGACTCTATGCTTTGTTAGTGATTGAAAACGACGAGAGGACGTGACAGCTGCTCGTAAGCCCGAGGCAGAATCTTCCAAGATCCAATCACGAGACGATTGGGAGCCCTGTCTGATCAAGATGGGAAGACTGCATGATCACTGTCGCACAAGGACGGGGCGCAGTACTCCGTACGGAAGAAAGGATGAATTGGCTTTTGGTCCCTAATAAACGGGGCGTCGTGGCTTAGGGTTGGATTTAGCCTCGCATTAGATTTCGGCTTAGCGCTAGGGTTACTCGTCATTTCCTCTGCACCCATGTCGATTCCATTCCTCACAATCAGTATCCACCTTGGATTTAGCGGATAGATTGCACGATGACCGTCCTGTCAAAAAGCTTCTGGGAACTGGACTTCAGTATCATTGATAGTCGGTGCTTCAGACCTCTCGCTGGCCGGAGATTCGAAAGATCCCAATGACATTCATCATTCGTACGGACTAGCCTGTCTTGGCGTCTCCCTTTCTGAAGAAAACACTACAATGTCGGAGCCGTTTGTCTTGGGTTGCGAATGTTATGCAGTTGGGTACCTAGCTGTTTGTGTTGAGAAGGTTAAGGAGAATGATACTATGAAGTGGAAGCAGTTCGATGTGAACATTGACTGCCTATGATCATTGTATTCTACAAGCTGTTCACCATTTGACGCTCACGTCTTGACCAGCTCACACTGTAGCATTTTCTATCCGGCTTTCTGTCAAAATCTTTCACCTTCTTCTTGTGCTAAATGAATCTCTCAAATAATTTTAACGAATCCGATCTCAACCAGCTTATCAATATCGACGTTAAGATTAGCAACTTTGCTAGACGTGTTGCTCCTAAGCCATAGGAACGCGGCTAGAGCAAGGCGCCTGAGCCAGCTCCTAGGCTTGTAGCCTTTGTCATCCCGGACACGCATCTGTTCTTTGCCGACCATGTAGACGACCTGGTCTTGGTAAGCGGCCTGCAAGGCAGCGAGCTCGCCTCGAACACGTTCCTGCTGCGCCAATGCGATTCCTGTCTTTGAGCTCTCTGGAGTCTCATCATCTTTTGATTCAGATACAACAATTTGCTCTTCAGAATCTTGAGGTGAGTCGTCGGAGGGTGCTATCCCTTCACAGTTGTCGTTGCACGGGTGACTCGCAGTCGCAGAGCTCAATACTGTCCGTTCCTTGATGGCACACTCTCTAATGATGAAATCCTTCAGCTGTTCATATATTTGGAGGCCGAGATCCTGAGATATAACCTCATCCGTGTAGCCGTGGCGTAGCGTAATGCGGAAAAAGTGGTGGTTCAGGCTGTGGACGTTACGTCCGAAACATCGACTCACCGTAAAGCGCTCTTCCGGAGGAACGCTCGGCGACGATAACGGTCGGATGTGGAAGAACACTATGACCCTCGGTGCTGCCTGGAATTTCTGGATAAAGTGGATGAAAACAGTGGGCGTCGTGTCCGGCAATCCGCTCTTGTCGAAGAATATCCCCATGCCATTGATCGATGAAACATAAGCACCTCCAATTGCAGACGTAAAGCGTATCTTAGGGGGAATACTTTGACGATCGCTAGATCGATCATCAGGCTCCATCGCGATTATCGAACTGAGCTTTAAGTGGTCAGAAGCTTCGGCCTGCCATTGGTTTTCTTTGCCAAAGCGCCATAGTACAAAGACGCTTGACAATAGGATAGCGAGTATGAGGGTAAACCAAGCTCCATCAGGCACCTTCGTAAGGGCCGAAGAAAGGTAGACGCCATCAAGGGCTCCAAAAACTAGATAGGCAAAAATCACGATGGGCATCGGAATATGCCAGATGATGAGTGCCACAAGAGAAACCATTGATGTCGTGATAAATGTTACCAGAATGACACACACACCGTACGCTTCGCCCAATTTGGTGGTCTGAACGCTGAATTAGTCACGAATCCAATGGGTCGACAGCAACATACGTTGTTATAAGCCACAGTGACAATGATTGTGCCGACCATCAAAAGCCAATTAACGAAAGGTATGTAGATCTGTCCTTTGAAGATTTTGGAGGTGTGAGTCACCTTGATCTGTGGAAAGTACGACAGCTTGATGATTTGCGATAAGAGCTGTTCGAAAGAAGTTAGCTATCGCTCACAATGATGAGACTATCTTCCACCGGCATGCCATCCAACTCGGGCGGTTGATGTATCGCCGAGCTGAATGGTATGCATGGGACAAAGGTGAGTCGGGCTGGAACATGCCTGAAAAGTAGCTGTAATCATGGTCTGACTTGCTACAACCCCGGCTAGAATAGCTACCACTAGACTTGGATAAAACATGCCCGGTGGGACAGAGTTGAAGAATGGATTGGACACTGCTTCGGGGTAGTCACTGATGTAAGCAGCTTGACCGATGTACTATTCATACGATTAGCAGGTACCTGGATATTGATATCTATACGTGGAGAACCTACCGCGAGTAGCAAACAAGGATATGCAAAACCCAACCACGAAATCTGTATTGCTTGTCGACTGAAAGCACCGAGATCGGCGAAAAGGGCTTCTACCCCAGTGAACGCCAAAAGGATGCCTCCCAAGCTCTTCCAGCCGTCCGTTTTATTTCGCATCAAATATTGTCCGGCAAAGACTGGCGAGAATGCCTTGAGTACGCTGTGATCATGTTCAACCAAGTTCTGCAACAAAATCGTCAGTCCACCGTAGATAATGTATAGGGCATGCGCAACCCTTGGCTTACGTAAATCCCAAAGCAAAAGTTGAACCCTAGCCATGTAATGACAATTGGAGCAAAACTACTACCGATTTTCGAAGTGCCTGGATTTTTCAGCCGACAGAGTTGCTTAGAGGCTACAGAAGTGGGAAATACCGAAAGGTTGGATCAAGAAAAGAAGGACGAGGATGCCGCAGGATGTACCAACGATGGTCGCTGTACTGATGCTTTCGTCGACGATTTTCAGGCTACGCAACATCAGGGGCAACTCAACCCAGGTACATAAGGGAAGTCGTACCCTTGTATGGCGCCGAGGACGGATTGTGCGGGTGTCAATATGCCATCAGACATCACTAGCGAGACCCCAAGGACACCAACGACCTTGAGCATTGTCTTCAGGAAGGTGCTTCGCTCAAGTAATGTACGAGTCTTGCTCGACTTGGAGTCAAGGTGCATGTTAATCAATCGCTCTTCTCTTGGATCTCGGCGGACGATGTTTGCCTGTGACCACGGGGATTAGATGCGCATCGCTGCGGTGACGGAAAAGTACGTACGTATCTCGACAGGAGCGAGTATATGGCAAAAGTACCACCCTCGCCTTCATCATCGGCACGCAGCACTATGACAACGTACTTGACACTGACCATTAGAGTGATTGTCCATATGATAAGCGAGAGAGCGCCAAGCAGATCATCGTAGCTAGGACTGCTGGAGAAGGTGGAAGAATAAACGTAGAGAGGGCTGGTCCCAATATCCCCAAATATCACACCGATTGATTGATAGGCAAGCCTGGATAAAGAGTCAGGCAGACCAGAAATACCGAAGAGAAAGCAAAGAGAGAGAAAATATTAAAGCCTCCAGGACGCCTTCGCCTACCAGAACAAGTACCGACCGCGTATAATCTGTTTCTTCTTGACATCTAGCTCGCTAAGATGATTTGCTTCATCCTCGCACCACTCCTCCGTCAACTTCTCACCCATTGGCAATTTTCAAAACTTGAACGAGGGAATAGGGAATCTGGTTCACGATATCAAAGAGTGGAGCTTAAAAGACAACAACTCTCGAAAGGCCGCAGGAAAAATAGCTATTCACATTCCCGTAGTCAAAGAGGAGAGGAGTCGACAGGGAAAGATAAGGTCGAAAGAGATTTCGATTGAATATGTCGTACAATGACGATGACCCCACCGAGCGAGCAACCACACCTCGACGGCGATGATGTATGAATGTAGATACTCAACTGCTTCATCATGCATCGAGTTATCCCAAACAATGGGCTCACATGCCCGTCTAACCAATTGCGGCTCAATGAGAAGGAGGCGCAGCGAGCTTATCGCAAGCCTCACCCACGCTCCAAAAATCCCTCATGTTACAAACAGCCATTGCTCCATCAATCCTCCAATTTATGATGTCGTCTTGTGGGATTTTGGCGACGATTGCCAGTAGATCAGATGTTGATACGAGGAGATGTTTGCATTGATTGGACTTGGCAATCAACAAACGCAATCCAAATTCTCCGAGATGCATGTCTTTCATATGCAACTTTGCTGAGCACGGGCGCTTCGGATGGCCACGTTCTGAAAGGTTGGTCGGTATTGATCTCTGTGGTAGGATTTAGTCGCCGGATTGCTCGATGAAACGAATGTCGTTGAAAGATGTACTAAGACATCCGCGGCCGAATATATTCGTGCTTGCAGCCTGTACAACGCTTGTGGTTGCAATCAACGCACTTGTCGCATGTGTAGCCAACGGAATATTGTTTGCAATGACACTACGCCGAGTCAGTCAGCCTGCTTGCTAATCAAGAGTCGCAAACACCCACACAATGCCATATCATTTCTCGTCTGCTTGAATCCGATAGACTCTTCAGTTGGCTTCCATTCGAGTGAGCTGCTGCCTTTGCATGCAATTTCGGTGACCGTCCGTTGGATGTGCTGTCCTGCGATCGATCGTCTTCATCGTCCTCGCTCGATCGACTACCTTCACTCTGATTGTCGTCGTCGTCCCGCTGCTCGCTTTCAACCATTCGGCCTTGGGGCAAGTCGCCGTCAAGCGGTACCCATTCGTCTATGGTCTCCCCTTTTTTGTAATGGTGATCGATATGACTAAATCTTTCTTCCCATGCTTCCAATCCTTTCGCTTCGAGCTCAACCACCCGAATACATAGACCACACCAGAACGAATTCTGTCCATTCCTTCCAATCCGACAGGTCACGCATTTTTCACGGATGTACTCTTCGCCCTTCTTGTGCATTTCACGTAGATGGGTTTGGAACTGCTCGCGTCGGTAGAAGATGCTGGCGCATTGACCAGTCGCGCTTGTTTTCGAGTGTTCATGGCATCGCCATGTCTCAATCTGGTAATGCTGTGTGTTCTCGTGCCGTTTCCAGTCGTTCTTGCTGCCGAATTTCTTCGAGCACCCACGGTATGTGCAACCATAAGGACGCGTATGTCGCTTCTTATGCTTCCTAACAAATCTGTCAGCCTTGCAATCTCCTCAAAATAGGCCTCCATGGAGTGTATCGGGAGATGCACTTCATATCACATTGTCTGGCCGTTGTTGCCGAACACTGGTCGCAAGTAATCCTTCTCCTCTTGACCCCATCAATACCCGCTCGTAGTGACGCTAGTTGTGCAGATCGTTTGCGCGATAGGTCTGGGTTGAATGTATGCAGAAGACGACTTTTGATCGTAGCTTGGATAGCTCCGGGTGAGTCTCGGTAAAGGTTAATGCACTTGGTGATCTCTGAAGCCAATCTTTCCGACACCTCTTCAGCCTTTTTGGCAGAAGCCATGGGTTTACTCTTGGTACTCTTTTTCGACGAATTCTTCGAGGCATCAAAACTACTTTGGGTTTCCAGCTCAGGAAGCGGTTTGGGAGAAGGCGACAGCGGTCTCTTACGCTTACGCGGATTCATCATGTCAGGGACTTGCAAGAGATGACTCGTGTCAGGCTGCTGTAGAGAGGGTGAATACCCTGCTGCACTTGAAGCGATGTCGGGCAAGTCTGGATTGATTGGACATGAGATCGACGTGTGCTTATCTTGAGTTTCCAAAACGTCAAAGGGATATGTCGGGACCGATAATGTATTCAATGGAGATTCAAATGTAATCCTTGGGTTGATAAAATGTGAAATTCCACTCATCTCCGGGCCTAGTCTTACATCTCCTGCATCATGGTTTGAGCTATCATCCAAGTTACTGGCCTGCTTCGTGTGTCCAGGATCCATCTCGGACCTACATGCTAATCAACACTCCATGTACCCGTACATGCTCGAAATCACAACTGACTTCCTGACTAGTTCGTCGCAATCTTCCTCCTGGTGAATGCGGATGCAATGTTGGCGGAAGTTGTCAAGTCGAGGCCATATTTTCTCCTTCTTGGGACAATTCGAGGCGGCGCAACGAAAGCTCCGATCGGTGCTGTTCTTAGGCATTATCTTATGGACGCTTTTTTTGTGTCTATCAAGATCATTGTTGGTACTAAAACCATCGACCTTGGAGCATCCGGGTACATCGCATTTGAAAGGTTTCTCATGCCTCAGCATATGCTTTCTGATGCATCGTTACTCACCGGAAAGGGCCCGCGGTGGACTGGAAGTCAACCTACCTGTACTCCGACTGGTTTTTGGAGATGGTTCCGCAATTTTGGTATGAACATGCCAACTCAAAGTTTACTGTACTGTGTTGTGCATGGTCCCCTAGGATGTCCATTGGAGAGTAATGAGTATGTGGAGATGGGTCACTGCGAACCGAAGCCTCTTGATACCCATCGTCAGAGAAGGTGTGGAACCCATGGGCATCTCCAGGGAGACTCTGACCTGACTGGCCGTGATCGAGCTGATCAATGCTACGCGTGGATGGAGTGGCTAACCTTTGGGTTCCATAGCCGGAATCCGGATGATATCGACCGGTGGCACTGCTGCCGACCTCGGATCCTGGTGAACGAGGGTTATGGGTAATCGCAGGGTAGTTCCTACGCATGGAATCATCAAAGCTAACGAAACGGGGATTGCCGGGGGACTGTCTTGGGTGCTGGGAATTCCAGGGACCCGGATCTTGCCAAAATCTCAGGAGAGGATCTGGATCTGTGGGATTTTGCTTCATGGCTGGCAATTGCACGTCTTGGGAGAGATTTTCCAGGCTGGGTTGAGCGGAGAGAGTGAGACGGTCCGCAAGCTTCAGAGGAGATTGGAGCAAATGATCAAGACTAAGTCCAGGGGACAGGGCAACTGTAGATGATTTCCACGAGTCTATAGCAGGATCAATTGGGATAGGAGGAGGCGCCATCCCGTGTCGGGCTGGACCACGGTTATAGGAGAATGGACGGGAGCCTCGATCAGGGTGATGCTCAGAATGCTGGGAATAAGGGATCAGTATGGCCTCAGCCGCACATTTGCATTGCACAAAGAGTGGAGTCTTTCCTGTACCTCTGGCTGTGCCTGCGTGTCAGAAAGACTTCTTTGGCGAGCAGACATGGTGTGCATGTTTTGGAAGACAGCTTTGGGATCGATATTCAAACACGCCTTTTGTGCGTATCTAGAAAGACCGACTTCGATGGAGAAGGGCCTTTCAGATTATTGGGGGTTGGATTAACATTTAGCGCTGGCATTGGCTTCATAGAAGCTCCCCAAGGCTGAAGCGGTGAAGGTGAAGGGGTATGAGTTCATCTCGGGAGGAGTCTGCATAGGCGAATGCACGGAACATATGTGAATCATGTTCGATACAGCCTTTCCAAGGATGCCKGGGAGGCTCATTTTTCTTTCCTCTTGATACGTTCCCGATCTGTTTTTCTATCGCCCGGTCAAGCGCACCTAATGAGAACAATTCCGTCACTCCTGCGCGACACAAAACTTGCATAAGAAACAAGGCTTGCTAGTAATCTGTCGCGAGAGTGAGGCTGACGGACCAATGATCAGGAACGAAGTGAATGGTGTGGTAGGAGTAGCGGGTTGCCTTGTGGTTGCCTAGATGCGGTGTTCAATCAGACTCCAAACATGTCTCGAGTCAGTCCAGTCGGTCCGAGGTCCCTGGACAGAATCAGCTTGCCCTAGCCCTTGCCGTGCTACCGATACTTCGATCGACCGCATGATCTGTGCTCAGATATTTCGTTTTAATGTGGGTGATGATACACCTATCAATTACAACCAGCTGTAAAGATGCAAAGGCAAGCGGGTTCGCTCATTACTGCCTGAAGATGAAATCTCGATTACTACATTTCTTCCCTATCACCTTAGATACAAATAAACTTTGCCGGGGAAGTGCCTCGACCTCAATCTATCTGAGCCGCTCTGCTTGATGGAAATATTCAACTTAATATGATGAGCCATCATATGTCGATATTTCTTACAATGGATGTCTTGCTCCCCTTTTTCTGTCCCGTCTTCGAGCCAGGAGCAATGTACCTGGCGCATATTTCCTTACGCCACGACCCTGCGTTCCTCAGATCTACTCTCTATTGTCTCGCAAGCAAGGCTTCATCATTAATGATCGACCTGCTATTCTGCCATTTCGATCATGCCAGTATGCGGCGGAGTAATCTTGTAACCGACTGCGGTGTAATTTAAACGATCTCAGGTATTGAGCCGCTTGTCTTTTTCGTTGTCCTTGGATGAACGAGTGAATTATTTGTATCTCATCCCCTGCTGTGGCGTGCTGTGGTATTCAAATAAGGCGTGGCTAAGAAAACGTCGTGTCTACTATAAGCTGAGAGTCTCTACGCTTATACAATCAAAAAGGTATGGTTTATTTCTTACCGTATATACTAAAGATTGACAATATCACACAGATATAGTACTTGCATTGTCGGCCACCAAATAATCGATGTATCGACGTAGTAAACTTGAGCACCCCCTGGAAAATAAACAGCATCTATGCGCCAAACCTTTTGATGCCGTGAGTAGCAGGGGATGGGATAACACTTGATGAAAAGCTATATTAGGGGAAGCGCTGAGCTGGACAGTGCCAAACTCTGTAACGCAGAACTTCGCAAGGAGAAGGGAATCTGGCAAATTGGCACAGCGTTTCGGACGCATTGGGAGGTCTCGCATTTCCTACTGAAAGATCGTCTGCACCCATCGTAGATTCTGTCTCTCCTATTCATTCGTTGAACGATCCTTTCGATTGTACACTCCCGGCGTATTGGGGAACATCACCTCTTATGGGCCATCAAATATGCGCTCCACACTTTTTTCGCAGGCTATCGACGCATGTCGGATCAATGCTGTACGCCGCAACCCTATCCCGTCCGTAGGCATATATTCCTCCCCTTGTATCATCATCATCTCCGTTGCAGTCTCTGAGCAGGGATGTGATTGCAAGCTCACACGCAGGCTGTACGATCAGACTTAGTCAGCAGGACAATGTTCAAGTTGCTGCGGCCCTTGTGCAATCGAACTCTTCTGTGATGAGCATAGCGAAAGCACTCATCTAGACAGCAAGAGACCTGATATACACAAACCCGCGGAACTTTAACGGAACAGCATTCTCTTCTCACGTACCTGGGTGTAATTAGCTGCTCCTTTCTTCCCGTTCTGGTCAAGCATTCCAAAGATGATTTCTTGTTGATACCCTTCCGAGTTGATCAACGGAGAGCCGTCTAGATTAGTGAAGAAGGCAACGTTTGGGTTGGTCCTTTTGGAATCTCCATATTTTTCGAAGTCGAGTGCATGGGGTACCAGGTTTTGGCAAGCTGCAGTGGCCAGCCTTCGAATCTGTCATCAGGCATTCATGTTAGCACCGCATATCATTACCTTCCACGATTCTCCCCACGTTTCTTACAAGGCTCCCAGTAAGTCGTAAAAAGTATTTTAGCCGTTGTAAGGTATTTCAAAGTGTGTGACCTTGGGAAGAGACGTATTCTTTGCCGCATCCGTCATGCCCCCTCTCTGAATTTTTGTGCCCGTAACTCAAAATTAAAATAATCGAACAAGCTCCTAGACACCTAGCAAATGCAGGAGTGTAATAGAGCTGGCCTTACCGATCCGTTCGGACTCCAGCTCCCACTCCTGAAGCAAATCCTCCCCGCGGCTCCGTCGAGACCAGGCGTAAACCTCTCACGGTCTAGGCGTGACTGTTTCCACCTCCCAGTAAAGAAACCAGGGCCGTAAGCCCCGAGCGCTAGACCAAGAAGTGCGTCTTGACTTTCCTCCGGTGCTGATACCTCGCTAGGTGCAGAGATGCTACGTTCAATCACTGGAGTAGGAGACGCTAGACTGATGCGCAGGAGGAGAAGTAAGACAACAGGAGACAACCCTAGAACTGCAACAGTCGGGAGTTAGCGAATGCCCAGTGCCGGTGAATGCCAGCCTTTGCAAATCGTTGTATCCAAGACGGCTCAACTACGTGGACTGTACGCACGTTTCATATTCTGTCATATGGAGCTTGTGTTTTCCGGTCCGCTACCGCTATCTGCCGTCAAATTTTTAATCATGCGTGTAAGGTCTTATGCCGTCGATACCTCGATGGAATTGAGAGGTGCATTACAGAAACAGATGCAATTGAGCCAGGAGTCCCTACCTATACTCCATCAACTAAGTAACCTACGCGCGTCCTTAACCTAAGTACATGCGCCCGTCGGCTGGTGTTCTAGTGGCGGGCATTGGCAAGCTCAGTCTCCTTTCATTAGCTGTGAAATGCGATATGCGATCTGCAAAGCATTTCCAGACAACAAGAGTTGAGAGATCTTCTAAGGGTGTAATCTAGGTAAGGAGCCAAATGTGTAGCGCTTGCTTAGAGAACGTCCTCTACTCGGTAAATCTGTACATCAAACATTTATGAATAGGAAGTCTATCAGGCGCGGATAGAGCGGAGATAAATTCGACTAAATATGATAGGACAAATTAAGATTTAGTAATGGGTCACAGCTAACTATGGTCCCATAGCTGTTATATCTGATTATCTTACCTCAAGCACCTTATGGACCAGCATTCAGTGTCAATATGCGCGGGATAATGTCCCGTAAATGCCAAGAGTTCCGGCAACTTTAATCTTTGAGCCGCAAGTTACGTAGATCTGGCTTGATATTCGAGATGTAAACTCTTCTCGTTGTTCTTCACGACTAGGATGGCGACCACTCAATTGGAGCCGTTCCTGAAAGCAACCACAGGCCGCAATACCCGTGGCTTGCTTCGCCTTATCATTCTTTGCACCATCGCGGGCGCTGCTGTCGCTAGTCGACTCTTCAGCGTCATCAGTACGTGTACCCCCTTATCGCTGTCCGAGAAGGATAACTGACAAAATTCGTGCGACCAGGATTTGAAAGCATCATCCACGAATGTCAGTTCCCGCCGATTGTCCCCTTCTCTAAGCCATTCGTCTACAATGCCAGGGTGGATATGCCTAGATGCTGATCTCGTCTTAGTCGATCCTTGGTTTAATTTCAGAGCGACAAAATATCTTGTACAGCATGGGTTCTACAATTTTTGGGACTGGTTTGACGACAGTAGGGGGTCCATTCCATCTTTATTCATATTTAATCAACGCCTAACGAATCGTTCTCTTTTGGAAAGATTGGGGTTAGAAGCTAACAAAGCTCGCTTTGCTAGGAACATGGCACCCGTTGGGACGAGTCACAGGTGGCACTCTCTACCCTGGTCTTATGGTTACCAGCGGGATCATATACCATGCCCTCCGCCTATTATCGATGCCAGTCGACATTCGCAACATTTGCGTCCTCCTCGCCCCAGGTTTCTCGGGCTTGACCGCCTTCGCATCCTACCTGATCACCTCTGAGATGTCAACGTCACCGTCCGCAGGCTTGCTAGCAGCAGCTTTTATGGGCATCACCCCAGGCTATATTTCACGGTCCGTTGCTGGAAGCTACGACAACGAGGCAATTGCAATCTTTTTGCTGGTCTTCACATTCTTCTTGTGGATCAAATCCATCAAGAACGGTTCTGCGATGTGGGCGGCCCTTACAGCATTGTTCTACGGTTATATGGTATCAGCGTGGGGAGGATATGTTTTCATCACCAATTTGTTGCCACTCCACGCTTTCGTCCTCATCTGTATGGGACGGTACAGTCCAAGGCTCTACGTCAGTTACAGTACCTGGTTCGCTTTGGGGACATTGGCCAGCATGCAAATACCCTTTGTTGGATTCTTACCCGTCAGAAGCAGTGAACACATGTCAGCACTTGGTAAGTGACAATCGGCTACTTTGATAGAACCACAGCTAAACATGCCTAGGAGTATTCGGACTTCTCCAGCTTGTGGCTTTTGTGGATTTCATCCGTCAACAAGTGCCAAATCGGCAATTCCAAACGCTGCTTCGAAGCCTGGTATTGTTAGTATTCTTAGCCTCCGTGGGCGGGCTGGTGCTTCTCACGGTTTCTGGGGTGATTGCACCGTGGAGTGGTCGATTTTATTCGCTCTGGGATACAGGGTATGCCAAGATCCACATACCTATAATTGCGTCGGTCTCAGAACATCAGCCTACCGCTTGGCCGGCCTTCTTCTTCGATCTCAACTTGTTGATATGGCTTTTCCCAGCTGGAGTATACATGTGCTTCCAGCACCTCAAGGATGAGCACGTATTTGTCGTCATATATGCCGTGCTATCAAGCTACTTCGCCGGGGTAATGGTTCGATTGATGTTGACATTGACCCCAGTCGTCTGCATTGCGGCGGCTCTAGCTCTGTCTAATATACTAGACACATACCTTGTCGCTGAGAAACCTTCTGAGGAAACTCAGGCCAACGGACATCTTACAGGAGGGGGGTCTGGATCTGCTATCGCGGTTATGCAAGATTCACTCAGGTCTAGCCGAGGTCCGATCAAAGGGATCTATTCGTACGTCTCAAAAGCATCTATCGTTTCATCTGTCACCACATACCTCCTTCTGTTCGTACTTCATTGTACTTGGGTCACTTCAAACGCGTACTCGTCGCCTTCGGTTGTGCTTGCTAGCCGACTTCCGGATGGGAGCCAGCACATCATTGACGATTATCGCGAAGCATACTATTGGCTCCGTCAGAACACGGCCGAGAAGGCCAAGGTCATGTCATGGTGGGACTACGGCTACCAAATAGGTGGTATGGCGGACCGACCAACACTGGTAGATAACAATACTTGGAACAACACCCACATTGCCACTGTCGGTAAAGCTATGAGCTCTCGGGAAGAGGTCAGCTATCCTATTCTCCGGCAACATGATGTCGACTACGTCCTCGTGGTCTTTGGTGGACTCTTGGGTTATTCTGGAGACGACATCAATAAGTTTCTATGGATGGTCCGTATCGCGGAAGGGATATGGCCTGATGAGGTAAAGGAACGCGACTTCTTTACTGCGCGAGGGGAGTATAAAGTGGACGACGGAGCGACTCAGACTATGAAAAATAGCTTGATGTAAGTGACAGGGAGTGGCTAGGCTTTAGCGATTTGGGCGGCTAACAAAGCTGTAGGTACAAAATGTCATACTACAACTTCAATGCGCTTTTCCCCCCAGGGCAGGCGCAAGATAGAGTACGAGGTGCTCGAATGCCCGCCGAAGGCCCGCAACTCAGCTCATTGGAGGAAGCCTTCACAAGTGAAAATTGGATAATCCGGATATACAAGGTCAAGGAGCTGGACAATGTTGGACGCGATCATGCGAGCGCCGTTGCGTTCGATAAAGGCAATAAGAAGAGGAAGACTGCCAAAAGGCGAGGTCCAAGGGTCCTGAGAACCGAGTAAAGGTTCGAGGCCTATTGTGTCGATGTGTATCCATACTTGTATAAGAGACTACCGTCATCCAGTTGCGAAGTGATAGGCCTCGATTAGCGCGGAGGCTCTTGATTGACATAACGCATGCTGTACTTTTGCAGCATGCAGGAGCCGGCACTAGGAATCACGACCTATTAGCTGTAGCCATTGTCTTTTCTTGATCACAGCTATATACCACCACGGTGGGAACATCGGCCACTAGAGGCCGTCTATGGGGACTCTGCACAGATGTCCTACAGTGAATACGCTTGAAAGAGATCAAGATGGCGATTCGTTGATTACGTAGCAGGCGCAGAAAGTAGATTGCATTGCTGCCCAATATCACGCACAAACCAGCCACTCATACGGCCTTTTCGCTTCGGCGATTCCATTTTAAGATAGAGCTGCATCCATCGCATGGCAACTGCTGCAGAAGATAATCTCCTGCCATTTATTCGGGCCTCCATTGGGGGATTCGACCTTTGACCTTTCACTTCCAGTTGTTTTTCGCGCATTCCTTCTGCTGTGTAGCTTGCAACTTTGCGTATCGTTTGCTTATACTGCTTGCTCTATTGTACACCACAAGTGACTAGATCTGTCTTTGCTGTATGGATAGACCTCTCTGGTTACGTTGTTTGCAGTGATACGTATTATGTGCGTTGTTCTTTCTTCCGCATCCGCATTGTCTGAGGCATCGAATAATCTCCCATTCTCAAGCAACGGTTTTGGGCCTCGTGCTTCCAGACTGAACATCGGGTGCTAGCGGAGTCATGTTTGGTTCACCGTCTCTTCTTTGAAATTGGAAAACTCCACAGTATTCATTGGTCATTCGTTAGTTTGTCAAGCGTTAGGAATGAATCTACTCAAGTACTTCCACGACGAAGAATCTCACCGGTTTGGTGTCTGAAAAGATGAGAGGCGATACTATCGAGCAATCATCCAATTCGTCATATTTTTGTTTTACGGGACAAGCACAGTCATGCCTTTTCCCTACCAGACGTCCGCCGTACCCGTTCGCACACGGAAACCGCTCAGGGAACGAGAGAGGGATCGAGAAAAGGACAAGGAGAGGGACAAGGATATCCGCAGTACCACTTCAAGCAGTACAAAAAGGCATAGGGATACCTCCAGATCGAGCAACCGGAGTCCGCTACCGTCATCCTCCCGCCCTGCCTCTCTATACAATCAAGCAAATGTCACCTTAGATCAGCTCCCATCATTACCCAGATCTGAGACAGCATCTCCTTCATCGCTGAAGTCTCCAACGCTGCGGGCTAGTACAGCCGCGACGTCAAGCTCAACTCCCTTGTCAGCATCGGCCCATCTTTACACGCCAGCTGCACTCCAACCCTATCTACATACAGATGACGACGAGGATTTCGATAATGCTAAGACACCTCAAGCTTCAGCTACTGTTCAGACAAAGCCGTATTTCGACGCAGATTTGGTCCAGCCCCCTTCCCAAACAGAACTCACTCATACAACAGCGGTAACATCTCCACCGGTCTTGAGTAATACTGTGGTGAAAACACCCTCTCCCAAAGAGCCTCCAACATCCCCTCTGGCTCTTTCTCGTGTCAGCACAAGATCCTCGGACCCGGCTCCCCAGCTTCAGCATCCAAAACCCTATCATTTTCCCGCAAGTTCTCCAGCCTTCACTCAACCACTCCCCCTTTTCGGGGCGCCGGCGAATGAGCAGTACATAGCTCCTTTCCCACCAGCACCTCAGTATCAGCCTATGATCCAAGGTCCTCATCATCTACTAGACCTTCAGTCGTTGCCGCCGCAGAATTTTTATCAGCCATACAGCTCTCCACCGCAGATGCACGCCCCGTATAACACAATGAGGAGCGCACCCGTCAGGGACTACAATTCCACTGGTTCCAGGATGAGTTTCTCGAGCGACCCACCTCCAACAGTCGGAATGATGCAAGCAATTCCGGCCGAGACCGGTCCTCCACTTGATATTACAGTTCCAGGGGCTCCGACAGGCGAAGAGGACGCAGTTTTACAAAGAATTCAAAGCGCAATTCCAGACCTTCATCTTCTGCTTGACCGGTATCGTGAGACTTCAGGCCAGCTAGGCGAGCGTGAGCTCACACTTCGCCACACCGAAGCCGAGAAGATGAATCTCATAGAACAAAAAGATGCGTATATCGAGCGTCTAACAAAGGATAGGGACGAAGCCTTACAGAAGTATCGGGAAGAGAGCAACAAACATGCCGAAGCGAAGGATAAACTAAGGCTTGAAGTTGGCAACATGACGGAAAAGCATAACGAATTACACGAAAGGCTTCAATTGGAGAGAGGAGTTCGGGAAAACGTTGAGAAAACTTTGCAAAGCGTACAAGCTCAGCATGCAGCACTAGCCGTAAACTCGCATAACGAGAAAGCAGCAATGTCTCGCGAATTCGACGACTGGAGAATTCAAGCAAATAAAGATCTTGAAGCCAGGAGTCAGAAGCTCCAGATGAAAGAACAGGAGTATCAAAATTCGTTGCAGCGACAAATCAGCGATTCCAATGCTCTCCTGCAAACCAAACTTACCGAGTTGGCTCAGGATCATGATGGGGAGAGAGCCGTATTGGAATCAAATTGGGCACGTCAACGAAGGGATCTGGAAAACACCCAAGCAAAGCTCAAACAGGATTTAGACGATGCTAGAAATGCTCATGCTAAGAAGTTGGAGGAGCATATGGAGAAACAGAATCACGAGAGGGAGGCATGGATGCAGGAGAAGCAGTCATTAACCAAGGATTGGCAGACCCAGGTTGCGAAGATGGATCATGGCTCAGCACAATTGCTTTCTCTTCGTAAGGAGAAAGACGACGTGCAGAAGAGTTGGAAGTCTGCCGAAGTACGCCTAAAGAAGGAACACGGGGAGTCAATAGCCAAGCTGCAGGCGGAGATCGAGAGACAGAAGAGTGGTTGGGATGCCGACAAAGCCAGATTTGCTAAAGTCAGCAGTGACCTAAAAACCACGGCAAGCAAGCTCAACTCGGAAAATTCCAAATTGCAAAGGCTGGCGGACGCGTTTGAGCAGGTGACGGACCTCAGAGGGCGTGAAGATGACTACTAGTAAGTCGACGCTGCTGCCGGCTAATGCTCGTGTTATCTTGTAGCATGCTTTGCATTTGATCGTAAGTCTGTGAACGAGCTTAGGCATCTAGCAAAGACATACAGATCCAAGATGAGAGAGCTGACTTCTTCCGCCATCCAGTCTTGAAGCTTTTGATTGCCTGCAGCTGCAGATCTCAGCACTTGCTGAAGATTTTTGCAGTGGTTGTCCGTCTCATTTGCCGCATGATGTTGCTCAGAACATTCCCAAGAGCCTTCCTCCTTTTCTCGAAGGTACGCCGGCTGCAACTCAGCTTCGAGTGGCATACGTCCAAAGCTTGATTTCCAACATCATCGATCGCCGCATCTTCCAGCACTTTCTGTTCACCTACGAACATTTTGACGACATTTTCAATTCATGGGCCGACTATCTGAAGAGTAAATCAACCAAGCGCGAGGCAGCTTGGAGGCAACGAACCCTACATGCGGCCTTCTCATGTCCCGGCTCAAAGGAACGTATCAACAAATTTGCAAGGAGCATCATTGATGAGGTTGTAACGGCCATCAAGCCCTTCGCAAATAAGAGCATGAGGGAAGAAATGTTGACAGCTGTCAAGAAAATCGTCAAGACTGCCGCGGAAACTTGGAGGTATGCACGCATCGAATTGTCTAAGATCAGTGCGCACCCAGCAACGGATTCCAGCGAAGAGGAAGGTGAGCTTCTCCTGACAATCTTCCCACGCATCGAAAGAGAGCCTCTTCCAGATGACTTTGTACCGGATACACGAGGTGACGCAGGTTGCGTTTACTCTCATGGGATGATCCTCTCGAACGAGTCCTCCACAGTGCTCGCACGACGCGTGGAGCTTGGGGAGATCGCCGCGCCGCTTGAGCCTGTTCAACTAGAAGAGGAGGCAAGGCCTGAATACAAACGACCTCGAAAAATGAGTAGCGATATCGCAGTTCGAGCGAGGAAGTTTGAGCCCAGGCCAAATTCTCCTCTCATCCTTTCCATGGGATCTGCTCACGGGAGTGGTGAGAAAAGTGCCACTCTCTCCGATGAAGTGCGGAGCCAGCTGCTGGATGAACAGCATAGGCACGGCACAGGGGAAACAAGGGACATACAAGTCGCTCGTGAAGATCGAAGCACGCAAAGTCAGGACACAAGGGGGATTGTGGGAGTCGACGATTCCGAGCCGACGGCAAGTCAGCATGCATACGGTTCAGCAGCGGAATCGTCCCCGCTGCAATCACCCGCAAAGTCTCGCGCGCAGTCACCGCAACATAGCCGGCAGACGACCGCAACCAACGAGTCACTGTCCGAGGGTGATGAGGAAGACTCGGAGATCACACCGAAGCCAGCAACACCTCCGGACTGGGGAGGGGGCGGGGGAAACATACCAGGAGCATTTGGGACACACGACGGGTGGTGATATGTACGACGTCTTTGGGAAACTACTGTACGGCGGAAATGGGACTGTGAGAATATCTTGTTTGAAAACGGGACTCATGATTTATGACACATGACATTGTTCTTAGAACATCTGTATGCATTGGAAGCATGTACTGCGTATTTCAAGCATGTAAAGCATAAGTTACACTCGGGAGTGTGACGGCATTAGGGGGAATGGAAGATAATACAGGAATCTTACATGCTGGGGGAGTTCTATGGGATATGCAAGATTGTACCTTATGTCTCCGCTGCAGTGTTTCATTTGCCGTTGTCGCCCTCTTCAGGCTCCCAGACTCCCGGGTGTCATCATCTCATGTCAAATACCTCTTCAGACGCCTACGGATAATGTTGATTTAGTGCTTGAAGATACAGTATCGAATAGCATTGAATAGCTACAGTCTTCGTGCTTGAGCTTTAATGCTGATTTCTGACAGAGGTGGGGAAATCCAAAAGATGATGACAGGTAATCAATGATAAGCTCGTCCGCCTTGTGAAAGCCCTATGATCCGTCCTGTACGTCATTCAATGGTTCGGGATTCAAAACGAGGAAACAATTCTAAGAATGGTAATGGCGGATATCGGGCGGTCGGGAAAGTATGTGGGATGATGTACAGAGGAGACAAGGCTGACAGCGGTGAGGTTGGCCCTTCCCTTGTAAAATTGGCTGTTAGTGCCTTGGAGAATGCCCGGCCTTGCCAAGCTTTCTTGCTGCCTGCAACCCTTTCGATTACTCCATCGCCCCCGCCAATCATCACTTGCCTTATCTCTCATCCAGCTAGACTTGCGATGTGAGAGAGTAAGGATAATTGTGTACATTATTTTCAATGATGTGAATATTCTTCGCCTGTCATTGTGGAATTCAACCATACTGCTGCTGGTCATTATCGCTGCTTGCTATCAGGTCTCTCTCCTGTCCCTCCCCTGTTCGGTGTCGCATTATCACCGCTTATTTGAGCCTCCATCTACATCCACACCTGGTCTCAGAACCTCGTTCAGCCTTGCCCTAGTATACTTGTCGCCTTTCATCTCGTCCTCCATTTCTTTTTTCCGCTCCGTCGTCCCTATCCTCACCCATCAGACTCGCATTCCATTGCTTCGTCCTTGTACCAGCTCCACTCTAGTGCGAGCCAGTGCGTCCACCGTTCCTGCCGCTCTTGTCCTGTTCCTGGATTATCGGGCATTTTCCATTCTTAACCGCCAACCGCTGCCAGAAACAATTCCCGGATAATCTGGTTGAGTACCAGACTCCATCCGCTTGCCCGCTCCACTTCCTGAATCAACACATCTTCCGCCATCACGGCTCCAGAATCTACTATCCGTGACTAGCATCAGTCCAGCCGTTGCCGAAAGCCGGTTCCGCTTGTTCTACACGCATACAGATGCCCGAGCTACAACTCTAAACACAGTGACCAAGTCGGTCAGGACACCGCTTGCCGCATTCTTCAAGACTGATCATGTCTGATACCCTCCACTCCACCGTACCAACCTCCGACCAACACTCTACCAATCACGTTAATGGCTTCAATGAGCATTCCTACTACGACCCCTTCTTCGCTGACCCTCTTGACGATGAGCAATTGATCCAGATCTCTACGCATACCTCACCTGACAGCCGACTCTATCACTCCTCCTCGCCTTCCAAAACCTCAAGACATACCTCCCTTGCTCCTGACGGACCAAATCCATCAAATCAACAATTTGACAAGGTCACTAATCATTCAGTTCGATCATCCGCCAGTCCACTCCATTCTTCGATAAATGGTCAGGCCGCCGAATCTGCCTTGTTAAGCCCAAATGCAGCCTACACGTCGGATACCGGATATGATCTAAGCGACCACTCCGGCACTCCAGAATATGGTAATGGTTTCTATCTTGAGGAAGACTTTGGGTTTTTGGCAGATCAAGCCGACGGAATTGATCTGGGTCAGTGGCCGGACCAATCGAGCATACCAGTCCCCCAGGTTAACGGTAGCGCCCACCCTTCGCAAGAGCAAACTGATGCCGATCCGCCGTCAGCAGGCGCTGTATCTCTCACGTCACATTTGATGAGCCCTGCATTGACAGACAACCCAAGTCCCAGCTCACAAGACGACAGAGGGAGCCCGACGATGGATCAGCGGCACATACGTGGGCGCTTGTTTGACAATGTCAATACTGCATATGGTAAGATCGACGAGCGCTCGCAAACCTCGAGTCAAGGCCGAGGCCCGATGTTGCAGACCCCTACCTTGACGGGTAGCTCTATCGATACCAGTCCGGAGCGACCGACTGCAGCTACTACAGCGCACGGTCCGAGCCCTGTCTTTCGCATCGAAAGCTACAGCAGGGGTGACTCTCCTAATCGTCCAACTGGTCAGCTCGCCCGAAGTTCCAGCAAGCGTAGTCGCTCCTCGTCGCACCTTTCCGTCGAACATGGCGAGAGTTCATCGGATGAAGAGATGGAACAAGAGAGCCGACATAACTCGGGAATAACCATCAAGCAGGAAGATACCAGATCAGGCCAGCCTTCGACAGCTGAAAGGACGGGCATAGACCCCGAGCGCAGGCTGCAAATTGGCGATACCGAGGTGCCAAATCTGAAGGAGCAGGTAGAAACACAGTCAATGGCGTTGAAGATTGCTGACGTCGAAGAATGGCTGGCGCACAGCGAAACAGGGAGTGATGCTGGTGGCACCTTGTCTCCGCCGCCTAGACCACGAATGAGCAGTAGGCGGCGCGCAAGGAGTGCTGGGGAAAGGAGTCTAACGCACGAGAACCTGATGAATCTTGGAAATGCTCCGCCGTCAGCTGCCGATATGCACATTCCAGGCCCTGGTCTGTTCATCGACGAAGAGAGTGGCGAAGACGATTGGGATATGGATGAAGACGAGGAGGAAGAAGCAGAGAACGACGATGGTCTCCCAGAAATGGCGCCTACCGCAGACAAAATAGAAGTCTCTCCTGGGAGCGTCTCGGAAGCTCCTGCAGATAATCAAGCTGCAAGCCCACCGCTCTTGTATCGTGCACATGTATGGCAGGATCCGCTGTACGATTCGACTAACCCTGGAGCCGGTGTCAAGATGCAACCACCAACTGCCAATGATGCCATTGTACGGTTTCATCAACGTTCGGGAGATTTGGATACTGTGTCCCGTGCCGCTACCTGGGGTACTCGACGTCTTAGCGAAAGTGATTTGGAAGGCTTGTTCCATCGCCTTTCGTTCAGGAACAATGACGATGGCAAAGAGAAGGCAGACCGGCGGGGCAGCTTTCTAGAAGCCGCTGCAGCAAAATTGCTCCCGAAGCGAAGCCTGAGTCGCCGCAAAGAGAACGAGGCCAACAAGCAGCAACCTCATCGTCCGTCTATCACTGAACATAGGAAGATGGAAAGTGCTAGTAGCCTGGTGGTTCCCTCGCCACAAAGGAGGCCCAGCCTCGGGAAAAGACCCAAGTCACCAAGGATTGATACTGGTAGCGCCGTGGCTGCGATGGCCGGACAGATAGCTGCTGTAGGCGCTGGGAAGGGTGGGCAAACGCCAGCTACCGCTACGTCGCCTCCTCCAGGCACATGGAAGATCATTGGGCGGGCCAGGAGCCGCAGCGAACTTCAACCAGAAAGGTCTTCGGGCAATTTGACCGATTTATTGACCAAACATGGTGGACCGCCTATGCCAACATTAGCAGCTCCTCCAGGAACTCCTCCCAAGGAAGAGAGCAAGCAATCTTTATCGAATGACGTGGCGGATTTGGACGAGGACGAAGAAGATGAAAATGCCGAGGATAGAGGCGTTACAATCGACTTGTCGATTCGTGCAGATCCTATCATCCCTACAATGGAGGGTTTCAGATCGAATGTGCGGCAGCTGAATCCTCGACTCCCTCATTTCTTGGTTGAACGTGTGGCTCAGGAGCAGCTTCGAAGGTATAAAAAACTGATAGAGTTCAAAGTCAAACATGCCCAAGCGCTAGCTGCTGGCAAATGCCCGTCTGGGAAGCATTGCTTCGAGCTTGGGGGTGAACCAACGTATCTGCCATCCAAAGTCAGTAGCAGAGACGCTGGAGAACCTTCGAACACCGGCTTCACAATTGCTGGTATTGCACAGTCTGATGACGACACGAACGCCCTTGCGGACGGTGCCATTACGCCGGCTCAGTTTCCTCCTGGCGTTCCCATGCCCCCGGTGAAGCGGCTTCCAGCAGAATTTGAATGCTCACTCTGCTTTAAGGTGAAGAAATTTCACAAGCCTTCTGACTGGTCGAAGCATGTTCATGAAGACGTTCAGCCATTTACCTGCACCTTCCAGTCTTGTGCCGAGCCAAAGTCTTTTAAACGAAAGGCTGACTGGGTGCGGCATGAGAATGAGCGACATCGTCAGCTGGAGTGGTGGATGTGTAATTTACATGACTGTTCACATAAATGCTACAGAAAAGATAATTTCGTCCAGCACCTTGTGCGCGAGCATAAGCTGCCAGAGCCCAAAGTCAAGACTATCAAGGCCGGAAAACCAGCGGTGAGGGGCCCATCAACACAGAAAGCTAGAGCAATCAAGGGTGATCAAGACGATTCGGCCGACGAGTTGGAGCTGGTTTGGAGACTTGTCGACGAATGCCGACACGAGACGAACAAAAACCCGAGAGACGAGCCTTGCAAGTTCTGTGGCAATATTTGCAGCAGCTGGAAGAAGCTTACTGTCCATCTTGCCAAGCATATGGAGCAAATCAGTATGCCGGTACTCAATCTCGCCAAAGCCAAGGAAGTCAGCCCGGAAACTACCATCAGTCCAATTGAGCAACGGCCTCAGACCGGAATTTCTTCTGCCAGCGCAATGGGATTCGTGCCGTCCAAGTCGTCATACGGAAACATGCCACACAACATTGTCTCTCCAATGGGCGATCTCTCTGTCTCTTTTAACCCAACTCAAACTGGGTTTTACGACAACGCACCTATAAGCCAGTTCCAGCGCAACCAACCATCTACATATCCTCAACCCCAACAACATCCGCAGTCCAATTATACTTCTCGCCGCGATCCTCCATACGAGATGACGTCGTATGCTTACGACTATAACAACACCTCCGCCAATCAATTCGTCCCTATCAGTCAGGATTCAAGGTCAAGTTTCCAATACCCTCAACAAAGCTCTAGTCCCGAAAATCTCTACCCCGGCTTGCGGCCTCCACCAACATCTCAGCCAAGGACATTGTCGTTTACACCGCAGCAACAGGGTACTTATCCTTCATCAAGCACTTATCCACAACAAGGCCAGTTTTCGACTACTGCGAATAATAACAGTTATCCATACCATGCTGCTTCTCGTCAGAGCCCGACAACCACGGGGTATTCCCAAGGGCTCGCGTCGCCGTCTGTGGGTACTCAGGCACCGGTCGGATATGGCCAGGGTACGATTGAGGATCTGAGCTTTCCGCAGGCCCCCACAGCGGGTGGGTATGGACAGCATGGACGGGGAAGTCAAGGAGGTGCGAGGGGTTATGGATACTAGGGTTTTTTTGTGGATTCATTTTGTCGTCAGATATTCGAAGTAACGATTTATGGACTTATGTTTTGCGGATTTTGATATAGTCGATGTATGTGCATCATGGCCTGGTGTTTCCTATAGGGTCTCATTTTCGAACGTCTGTTATATAGTATCGCCTGGATCTACGAATGTGAGGGTGAGGTTGGCGTGGGATTGAGGGATGTAATATATTCACAGTGGTTATGATATACATCTTTTTGAACTTTCATGCTCGCGAAGCGAAATATTGAGATCCCGACTGAAGAACTTTTGGGAGTACCCACCTAATTGATGCTCACGCGTAAACTTGATACTTTGTGCACCCTGCTGCTATCCCCTTTTCTTTCCTGCTTTTCTTCTTGTGCTAACTCCGGATTCAGACAAGTATACGTAAGTCCTTAGTTCTTCTGGAGTAGAGTTTTCCATTGATGGTGCTATAACTTTCGCTGATGGATTCTTCTCTTTATTCTGGTTCTTTTGGAGGGAAGGGGGCGGTATGGTTTGTGTCGATGAGAGATGAGGATAGCTGATGATTTTCAAGGGTTTGATACCTTTGAACTGGTAGGTAGGATGCAGGAGGGCTTGGAATTATGACAATATCTAGAAAAGAATCAGTAGCTCAAATTCTGGCCGTTACTTTGGATCAGGCGTGATATCAGTAGGGCATGATGCAAGGGATAAGGGGTGGGAACGAGAGGGCGGTTCATTGGATCATGGAGATAGGCCTGTTGGTTCTACTATTTTCTTTCTTTGGGATGGACGGGTGACAGCCTTGCATGGGACTATCATTAGATGGCGTAGAAGAAGATATGGATTTAGGGTGGAAGTTGCTAATGGATTTAGTACTCCCATTTCGTTTCTTGGTCTCGGAGCGGAGATAGGAGGAGAAAGGGACAGGATCCTAATTGAAAAACGCCAGAGGATCGACGGTCATGATGATTATGGTTAGTGAATTAAGTGCTTGTGGGAAGAGGAGTACCTGAAAGACAAGGGAGAGAGGTGAGAGAGATTATTAGGCTTATCACAACTGACGGAAGCTCCGCTCGATGGGAGGACTTGGATTCTAAATGATGCTGGTTGGGGATATCAATCTGAGTTTCTGAAGGAGGCAAATAAGGAGAAGGAGAAGATGAAGAAAAAATATTGCTTTACTTCGAAGAAGGTCACGGCATTGGGACGCAGATCTAACTTACTTCGCCAGTCGGTATCTCGCAGTTAGACCTTCTCATCTCTTCAATCAATCAGTTGAAAAAGTTGTCATCCGTGTTAGTCACGAGATACCGAGAGCTCTTTGCCAAGAGCTACTCTCCTACCGTGTGGACTCTCATTTCGATTCTCCTTGAAATGGATGTACCACCAACCTCGCTCCTGCTGCCACAGTACCCCCGAACCCCTGCCTATTCCACTTCGCCCCATGCTCCACCATCGCTAGTCCACTAATCAACACTTCCTCCAAAAGTCCCCCTTCAACGTCCGCCTCCACCTTGAAGTAATTCATCTTCGCTCCCTTTAACGCCGAAGAACCCTCCCAGCTCGCTTCAACCTTCCCCTTTCCACTCTCTTCCTCACACACCAGACCATGGGAAATAGCATTGTCGTATGTCTATTTAAGCTTCCTTTTCGGTTCCGCAATGGAGGTGAAGGTACGGGGGTGCTGACAGCTGAGACGGTTTCGAGGGGTGGTGGTTTTTCATGTATTGTTAGGTCTGTTACCGCGTGGCCGGCTATTGTTCCGATGATGGCGCCAGTTTGGGGGCTTTTGATGATGATTAAGGGAGCGGGATCGAGGTTGACTTGGTTGGTGTCGAGTATGTAGAGGTACTTGTTGTTGGAGCTGATGTGGGTGAAGGTCAGGCCGGATTGGCCAATGTGGAAGATCCGAGCGCTGGGACTAGTACTTGCGCTGGATGTAGCATTGACGAATATGGAAGGTGGTTTGGAAGCACTAACTGGGGTCATGGTCTCTGTGGTCATAGTGAAGATCTCTTTGCTTAGAAGAATATACGAGGAGAAGTCTCCGGCTCGTGATGTAGTCTGACGGTCAACAGCAAAGAAAAGAAATGAGGAGTTGAGAAGAGAGGATAAATACTGATACTTGGCCAGATCAGTCTCTGTACATGGGAATATCTGTCTTCCAAATCCAATGGTATATAGGCATGGCTGGGAAACAATTCGTCCAAAGCACCAAGATCATGTATGGTACTGGTCTTCTGTTATAGGATGATTCTTCAGGCCCGGTGAACTCATTGCACGAGTAATAGTATTACAATATGCGCAAGACAATTTGACTGACATCCTAGTATTCGTGGTGATCGGTCAATTACTATCCTTGTTCAGCCGCCCAACATGCTCGACCGATTGAAAGGGTCCATCGACGTGGCTTACTATTGGTAACAGTGAATGAGTTAGTACCACAGATACTGGCTGATGTTCATGGCTACTTTCCACAGCGCTGCCGCAGTCGTGATATTTTGGTCTTTGAAAGTTGTAAGTGCCAATGGATTTCTAGTGTATGTGTCCTTTCCCTATTGATCCATCTCTTACCTTTAGATCGCCAAGAAATTGCAAATACGGATAATGAAATCGACAGTGGCGATACAATGAGTTCGAGACATGATAAAAACTAGGAGAGTTTCAGTGCTTACGATACTTGGACAGGGTTTTAGCATCCACAAGCCATGGTGCTACCGGCGACTTACGAAGCAGAGAAAGTAGCCAATGACAACAAGAAAACTCCAAATGTGTTAGAAGGCTTACGGGAAGTTCCAGCAGGGGGCTGACAACTTTCATCATGTTTCTGGTCTCGACGCAGCCACTTTGTTGGGATCACTTTCTGGGGAAGATCTCCCCAGAATTCTCACCGGCTCACTCCACACTGCATACCAGATTTTGTTCTTCGGCTGAGATCTTTGCCAGACTCCGGCCTGCTGGGTTTTCGAGCTAAACTTCTCGTGTCTTGTTACCCAATCTCCGACATTTGAATTGAGACATGTGCATCGAGTGTTTGCTTTGCCGAGGAAGGATGCAAATTGTTAGATGAACTCGCACCAAGGCGCTTCCGGCTAGTAGCCACAGCTGTGATTAATTCCGCGTGGGCATCCGAATCGTTAATTCCGACGTCAACCAACGTCGGATCAATACCAATCCATTATCCCGAACATTCAATCATTCTGTTCGATCATGCGTAATTGAGTAACCTCGGGTACCTTTTCGAGTCCCGGTTGTATCGCTCTTAACGGAGCCGAAAGATCGAAGCGATGTCTGAGATGAAGGACGTATTAAATCCCTAATTTCCCTCCTCTCTGAAGTGCTTCCATTCCAGAAACCAGTTCTGATCATTGTGCTCTTCCTCTTCCATTGTCATTCAAGCCTTTTTTCACGAGGCAAGCAATTCCTGTTCTCCATTCTCGATATTCTCATTTTTCAATATGTCTTCACACGCTGCTCTAGTCCTTGAATCCAAGGGATCCCCCTTCTCCATGACAACACGGCCCACTCCAACCCCGGGTCCTGACGATGTCCTGGTAGAAGTCAAGTCCATTGCACTCAACCCTATTGACAACCTCATGCGTGAGGCCGGCTTTTTCATTGACTCTTACCCATCTGTCATTGGCTCTGATATCAGCGGTACCATCATCGCCACGGGCTCCTCGGCGACTAAGTACAAGCCTGGAACACGCGTCACCGCCTTTGCACCCACCTTCTTCACCCACGGTCTCCCGGACTATGGCGCTTTCCAAGCAAAGACTTTGGTCCCGGAAGCGCTCGTTAGCCCCTTGCCTGAAAGTCTGACATTTAATGAAGGGGCAATCTTGCCCATGTCTGTCATAACAGCCTGGTCTGGCCTCTACACAGCAGGTCTTCCTCTACGCGAGCCGATCCACACCGCCCAAGACAAGAAAGGAATACTCGTCTGGGGAGGGGCAAGCAGTATCGGAAGCGGAACCGTGCAGACTGCTAAAATGCTTGGATTCACCGTCTACGCGACTGCGAGCACAAAGCACCATGATTACGTCAAATCCTTGGGCGCCAAACACGTTTTCGACTACAAGGATGCTGATGTGGTGGAAAAGCTTGTGAAAGCGATCAAGAGTGACGGAAATACCGTACAGCATGCATTTGATGCAGCAGGCCAAGTGAGAGCCTGCATGGATGTCTTGAAAGAATTCAAGTCCGGGGAACCATCACAGGTGGCAACCGCGGTCCCAATGCGCGAAGGGCCGCCTCAGGAAGAAGGAGTTGAGGCGAAATTCATAATGGCACCCACCGATAAGCCAGAGCAAACCAAGTTCTTCGCTTTTGTTTTCAACGACTGGCTGGACGGGAAGCTACAGAAAGGGGAATTTAGGCCAAGCCCGGGCATTCAATTGGTTGATGGGGGGCTGGAAGGATTAAGCAAGGGACTTGATGTGCTGAAGGCTGGAGTGAGCGGAAAGAAGGTTGTGCTAGAGCTCTGATGGCCGCGAGGATTGTAGACAAGATCATAATTCCGCTGGGGAAATCATCAAATCACAGCCACTAAGTCTCCTTTGTCTTCTTGTCCCACTCTCGTCCCTTCATACATTGTCGCGTAAGGCATCTTTTGTACCGAAGGAAAGCTTTACTGGGCTTACTTCCACGGACTGTTCTTGAGGCAAATAGTGTGTTGCTGAATCATTCTTAATTTCCAATTGTTACCCACATGTTGGCCTCATGAACTCATGCTGCTGTCTTTCACGAACGCTCCTTCTCCTGTCAGTGTTTCACGAGTTCTTTTGCATGTCAAATCAGTAAATGACATATTCGAGGACCTGAGTACTATAACGATGCAAGAGTGTGTTAGGTTAACAATTTTTAAAGTTAGCGTCCACGGCTTCTCGGACGAAAGCTATTTATGAAAATATCTCTTTACTGATTCGACCCTCTGAATGTTTCTAGTCTCTCTATTCTTTGTTTATAGATACACAATCTACAAAGAATATATTGGCAGCGTATAATTTGCCGATTACTTGTCACATTTGTGGCACTTTCGACGGTCCTTACCAGTCAACATGAATATGAAGCAAATCCTTCTCTGCTCGATCACTCATTTGTTTAGTAACATGAACGATTGGTCCTCCTTTATCGTAAGAGAAAAGGCAGAAATCCTATTGAGCCGGATGGATTTCATCAGTTATGATGACTTGGCGGCTACAGACATCAGTACTGATTTAAACATTGCTGTCAACACATCCAAGTGGATATATATCACTACTCAAGGATCGTTGCCTTTTACCGAGCACAACCTTTCGAAGTCAATACTCAACCATTCATAGAAGAGAAGAGACATACCATGGCACAGACAGAAACTCTGGCTGTTCCCCTCCAGAAGATTATCATGAAGGCTGAAAAGGTACGACAACTTACCCTTCTCCTGATATAGACTGACGATATGTCAGCCGACGAGCATATTGCCCTTCTTCTTGCCAAAATCATACCCATGGCATTTGAATTCGTGCTGTAGACTCACTGCAGAAGACTCCAGTCTCGACCACCTTGGCGAATGTCAAGACTTTCACCTGGAGTCCTTAGCTTGGGCCATTCAGAATAGCTTAAGTTACAGCTGTCTGGAACGATACCTGAAGCTATGGTCCCCATCCAGAATTCAGCATGAGTTGCGCCAACCAATAAGGGGAATATTTGGAACCACTAAACTCCCCATCTTGTTCTTTGCCGTCCAACGTAATTCTCCAGAGATTATCAGAGTGCTATGTCGTGCAGGTGCAGATCCAAGTCAGCCAGCAGAACCCTCTGACTTGCCTGTGTTGGCCTATTGTATCATCAGCGCCGAGTACGAGTTGTGTGATACTTCTGACTCGCTGTTCGCTCTCCTAGCAATGGGCGCAGACCCTTACGATGTACCTCGTAAGATGATCACTCCTCCTCACGCAATATGGACTGCCTTGCGCGTCCTATCGCTGAACGTGAAAGGATATGCTAACTCCAGGATACAACAGAGGATATGTGGTGCGATTATATCAAAAACCCACAAAAATCTGGGATCAGTACCCAAGTCAAAATCACCTCGGACAAGCATCGATGGTGTTCGACCGACGTGAGAGCTGCAATGTGTCGAACTTTTAATCTACTTCAGCGCTATCATTTCAAGATGGCTTCTTTGCTACCTCGCCAAACACCACGACAGAGACAAGTAGCTGAAGCATTCAACCTCACCCCACTTTTCGAGATCCCATATCAGATCATTGGCCAACGTTTAGCTGCCAAAACTGTGTCGGAGCATTTACTAAGCCACGCTCTTCATCAAATTGATTCCCCTATCGTTCTGCTCTGTACAGGGTCAAGTGGAATCGGCAAAACAGAGCTCAGCAAGCGGATGGGTGAACTCCTTTCGCTGCCCTTCTTAAAAGTCGATTGCACGCATCTGAATTACGAAACGGATCTTTTCGGTGCCCAAGCTCCTTACCAAGGTTGGCAAGATGGTTCCCCCCTAAACAATTTCCTCACCGACTCCGACGGACAGAAAGCAGTAGTCTTCCTCGACGAATTTGACAAAATGAACCATGCAATCTACAAATCCTTGCTCTTAGTGTTCGACGAGGGTTTCTACAAAGATTGTCGAGAGAAAGGCAAACAACTGGACTGTTCAAAAATAATCTGGGTCCTCGCATCCAACCAAGGCGAAGCAATCATCCAACGTTTTTGGGACGAATACCTAGCCGACAAACCAGAGCACCACCAACTCCTCATCCCCCTAGATTCCCTCCGCCATTCCCTAGAGCGGAGTTTCAACGTCACACTCGGAGCGCCCCTCACCGGGCGTTTGACGGCCTTAATCCCATTTATGCCCTTCAGCCTCGAAGAACGCGCCGTCACGACCTACAAGTTCATGCGCAAAGTGTTCAACGAAGCGCGGCAAGACATCTCAGTCCAGAACAAACACCTAGCACGACATTTGTACCTCAATTTCGTCGACGATGGCCAATTGGCGACTCATATTTCGGAGAAATACTATTTCCCTGAATTGGGTGCACGGTCATTACAGAAGGGTGTGAATACACAGATTTTGCATCGATTGACGTCTGCATTTCTGGATAGTGAGAATGTGATCCAGGATGCGATGAATCAGAAACCGCTCGAATGCTTTGATGTAAGGGTTGAGGATCTTAAGGGTGGTTTTAGGGAAATTACCGTTAAGGCGAATGGGAGTAGAAGTGTGCAGAGGAGGGAGGATGCTGGAAAGGAGTATAAGGAGGTGACGGAGAAGAATAAGTGTGGACTCTGATCTTCTTGTGTCCTTATTCGAATGGGGAGCGAAAGCTGACGGTTTGAGTTTAGCACCACCAGCACCTGAGAGATACCCTTTGTACCGATTAGGGCCTTCATTGGCAGGGCATGTCCGTCCGAGAGATGAAGAAGGAACCGCTTATCCGAGGAAGAAGAGAATGCAGGGTGGTGTTGATGATTTGAAATTCGAGAAGCTGAGGATTTGACGGAGGATCACAGAGAAGGGGGAGGAGACAGAAGGAGACAGAAGAGAAAACCGAGGTATTAGCTTTGTTTAACAGTCCATGTACAGTCTTGGGTCTTGGATTACATGATGACGATGCTTCTTTTTCATGGGGTGGGTACGATTGTAATAGAACGAACCAACATTCGAGAATCACAATGGACAAATGTTCAACTTTTCTAGAGAGTGGGGAAAAAAAGATTTCACTGAACGGTTTCCCAGCTCAGTCTCCCGCTAGATTCTCACTCAAAGCTCTTGTCTTGAATCTCACCTTCTTTCCTAACTAAGGATTATCTATTCTGTTCGACATGCTCGTACGAAAATGTAATTATTCCCTCAACCTGATCAAAGTTTTCTAACTTCTTTCAATTGCAACTTTCCTCTACTTCACTCCTTTCAATACATCTACACCATATCCTCATTTTTCTAAATGCTTTCTTGAGGGATATTCTTTCTCATGTCTTCTTTTCTTGTATCCAGAGACTTGACTAGAATCCTTTATCAGACAACAGAACAGATAACAGAGCGAAGAGCTGAACGAGAGGGTATTTAAAAAATATCTTCCTATCTTTAAAACGTGATTGAGATGAAGTAAGACTGCCGTTGCGCTAAGTATGCTTCAGCTAGGGCAGTGCATTTCGACGGATACAACGTCAACTATATATTTTCTTGTGAAATGTCTCTGACTCTCCAAAATCGATGTTTGTTCCTCTTTTTCCAATCATCAGATCACCGGGATGAGCTGACGTTCAATATCACATAATTTCGATCCAGAGAAATTAAGACCATGAAGACAGAGAGGGCGATGAGAGAATAGTGGGCGTATAAAAAGGAAGCAGGACTCGAGAGGTAGCATGATTACAATGGATGAGCTTTGGTGTTATTCCATTTCCGCTTCATGCACGTATATGCTGCGTATTTAGCTCCCCAGAACAGCCTGCTTTTTGTGGCACAGTGTTCCTTGGGGAAGAGCTGGTCACTGCAATAACGATACTGTGGTTTCTCATTTGAAAGAGCATAGAACATGACGAAAACCGATATTGATTTTCTCTCTTCCTTTTGCAAATGCAAATGTTCACTCTCCCCAGTACTCATCGCGACAATTACCAACGCCCCTGCAGTTTCCTTTGATCCTCCACTTCCCTCTTCCACAAACAGAACGCACAAATACTACATCCCCACAGCACCAAATACGCGGATTCAGCCGTGATCAAGCCTCCCTCATGATCCATCGCCCTCATCATCATCGACGTAGCAGCTCTCAACGGCATGACCAACTCTTCCAACCCACCAAAGGCGAACACCATGAGTGTGTGCAATTTCCCTGACCCGGACTCATTCCTTCTTAGAACCTTGAACACAACTGTATGTTTGGGGAAAAGGAGTCCGGAAAGCGGTGCGTTGGGTGTGATGTACTCTGAGGGACATGGACCCACAAACTTGACTTTAAAACCTCCACATATGTTATAGTGACCACCGAGCAGATCTTTGATGATGATGTTCCCGCCCTGGGCATATTGAGGGCCTCGGAGCATGCTGATGGCTCGGAGCCGAGTACCGGCTTTGCTAGAAAGGTGTGTTGTTTGATAGAAGGGGATGAATTCGCTGCGGATGACGGGAGCGGAGAAGTAGGGTCTGCTGATGTGTGTCCTGATAGATGGGGAGGGGCAGGCGACTGAGTGCTGCACTACCTGCCTGGACAGGAATGGATGTTGGCTAGTGCAATGACAGTGTACCAAGTATATATGGACATCGAGAACCATTCCTGTCCACGTTGCCTGCCGCAGGTTTTATGTGGTTGGTGGACCCCTATCCAGTGCACAGGTATCCATGTGCAAGAATATCTAGGTAACTGCAAATCATGCCACGGTCTTCATGATCCAGTGCTCTACCTTGTTTTTTTAGGTAGGGACATTCTCTCCCTTTCCAACAACCTGCGTGGGTTTACCGTTGATATATTGTCTCCCACTTCCTTTATTTTCTTCACCCTTTCCCACCGCTGTCGTACTATGCTTTGTTTTTTGTTTCTGTTCTTCTGCTGTTTTCTTCTCTTGCTCTGCTTTTGCTTTCCTCTGTCTCTCGTCCTCTTTCTTCTTTGCTTCTTCCTTCTGCTTCTTTTCTTTCTCCTCTTTCTTCCTCTGCTCTTGCGCTTTCTTCTCTTCCTCGGTGGGGCCATCTACGTGATTGCCCTTCCACGATCCCGCAAAATGATGGTGGACAAGAGCCGAGCCATCCTCGTCGGCTCCGGACCACTGAACCTGTATTCTCATTAGATACCGTGCATTCGGCTTTGTGTAGCATGCTATACCTGATGTCCGGCTCCAAATGCGTTAATTGGGAGAACAAGGATTCCCGAGAAGAGTTGCGGTCGCTTCATCTTCGTAAAGTTCTGCCATGTAACAACGGTTTGACTTGTGTCCGAAAGGTATTGAAATACAGCTTGAGTCAAAGCCATAGGACCGGTCACATCAATGACTTCTTGACGTTGAGGCTTAAAGTTGGCAAGGGTTGTGTTGTGCTTCGATGTTGCGACCTCCAAATTGTCTATGACTCGATCCACAAGATATCGCATGAATGGCTGGTTACGTCTCGCCATAATTGTCCAGTTGACGAATTCGAAGAGCTTGCTCCGGTTATGTCCAAAGTCGTTATCGACTTCAATCCCGAGCACGACTGACGTATTTTCCTTGAATTTGGGAGGGATCCAAAGGTCGATCGGTTTGAGGCAGCCAACGTCAAGGTCATTATACACTCCTCCATCTTTAAGCAAAGCCAAGTAGCGGATGAGGTCAGCGCGTAAGATGAAATCATTGATGCCCATATACGCATTGACAACTCTGCTGTCGTCGGCAAAGCGATCAAGTACATATGTTTCCGCTGCACCATCCGTGAGAAGCTCATAACGATGTTCCGGGTTTAAATCCATCCATGTCCGCACACGGTCAGCATCATCCTTCTTGATGCTAAGAATTTAGGAGTCAGTACTTCAATCCAGAAGTAAAGTGTACTCAGGATCGTTCTCACCGCATGGGTGAAAGTGGTGCAGTTGTCCATATCCTTTTAGGGAAGTCTTCCAGCAGCGTATTATTAGAGATGCCCAGTTGAAGTGATTGTTGATTGCGTATGAGATAGGACGGAAACCTCGGCGAGAGACCATGGCGGGTCCCTAGGAGTTGAAACAGGAAAAAGCACATGAAGAGGCTTACGACAAGAGTCCCTTTTGGGGATTGTTGATACATGGGAGGTAGCATTGTATTAGGGCTTCAAGGCTAAATCGAAGGTGCTCTGACAGACGTAGAGATAGTCTTTCGTGAAGAAAGTCGATATAAGGAAGAAACCCAAATTTTACGGCATGGATAGCAAGTACGGAGCAATTCAGGTCCTCAGAGAGAGGAAAGCAGTAGTCGAGGACAATTTTCTAGAAGGAAAGAAAGATTGGAAGGAAGGAAAGAGGCCATGGACGGAAAAAACAGGCCAACATTTGCACTGGAACATCGTGCAATGAGACAACAGTGCCGCAAGGGGAGATTCAGCGAGGTCTAACGATGTTGGTTTGACTCGGTGTGGGTGGCTTAGGGGCCGAGGAGGTTTCACCTAGTGAACAACTAAACGTGATAGCTAGATTGGATCGCCAGTAATACTTCCTTGATGGGAAGAAACGAGTGCTGGTCGGCCGACAAGCGAAGAGGGAGGTAACTCCCTGTTAATGGTCGGTCAAACATGGAGATGATTGGAGACTCCAMAATGAGCAAGACAATGAGAGCAATTGCAGGATGAACTTTCGCTTTCATGTCGCGTATTCAAAACTAGTAGGCACTAAGAAAGCTGAGACTTCACGCCGTACGTAGTCGAAACAGAAACAAGTGGCGTAGATGATCGCAAAGTTCAAGGATAAATGATGAAGATACGACTTCTAGCACCTGATGATGTCAGTCTATGAAAGCCAAATCATCAATTAATGCGTCTTCGAATTTGACACAGTTAGCGACTCGATGTGAAGATTGTCAGAAAGCAGAACGGTAAGGCTTGGCAAAGCTTAACTCGTCCTCAAACGCCAAGCAATTTCATGTATGACATATTTGGCCTCTTCGTTCACCCCAATGTAGTGCTAGATCACTGTACAACATGTTCTTCCACTGAAATGGCACAATGAGGTTCGTCATTTTATGGCTGGTAATCCTTTCTGTTGTGTTTGCCAGTCCAAGCGTCTTCAGCGTTCATGACGACCTGCTAGCTTTCCCTCAGGTGCGGTAATAGTACCTTTCCAATGTAAAATCGATTCCTAAATACCCTGTAGTATGAGCTAGTCTTTTCGGATGCCTTTATTCTCGAGGATGAGGCCACCTCGCGACTAGAACAGGCCAAAGTCGAATTACCTGCAACATCATCAACAACATCTTCAACAACCTCCTCAACACCTGCCAACGATGCCTCTGAGCCTGACCAAGCCTCAGCCGAGCTCTCGAGACCCATATCGCCGGACAGTAAACCAGCCAACCCGCCCTCTGCGACGCCTACATCATATGAGTCTATGATATTGGATGGCCGACCCTTCCTCTGCTCAATTCCATCCATCTCTATACCCACGCAAAATGAGTCCTCTAAGGCCAAAGACAAAGCTGAAGAAGCGGCCGAGCTCGCCCGCGCCACCGACCGCGGATGGGAGCTCTTGAATGAAATGGAGGGTAATTGCATGTACTTCATTTCCGGCTGGTGGTCCTACAGTTTCTGCTACAACACCGACGTCAAACAATTCCACCAGATACCACCAGGAAAAGGAGCTCCCATATTTCCACCGGTCGAAGACCCATCCACCCCTTCCTACATCCTCGGGAGATTCCAACGACACCAAACCTCTCCCCTTGACTCGCCCCAGAATCGAAAATCCAAAAACCCCCGAATCGATCCTCCGAAAGAAAATTATCCGCCTCCATCTTCCCCACCCAATGGCCAAAGACCATCAACCACCCAACTTCGCGCCAAAGGCGACCTCCGCTATCTCGTCCAGACTCTCTCCGGCGGCACAACCTGTGACCTCACAGGACGCGACCGCAAAATCGAAATACAATTCCACTGCCATCCCCAATCTGCCGACCGCATCGGCTGGATCAAGGAAGTCAGTACCTGCTCCTACCTAATGGTCATCTACACTCCCCGTCTATGCAACGACGTCGCATTCCTCCCACCTCGAGAAAACAAAGCCGCGCCCATCACATGCGACGAAGTTCTCGCATCCACCTCTGATATCCCAGAATGGCGCGAACGCAAGCGGAAAGAGAAGGAGCGGAAACTCGTTGCTGCGAGCTCGTCAGGTAGACCGGTTGTCGGTGGCATTGAGGTTGGAGGGATGAAGTTGGTGGGGAAGGAAGGGCAGAGAATTGAGACCCCACCGGTGACGGCGTTTACCATGCCTGGAGAGGGAGTTCTGAAGGCGGAGACGCTGGCGCAGCAGGAGAGCTCCGAAAAGGGCGGTAAGATGACGAGGGTCAATGACGAGGAGTTGAAGAAGATGGGCCTGGATCCGGGGGTCGTGGAGGGGGCAAGGAGGGAGTTGGCAGAGGTGGCTGGCGGGAAGGGCTGGAAATTGGAGGTTTTTGACGTGGGAGAGGGGGCAAGGGAGTTGAGGGGTGTGGTCGAGGGGGACGATGATGATGATGGGTATGAATCTACTGATGGTGAGGGATCGGCGCAGGAGGAGGAGCAGCAAGAAGGAAGTGAGGAGGTTTATAAGGATGAACTTTAGTTTTTAGCATTGCATTACTGCATGGAGTTGGCACGCCATTGTGTGTGCAGACAAGTCCGTGGACATTGATACGTCGGCTTCTATCATAACACGTTTTTATGATTTTGGCCGCATGTTGAGATGATATGTGATCAATCTCGGATGCGACATGACAATGATAATGCCCCTTCCCTTTAAGATTCCTCCATCGGAAAGACTTACTTCTAAACTCCTGATTATATTATGTCAATTCAGACCATTTGGAGGCCTGCTTTGGTCATCCTCGGACCCCTTTACCGTGTTGCGCCGCCGCTATGCAAAGACTTCATCTTAACTTTTCGTCCATCATTCAGATCCAGTGTAAACTATAACCATTTCCTCCCTCTCAAAAGCACCCCAAACTTCAGATCAGAAGCACTGCATTGACACACCCATCCATTTCACAATTATTCGTCACCTGCGCCCATCTGCCCCAAACTACCTTGCCCCCCGCCGTCACAATCCCCAACTCACTAACATTCACCTCGATAATTGTGCCCTTCGTGAGTACCCCTAATTGCGTATACAAAGGGTTCTGCGGGTTTTTCTTGACACTGATGATGGGAAGTTGGACTGTCACGTTGAGTTCTGGGTGCGTGACATGTGCGCGCTTGTAGCGTAGGCCCATGGGCCGGATGAAACGCTCGTATTTAACAGGGCGACGGGTGAAGGAGGGACCGACGAAGGTAGGTTTAGTTATAAGGCGTTTCCAGCTGTCGCGCTCGTAAATAACGTGTTAGATGGGAGAATAAAATGGTATAAAGAGGCAACTCATCCATACCCTTTCTTCGCAGTCTTCTTCCCCGTCTTCACAACCTTGAACATCTCCTCCTCGCTAATCCCTTTCACCTTCGGTAACGGCACACTAAACTTAGCAGCCTTCTCCGCCCGCTTGTTCTTGATCTGGCTGCTCAATGCTTTCGCATTATTCGTCGTTTGATTCCTATCTAAGAGATATTGGGGTAATGGAGTTGATGAGGGCTCCGCGGGCGCGGAGGAGGATTTCACATTTTGTTCTTCGTGTGCTTTGATTTGCTTTTTCATTTGGATTTTCTCCGCATGGCGTTTTTTGGCGTAGAGTTTGGCGCGGAGGCCGGTGAAGGATCGGGCGGATTCCGAGGCTTTATGGGAGGAGCGAGCGATACGTTTGCGGGTGCGTTCCTCGTGGTCGAGGCTAGAGAGGCTCTTAATACAGGGTCGTAATTATTGAGATGGAAGTGGTCATACCGTTTTCCATGTTGCTTCTGCCATCTCTCGATGTACTCATTTTGAGGCTAGCGAGTAGTTTAGAGGGCGAACCGACTTGTTGCTGCATTAAAAAGCTTACCATATTGGATGGACCCTATCCTACAACAAGCAAATCGAAGTACATGCTTTGCTTTCGAACTTGGACGAAATCGATACACTAATATTTTTTGGGCTTTTACGTTCTTATCTAATCGGAGCTTCTACCATCCATCCCTGTCTTCTTGGCAGCAGACCTCGTCAATATGCTCAAGAAATTCCATCTCATTCTCCATGGCGCCAACGATGGTCGCGGCAATCAGCCAAAGCCTTCGGGGCTCTCTGTCTCAAACCCATCTCCTCCAATCCGTTCTTCCACCTACCTTCCTCCTTCCGTTGCGCGCCCGCCTTTCGACAATCGCGCACACCACTAATCCGGAACCTCAACCCTCGGCCTACACACCCGGTTCTTCTCCACCACCACCACCCACCGAACCCCTTCATGTACCAAAAGCCCAGCAACCATTTCCCTTCCCCGCCTCTTCTCCGCAGCCCCGAAACCCTCCACACAGTCACCAACCATCAGACACCACAGCAACCCCTTCCTCTCCACCGCTCCTTCCCCTCCTTGCCTCCCAGCCCCCCCATTACATTACTGCTCACATACACGCCCGACCCTACCTCCTTACAACCGGTGATACACTACGCCTTCCCTTTCTAATGCCCAACGCTCCCGTTGGCAGTATCCTGCGCCTCAACCGTGCCTCTACGCTCGGGTCCAGGGACTATACCTTGAAAGGGGATCCATGGATTAGGGAGCAATGGTTTGTGTGTCGAGCTAGAGTGGTGGGAGTAGAGACTGAGCCGATGAGGGTAGTGGAGAAGACAAAGAGGAGGCAGAGGAGGGTGAAAACCGCCAAGAATAAGATGCGATTTACGGTATTGAGGGTTGTTGAGGTGGGGATTAGGGCTCTGCAAGATGGGAAGACAGGCGTGGAGGGAGAGGAGCAATGAAGGAGAAGGAGGTTAAACTGAAAAAAGAATGATATCGAGTCAAGGGGGTTTTTGGAATCAAAAGGGGAGGCATTGATGTGCTGCTTCTTGAAGGAGTGAGACTGGGTGACTTTAAGAAGGCAGAGCCTGACTATGCTTCTGGGAATGAAATTCGTATATTTTTATAAATGGAAGTCAGGCGAGACAATTGCGGTCTGATGCCGAAGGGTCATACTTCTGACCCTAGTTAATTTCAAGACCATTTCTGTAAAGCACGGGCGTGAAACTATATGGATCGAATAGGCTTTGAAAACAGGTAGCGTCTCCTACCCATTATTGGGCAAAAGGTAGAGATCATTTATCATGGCCATCCTCGACGTCACCCGTCGATTCAACATCCCCCTCACATCGCCACAACACCACATCATCCCACCATCTCCCTGCAATCAACCCCCTTCCATCCCCTCCTCAATTCCCAAAACCTCCAACTCTCTCCCTACCGTCCCCTCAAACTCCCCCATCCCCATCCCCGTACTCCGCGCCAAGCGGTAAAGACTCTTCATCGAGCTCGCAATATGCTGTCTCACCGCGAGCTCGGTCTGCGATTGCACTGATGCTGATCCTTCTAGTCTATCTACTGTCGCGAAACAGGAGTCGGTGTCTGAAGGAGGACGGGGGTGTTCGGTTGCTGTTGGGGAATATATGTGTGCAGAGTGTTTTATATCGGTTTCAGGTTTCATGTCAATGTTCGGGTAAGGATGAGGACGACTAATCTGAGGAGGTGGTGAGAGATTCAAACGTGAACCGGATGTTATGATGTTGCCGTTGAGAGTGGATTCTCCGACGGTATTTCGGTCCGTGGATGGATCGTCGTTGTCCATTTCCGGCTGGATGTCGGCGTAACGGGAGAAATAGTCGGCTTCTGACGTGCTTCGAGCGTGTGTTTGAGATCGAGAGGTTGAGTGGGGAGGTTGGGGTTGGGGAGGGCCTGGTGTGCTTGCAGGGACGTTATCGTATTGAGCCCAATAACCATCATCGTTATCGTTGTCAACATCCTCGTTAATGTCGGGATGTATGCCATTGCCGATGTTAGAGGGCTTGCCGTCCGACGTAACCGTCTCTGCTATACCAAGTGCTCTCTTCTGCTGGCAGACTTGATTGGCTTCCTCAACTGTTTTACGCCATGAAGTTTGCTCTTCGCGGGTATCAAAAGGCAGGATCTCAGCGACCCTCCAGCCATCTCCCCCTCCTGTAGCATCACCCACACACCACAGATAGATGACTGTCAAAGTCAGGTCTTTGACGTCTATTCTTGAATGCAGCGTCTCCTCATCTAGCCGTCTGTAGCCCACGATTTGGACATCGTCAAACTCAATCTCATTGGATATGGGATGTAGCTCAAATGCGTCACCTTCGACGATTGAGGTTAGCTGTTCCGCCCTTACGGAGTCCCACGACAGCTTTGTCAGCCATGAGTCCGAGGGTGAGGAGGCCGAGTCAGAGAAAAGTTGAACGCGTTGGCGTAGGATTGGAGACAAGAGAGGGAGTAGAGCGGGTGGTGGACGAGTTGATGCGAAAGCGATGGGCAGGCAAGCAAGCAGTGGAGGAAGAAGTTCATGCGGGGTAGGTGGGGCAATCATATTGGCCGCAATGTCGTTTGGGTTTGGGATTGATATTAGGTACATCAAAGAATTACGTAAGATTACGCAGAAAGAGCAGGATAGAAGTGTTAATCACAGGATTTTAATGACTGCTTGCATTGCTAGGCATATCCTACGCCTGGTTCTTCTTCTTCCGCTGTTCCGGGCAAGGCGGCTAAAGACCATGTGCTTACTTAGGACTCGTAAAAACGAGTGGATTTCTCATGACATCATGCTTCAAACATCTGACATGTGAAAATGAGGGGCTCTAAAAGTTGATAGCTGATTCAGTTGTTGTTGTTGTTGTTGTTATCCTACGCGGAGGGGCGCCGTTAGGCGCCCCACTCGGCCTTTCGGCTATGTCCGGTTAAATTATATATGGTTTCTAGACCTTTACCCCGTTATTAAAGTACCTATTTTATAAAAACCCGCTCCTAATATTTTACGTCTACTAAAAGTTTAAAAGTTTAAAGATTTAAAAGTTTAAAAGTTTAAAGATTTAAAAATTTAAAAGTTTAAAAATTTTAAAACCAGCCTGCTTTCGCGTCTATATTATATTTTATATAGTTTATAGGGTAGCTTTATTAATAACGAGCCCTTTAAAGGTTATATTATATCTATTTAACTAGCTAGCGAATAGGTTTTTATTTTATATATTAAAATTTTTTTATAATTATTAATTATTTAATACTTTTATTAATTTTTAAATAATAATTTTTATAGTTAAATATTAAATAAATATCTAATAATAACTAAATTAAATATTTATACTTTTAATATTACTTTAAATTATTATAAAATAGAAAAATATTTATTAAAAAATATAATTTTAATTTTAAAATAATTATTAATAAATTTCTATTTTTATAAATTTATAAATAGCTTTCTAGATATTATTTAATTATAGACCTAATTTTTAAATATTTATTTTTTTATAATTAATTAAAATTTAAATTATATTTTAAATAATTTAATTAATTATTTTTTTATAATAATATTTAATAATTAAATATATTAAAGTTAATATCGTTTATAATTAGCCGCCCGTTTATTATACCCTTTATATTTTAAATATTAAATAGTATATCTAAAAGGTAAATATTCTAAAAATACTAATTTAAATTAGAATTATAAATAAACTATATAAATTTTTTATAGTTATAAAATTTATTATATATTTTTAAAATTTTTATTCCGTTTATTTATTTAAATAAATTTAATATTCGCTAGTTTAAATTCTATATCTTTTTATATTAGTAATAGTAGTAGTTAAAATAGAAATTTTTTTTTTTTTATATTATCTATTATTATATTTAATTTTTATAATTTTAAAAATTTTTTATATATATTTATAATAATTTTTTAATAAAAATTTAAAAGTTTATAAATTTTTTAAATAATTTTAATTTTTATTAAATTTTTATTTTCTATAAAATAAAATCTGATTAAAAAATAAATTAATTAATAAAAGCGATTTAAATATTAAATTTTATTTAAATCTACTATATTTTATTTTTAAAAAATTTTTATTTTTTTTATTTATTTATATATTTTAGGTATTATAAATTAATAAAATTTTATTTTTTTAATATTAATTTTAAATTATATATTATTATAATACTATAAAAAAAGTTTTAATAAAATTAATATTATTATTTTTTTATTTTTAAAATAAACTATTACTTTTATTAAAAGCGGGTTTATTTATTTTTTTAGTATTTTCTATAATTTTTCGCGCGAGATATATATCCGTTTTTTATAAAAAATTATTATTTTTTTAAAGTAATTAATTTATAATATTTATATAAATTATTATAAAGTTTTATTTAATAATATTTAATAAAACTATATTTTTTATTTTAAATATATTTTTTAAATCTATTTAAATTAATATATCGGATAAAAATTATATTTAATAAATTTAAATTATATATTCTAGTTTTAATAATTATAAAAAATAAAAAAAATAAAAAAAATAAAAAAAAGCTATATACTTATTAAATAGGTAGTAAAGCTGGTAGTTATAGAATATTCTAATTATTATTCTATCCCGTTTTTCGTTTAAAAATAAAAAACTGGTATTTTAAATAATATAATTATCGCCTATATTTTTATTATTGAATTTGAATTTTTTATTTTAATTTTTTAATATTAACTATTAGATTATCTATATAAATATTTAATATTTTTATTTTATTTTTATTAAAATTTCTATTTTTTAATAATTATTTTATATAATATTTTTAAAATTTATATTTTAATTATAAGTTTAATAGTTTTTTTAGCCTATTTTAAATTTTTAAAAATTTTACTAATATTAATAAATTAGCGACTTTATATTATTTTTTTTTTATTAAAAAGGAAATAAAATATTAAAATATAATTTTAAATTTATTAGCTTTTTTTATAAATATATTTTAACGAAATTTTCGTTTTATATATATAAAATAAATTTTTTAATATAATTTTTTTGATTTATAATTATATAATAATAAAATTTATCGCTTTTTATATATTTTTATAAAACTTGAGTATAGAATAATATAATATTTTAATATATTTTTTAAACTTTTATTCTATAATATATATTTTTTAAATTATTTTTTAATTATTATTAATAAACTTCCTAATATATTATTTAATTAAATAAATTAAATTTTTTATATTCGATTATTATTTTATTATTTATTTCGCTAGTTTATTTATAGTTTTATTACTAAATATATTTTTATAAATAGCTATTTAATAAATTTATACTAGTATTTTTAATTATTTTTATATTTTTAAACGCTAAATAATATTTTTAATAATATATTATCTCGATTAGCTTTTTAATTTTATAACCGTTTATATAACTATTTAATTATTTATTTATATTATTAATATAAAAGGTTTTTCGTTTAATATTAGTTTATAAATTATATTTATACTTTTTAATTCCTTTAAATATATTATAAATTTTTTATCCGGTTTTAGTTTTTTTATCTATTTAGTTTCTATCTATAATATATATACTACCGCTTCGATTATATTATTTATACTATTACCGTCGATATAAATATAAAAAATATTTAACTAATTTTATTTTTTTTTATTATATTTTTTTATTACTGTTACAGTTGGCAATAGTCTAGCTTATTATAATATCGCAAAACCGTCGTATAGCTTCGGCCAAGACGTTATATCGCTATATTATACTAGTAGGAAAGGGGGCCTATATAGTTAGGGRAATTCCCYYTAATATTTATAGCTCTCTARATATTAATATATATATATTCTCTAYRTATAGCTCCGTATATAYGATAGTAGAACGCTAGACTATTACCTATACTTCTATACAGTTTCCCTGCTATTATATCCTTTTTATACTTTAATATTTTTACTCCTTATAAGAAGCAGTTCGACTATATCACGAAGCTATAACACGAGGTAGTAATAGTAATACTACGCCTATAACTAAATTATAACTACTAACGAATACGGCTATACTATAAAATAATGATATAGATAAACTTATTAGCGACGTTTTAAATACGGAAATTTAAGCCCTTAAGGTAGAATAAGCTCTAGCCTATTAGCAAAAAAGGTTAAAAATACTAAAGGCCGAAAAGGAACTAGGATTCCTAGAGCTATCTACTATTGTATATCGATAGTAAGCCTCCGAAACTCTAATTAACGACTTTAAACATATTAAAAAGTAAAAAATAAATAAAAAGTTAAAGTTAAAGGTCCCTAACCCTATTTAATATAAAAGTAAAAACTATATAAAATATATATTATTTAAGCGCGAATACGAATACGTCTTTAAAACTCGTTCGGTTATATATAAGACGGAAGTTTTAAGGATTCTACTTAGTACGGGCTACCTCGATTATTATCCGGCGAATATATAAGACCGAATTAAAGAAGCGAACCTAAATACTAGGTTTAAAATAATCTAAAAAAAATAATTAAAACTTCTACTAAATCAACTCGACCCTTAAACTATCCGCGGTATTAAAATAACGTTATAATATTTTAATACGAAGTACCGCGACGGATAAAACGTTTTTTTATTTATTAGGTATTTAGAAGACCTTAAAGATCGTATAAAAGAATTCTTACCGGATTATATTTAAATAAATATCCTAAGAAACGCCCTTCGGAGTAGTATAGCCGACGAAATATTTAAAATACCTAACCCTCTAAAAATATATTAAGGGATTATTAATTAAATAGTTAAGATTAAATCGGTTTAATTACAATATCGGGCGCGTACTAGTTGTAGTAATATAAATACTAAAATATTAAGTTTTAAGAGCCGTAGAAGTAGCTAAAAAGAATAAAGTTTATCTAATACTACTATACCGGCGACTAGCGCGAATATAATAATAACTAGTTATAAAGATTATAAAAGCCAGCGCGGTCCCCGAGAATATAGCTTAAACAATAGCTATAAGTCCTATAAAGATAGCGACGCACTAATAACGATCACCTGCTAGGGGTATAATAAAGAAGGCTATAAAAGACCTGATTACCCTTATAAAGATAAAGAGGGAAAAAATAAAACTTAGTAGATATTACTTTTATACTATTAAATTATTAATAAGCGGGGCTACGGATACTTTATCTAATTACGAACGTAACTATTTAAAAAAAAAAATAAAAGGTTAAATTAGCTATACTTATCGATTATAATATAAGCCTAAATTTTATATCGTAATATTATATAAAGGAGTTAGGGTTATATAACAGCCGCGATATTAAAGCGCCGGTTAGAATATTAAACGGTATAAGCTTAGTTTATTTTTAAAAATATAAACTTTTAGTCGACCTTATTAATTCGAAAAAAAAATCTAAAATAATAATAGATAAATACGTTAAAACGAATATTAAGTCTTTTAATATTATATTTAACCTCCTCTAGTTATATCGATATAACCTAGATATTAACTAGATATATATACGATAGATATAGCGCGATTCTAGCGCTATCCTAGCGGGAACAAATATTAAACTAATCCCGGTTAAAGAATTAGGATACCTATTAAAAGTAAAAGGATTTAAACAATTATACCTTTTTAATATAAAGTTATATAATAAAAATAACGTAATCGCTTTATATAACGTTAAAAAAGCGATTTTATCTAAGAAGTATACTAATTTAAATAGAATTTATAATTTTTAAAAAATTAATAAACTCTCTAAATACTCTACGAGTAATTATACCTTTAAAATAATAAATAATCTATTATTTAAACCCTTATATAATCTTTTAATTACCGAACTAGAGATTTTATAGACTTATATTAACGAGAACCTAGTAAAAAAGTTTATCTATTATTTAATATCGCGAGCTAGCGCTTTAATTATATTTATAAAAAAAAAAAATGGTAGCTTTTATTTTTATATCAACTACCGAAAACTAAACCAAGTTATTATTAAAAACCAGTACCTTTTTCCCTTAATATTAGAAGCTTTAGATAAGCTATATAAAATAATAATCTTTACCCGCTTAAATATCCGGAATACCTACTATTATATTAGAATCTAAAAGGGCGACGAATAAAAAATAGCGTTCTATACTCGTTATAACTATTTCGAATATTATATTATACTATTTAACTTAATAAATACCCTAGCTACCTTTTAAATATATATTAATAACGTTTTTAAAGACTTCCTAAACCTTTTTATTATAGTATATATAAATAATTTACTAGTCTACTCTAAAAATAAAACCGAGTACTCGACGTATATATAAAAGGTCCTCGCGAGGCTATTATAATATAGGTTATATATTAAATTAAAAAAGTATTTATTTAATATATATAAAATTAAGTTTATAAAATTCGTTATTCGCCCTAATAATATTATAATAGAGGAGTCCCGTATTAAATATATAAAGAATTAGTCTCTTTTAAAATCATATCGCGATATATAATATTTTTTTAAATTCGTAAACTTTTACCGACGTTTTATTAAAATATTCTCGCGGGTAGTACTACTATTAATATTATTATTAAAAGGCGGTAATAAAAGGAAATTTAATATTAAATTTATTTTAATTAAAAAAATAATTAGCGCGTTTAAAATATTAAAAGAATATTTTATAATAGCGCCTATTTTATAATAATTTAATTATATACTTTAGATTTATATTAAAATAAACGTTTTAAAGTATACTATTTTAATAATTATTTCGCAGCTCTTTAATACTAATATATAGATCTATTAGCACCCTATTATCTACTGGTTCTAGAAGAAAATAATAATTAAACGTAACTATAGTATCGGAAATTCGGAAATACTAGCTATTATTTACGTTTATAAATAGTAGCGATATTATATTAAAGGAGCCTTTTATAAAGTAGAAGTTATTATTAATTATATAAATCTTTATAATTTTTTTATAAAAAAAAAGCTTAGCTATAAAAACGCTAGATAGTAGGAGCGGCTAGTTAAACTAGACCTGGACCTAAAATATAGACCAAATAAGCTAAACCCTATCGATATAATATTATAAAAAAGCGATTATAAAGTATTTAAAGCCTATACCGCCTTTAATATTCTAAACTAAAAGTATATCTATTCGACCTTATACCCTAGGGAGTTTTAAGAAAATTTTAAGGAAAGTATAAAACCGATTATAGATCCCTTAAAAATCCAGCGCTACCTATTTAAAACTTCTATAAAATAAGATAAAAATAAATCCGAAAGCCTATAAAAGACTCTAAATAATATTAAAAAGTCGCTAGAAAACAACGGAGAGAGCTATTTCGACGATAAAATATCGTTAATTAACTTTAAAAATACTTAAAAGAGCTTTTAAAGATTACTTAAAAATATTAAAACCGCTATTAAAGATATTTAAAGAGCGGTAGTAACACGCTATATAGCGAAAAAAGCGAAAGCTAATATTCCTAATAAAAAAGGCGAGCTTTTAAAGAATACCTTTAAGTACGGATTCCTAATAAGGGGTCGCGTATTTAATACCTATACGGGGGAGCGCGATAATATTATATTATCTATACCTCCTTATAGTCAGGGGATACTTTTAATATTAATAGGGAAAAAAAATAAAGGCGCTCTAAAAAGCGATATAAAAGCGTCGACTCCGCCTTTTATAACTAAGGGGAAGTCTTTTAAAATAAAGAAGAGATAGATATTAGTAAAGACTCGTAGTCCTAGGGTATATAAAAAGCTAAAAGCTCCTTATAAACCCGATATTATTATATATAATAACGCTTAATCGATTCCTTTAAATAACTCTAATAGTTTTAAAAACTTATAGTTAAAGTAATAAATTATTAAGGAAGCGGCTTTAAAAAATACGTACAACGTACCCCCGTTATTCTTTTACCGTATTATAAAAGGGTTCTAAAAGCTCGATAATATAACTAGAAAATTAGTATTTCTAAAAAAAAAATCACCTAATAATTCGTTAAGCATTTATATAGCGTTAGAATAGCTTAATAAAAGCTATAAATAGTACTAGGACTAAAAATTACTTTATTATAATAAGAAATAGTATCTACCCTCTAATATAATTAAATAAAAGGCCTTTAAATATAATTATAATAACTTTATAATAGGTCACTTCGGCTATAAAAGAATATTAGAGCTTATTCGCCGAAAATACTTTTAGCTAGATATAGTAAAAGATATTAAATACTATATATATACTTATAATACGTACTACTAAATAAAACCTATAAAGTATAAATTATATAGCGAAATATAACTATTAAAAAGACCTTTAAAACCGTTTAATAATCTAATTATAAATTTTATTATTAACCTATTTTTATACGAGCGTCTCTACGTTATATATAATTCGATTCTTATAATAATCGATCGCTATATAAAGCTCGCTATATATATTTTATACTAGATAACTATAACTATAGAAGAGCTGGCGGATACCTTTATTAATAAGGTATATAGCCGTTATAGTATATTTAAATCACTAGTCTCTAATTAAGGAACTCTTTTTACTTTATAGTTTTAATCTACCCTTTATTACTATTTAAAAATCAAGTACTATCTAAATACCGCTTTCTATCTATAAACTAATAAATAAACTAAATAATAAAATTAAACCCTAAAGTAATTTCTAAAAGGCTTTATTAACTATAATTAAAATAATTAAAATAAATAGCTACCTTTTACGGAATTTATATATAATAATAGTAAATATACTTCTACTAGTATAACACCATTCTTCGCCGCTATTAGTAGATATCCTAATCTAGAAAATAATATTTAAATCGATAATACTAAAGGTAATATACTTAGAGCGCGTTAATATATTAAAAAATATACGCGTATATATACTTAGCTTAAAAGCTAATAGAAAATAATAATAAAAAGATAATCTAAATACTATAATTAAAAGTATTTCGTAAAATCCTTTACTACTAGTAATATAGTATAATTAAATAGACGTAATATTAAAATAAGAAAGCTATTAAAAAAACTAGATTATAAATTCTATAGGCCTTTTAAAGTAATAGAACTAGTAAATTTATAATCGTATTATCTAGAACTTCCAGTATTAATAGATCGTATCTATCCCGTTTTTTATATCTCTCTTCTCGAACTATATATAATAGTAGAAGAAAAAGGTAAAAAAGATCTACTACCTCTACTTATCAACGGTAAAGAGTAATATAAAATAAAAGAAATGCTTAATTTAAAATAGTACTATAGGAAATTATAATACCTAGTAAAATAGTTTAGCTATAGCCCCGAAAATAATAGCTAGCTTAACGCTAAAAAAATATCGGGAGCTAGTAAATATATAAAAGATTTCTATTGTATATATTTTAAAAAACTATTAAATAATAATAAAAAGGACTTTTTAAAAAAAAAGTAAAAAAAGAGGATAAACTATAACTAAACTATATATAAGTATATAAATAAAGTAACGAGTAAGGTAATAAGTAATACTAGAAATATAAAGTAGTAATAGAAACGAAATTTTATATAATTACCGAAGCTTACCGGTAGAATATATACTAGAAAATATATATTATAAAGTATATTACTAAAAAAGGTTAAAATTAAAGGGAGGCTTTATTAGAATATAAACTTTAAAGCTATAACTACTCAAAAATAATATAAACCTAAAAATAGAATATAAAAATAAATATATAAGAATAAATACTAAAGATAAATATAAAGCGCTAGATAAATATAAAACTATATAGTAGTACTATTCTCTTCTATCTCGCTCTTATTAGTAAAGGAAAGATTATTTTTTTTAGTTAAACTTAACTACTCCTTTTTAATAATTAAAGAATCTAAATAGTTCTAATATAAAGTTAGCGCGCGAAATCGTATAAAAAAGGTAAATATACGGTAAAATATATTATATTAATACCTATATTAATCAATTTTTTTAAAATATAAATAGCTTTAATAATATCGAAAATACTAATAATCTTCTTTTACCGCGTTTTAGCTTTTTTTTAAGCCTTAATTTATTTATAATTAGAGAGGATAATAGTATATAAGCGGTATATAATATATTACTTTTTATTTTTATTAGTAATATTAGTAATAATAGTAGTAGAAATTATTTTATTAACTATCGAGATAAATCTCTAAGGGATCTATATAGGTTAAAAAAGCTACCGCGATATATAAACTTAATATACTAGTTTATATTTTTTATAAAGCCTAGAGTAACGCGCGTAATATTTAAAGCCGACGCTAGGCTTTATATAGTAGATAAAAGTATAATAGATAGTAAGGTTATTCTTTAACTATTTCTTATTAAAGGTTATTAAATAGTAGTACTAAATAAATAATATATACTATAATACTAGCTTTAACGTACTAATAGTAGTAATCCTTTTATAAGACTAGAGTATTTAGTAATATTAAAATATCGGGCGCTTACGTGTTCCAGAGAGTTTTTTTAGCTATAAAAATTTTAAGGGCCTTAAAACCTATAATAGAAGATATAAAAGTTAGAGAAGGTTTATAAAAAAGTAGAGCTAATAAGCGAAGGCAAGATACAATAAAGATAATAAAAACCTAAGTTAAAGAATAGGTCTATATTAGAGGAGAAACGTTTATTATATACCTACAAGTGAAAAATAGAATTACGCTATCTAATACGAGGTCTATAACGCTAGTAATATAAATTAAACTATTTAAAGTTTAACAGCTCTAATTATTTATAATTATTATAACGTAGTATAACTATTAAGTAAAGCTATTAAGTAATATTAATTTCTATAAATACGTCTCGGCGCGAGCATTTAATAAGTACTAAAGGATATTAATAATACGCTATAGTACGATAGCTAATACTAATATTAATACCGAATAATCCTTAGTATATAAGGTAAAGCTATTTATATATCTCGTATATAATAACGAGACGCCTTATATATAAACGTATATTAACGTCGCGTACCTTTAAATTATTAATTTAACTAATATACGCCTAAGTACACGCGCTTTATATAAAGGGCTTAACCATCTATCGTATATATATCGCCTAACTATAGAATAGTAAGAATACTACTATAGAAGAGGGGATATTATTATAATTAATAATAGTCTAGCTTATTATAATATTATAGARCCGTCGTATARCTTCGGCTAAGACGTTAYATCGCTATATTATACTAGTAGGAAAGGGGGCCTATATAGTTAGGGAAATTCCCCCTAATATTTATAGCTCTCTAGATATTAATATATATATATTCTCTACGTATAGCTCCGTGTATACGATAGTAGAACGCCAGACTATTGCCTATACTTCCATATAGTTTCCCTGCTATTGCATCCTTTTTACAATTTAAAATAAATTATTCTAATATATATTTAGTTTTTAAATATTAGATAATAAAATATTATTAATTTATTTTTAAAATTTTTTATATTTAGTATTATAATTAATTAATAAACTTTTTATTATTTTAAAAAACTATTATTTATAATATATTTTAATTTTATTTTATTTATTTTTTTTATAATTATATAATCTATTATTTATTATATTAAATAATTTTTTAAAATATAAAAAAAATTATTTATATAAATTATTTTATAATTTTTATAAAAAAATTCTTTATTTTATATAAATTTAATAAAATTTAAATAAAATTAATAATAAATATATAATATAAATTTACCGGATTAAATAATAGCTATAGAATTTTATATAAATAATAAAAAAGTTTTTAATTAATTTAATATTATAAATAATAATAAATAATTTTTTATAAATTTATTAATATATTATAAATAGAATAATCTATTATAATATTTATATAAATATAATTATAATTAAAGGAATTTCTTTTATTTTATATTAAATAAAATATTATTTTTATATATATAAATATTATTAAAAATAAATTTTATTTATTATTATTAAAATAAAAAAATATATAAAAAATATAATATAATAATTTATTTATATTAATATTATATTTTTTATTAATTTTTAGAAATTCTTTAATTTTAATTTAATAATATTTTTTAATATATCTATCGATTAATTATTTACGAAATCTAATTAATATTTTTACTATATTTATTAGAATATTAAATATTTTAAAAATATTTATAATTTATAATTTATTTATAATTTTTAATTTATTTATTTTTAAATAATAATTACAGTAAATAAATTTCCAAAATTATATCTAAAATAATATTTATAATTAAAAAATTATATTAAATATTGAAATTAAATATTAAAAATAATTAAAAGTTTTTATTAAATAAATATTAAAACTTTTATAAATATTATATCCAAATTAATTTAATATAAAATATTTATTAAAAAAAATAGATTTATATATATAATAATAATATTTTTAATTATTTTTTTATATATTATTTTTTTTTTATTTATTAAAATAATATTTATAACTTTTAATTTTATAAAATAATAATAAACTTTACTATTTAATAATAAACGATTAAATAATAAATTTAACTATTTAAATTTTTAATTAAATTATTTATTTAATTTATAAAAAGTTTTATTTAAATTATAATAGATATAAATTATAAAATCGAATTTTTAATAAATACTAAAATTTATATATAATATTAAACTTTTATTAAAAATAATTATAATTAATAATAGTAAAAAAAACTTTTATAAATAATAAAATAAATTAAATTTTTTTAATATAAATATTTTAGATAAATTTAAAATAATAATTTATTTATAATATTATTTATAATAATAATACTACGGTTTATATAAATTTTATATTTTGAAAATATTTTTATTATAGTAATATAATTAATAAACTATTTTAAAAAAAAGTTTATTATATTAAAATATTTTTCTAATATTTAAAATATATATAAAATTAAAAATTTTAAAATAATTTCTAATTAAATTTTTATTATAATAAATTTAAAAATATTAATTCTTTAATTTAATAATTATTTTATTATATAATTTATAAACAATTCTATAAATAATAAATATAAATTTAAAATATAAAAAAACTAAAAATTAAATCAAAATTTTTTATATATTTTTTATTTAAAACGAGAAAAATATAATATTATTAATAGAAATTTTATAAAAAAATTATAATAATTATACTTTTTTTATTATTATTTATTATTAATATTTTAATTGTATTTTATTTACAATAAAAAATTACTATAAAACGGAAATAATTATTAATAGAAAAAAATTATAAAATCTATTATAAAAATAACTTGAAAATTATAAATTTATATTAAAATTTTAATTTATAATATTATTAAATAAATATTTTATTTTATAATTTTATTAAATATTTAAATATTAATTATTATTTAGTTTTTAAAATTTTAATCGATATTTTTTAATATTATAAAATAAAAATATAGAAATAGAATAAATATAATATTTTATTTAATTTAATTTTATTTAAAAAAAAATTTAAAATTCTATTAGAAATAATTTTATTATAAATATTATTATAATATATATAAATTTATTTCTAGTTTTTTATTAATAAAATATTTATATATTTTAATTCTAATATTTTAATTAATTTGATAGCAGTTTATTATAAACGCGAATAAAATTTATTAAATTTAATTAAAATAATTTATTTAATTTATATTCCAAAAATTATTATTTTTATAAAATATATTATTTTGGTTAAATTATTAATATTAATAATTTATATAAAAACGATATAAAAAATTATAATAATTATTATAATAGCTTTTATAAAACGTTTAAAAGTTTTTAAAAAATTTTTAAATTTTTATTTTAATATTTTAATAGCTAATTTATATATTTTAGAAATTAGTTTAATAATATTTATTAGTTTTATATTAATAAACGATATTTAATTGTATTTATATAGTTTATTAAATAAAAAATAGCGAATTATTTTAAATCTAAATTTATATTAATATATAATTTATAATATAATTTTATTAAATAAAAAAATTTAAAATTCTAAATTTATAAATAAAATTATAATTTTATAAAAAATTCGAAGAAATTTAATATAAACTAGCGATTTTAATAGTTTTATTAATTTATAATAATATTATAATATATTTAATACTATAAATTATAATATTTATACTAATATTTGAATTATTAATTGTAAATAATACTATATTATAAAAATACAAGCTGATTATTATTATATTTAAAAATAAATATATATTAATATTTTTAGTATTTATAAAATTAATATTATTAAAAATATTATTATTTATATTATTTACTAGATAAAACTCGCGTATAAAAAATAATATATAATAAAATTTTCTTTTTAAATATAAAAATTTTAATAATTATAAATTTAATAATATTATATCGCTTTTTTTTAATATTTTCAATAGTTATTAAAGCTGGTATTTTTGAAATTATAGTTTATAGAAATTATTTTAAAAAAAAATTTAATTAATTAAATTTATTATATAGTTTATATTTTAATAAAAACTATAATTTTATATATTTACTTATAAATCTATATTTTTTAAAAATAAAATCTATTTTTAATTTATTTTTTATAATTAAATATATTAATTCTAGTATTTATAGTAATAACTATTTAAAAATTTTTTTTTAATAATTTTAAATATATAATTTAATAGTTTATCCAATTTTAAATAAATCTATATTAATATAAATAAAATATTCAATTTAATAACTAATTGAAATATAATAATTATAATTAGAAAAAGATTTTTATTATAATCGAAATATATATTTTAATATAAAATATTATTTAATTAAAAAGTTTTTATATATTTTTTGTATTTATAAATTTCTATTAATTATAATATTATAGATTTTATTTTATTATAATAAAACTTTATTATATTATTATATTTAATAAAATTATTAATAATAATTTATAAAGTTTTTTTAAACTTTTAATTTATTATATATTTGATTTTAACAAAATTTATTAACTAGTAAAAGTTTTTTTATATTTTTAATATTATTCTATTTTATTATTTAATATTTATTTACTAAAAGTTTTTTTTTAAAAATAAATTTATTAATTATTAAACTAGTAGTTTTTATATAAATTTCGGCTTTTATTATATTATTAATAAATATAATTTTATTAATTTCCAGTTTAATTTTATTATAATAGAATAATTATTATAAATAAAGTCAATCTATAATTATTTTAGATAATATACTATTTATTTTATATAATAAATTTACTTTTATTTAATAAAGTTTATAAAATTATATAAAATTTTTAATATTAATATATAGTACAAAATATATTCAATTAATTTTTTATATATAGCTAAAATATATAAATAATTACTTAAATATATAAAAAAAAAATTTTTATAATAATTAGTATATTATTTATTTTTATTTTTTTACTTAAAATTGAATTTTAATATTTTATAATTTTTATTATTATTATAAATATCGAATTAATATTTTTTTAAAAAAAAATAAATAAAAGATTTTAATAATAATTATTAAAATTTTATTTGGAATTAATATTTATAATCGAATTTTAAAATATTTAATATTAATTTTTATCTAGATATTTATAATAAAAAATATTTTCAAATTTTTTATATTAATAATAATATTATTAAAAAATATTAAAAAGTTTTTTTAAATATATATATTATAAAAAATATAATATATTACTTTTAATTATATTAATATAATAAATAGTAATTTATCGATATAATTTTTATAAAATATATATTATATTTTATTATTTTAATTTAATTATATTTATTTTTATATTAATTTATTAATTATAATAATAAATTATATAATTATTCTATTTCAAAAATAAATTTATCGAAATTATAATATATTAATTAAATATTTATTATTTTATATCTAATTTTTATATATTATATAAAAATATATATATAATAATAAATATTATTTAATTTTAGAAATATTTTAAATTATTTAAAATTATTTAATTTAAATATATTAATATTATTTATATATATTATAATAATAAAATAATAATTATTAAAAATATTAAATTTATAAATATAGTAATTAATTAATTTTAAAAATTTTATATAAAAAACTCTATTAATTAAAATAAACGGGCGATTATAAATAACTAATCAGTTAAAAATATTTATTATTATTATACTAAACTATTATTAATTATAAATTTATTCTATTATAATTATAATTATATTTTTATTATATTTAATAATAGTAGAAAATTCTTTTTTAATTATATTAAATAAAATAAAATAGATTTAATATTATAATTAATATTATTTTATTATTTTAATATTTTAATAAATTTAATAATATTTATATAACTATTAAATTATATTAAAGTTTTTAATAAATTTAAAATATAAAAATAAATATTTTAATTATTTTAAATAAAATATTTTATTTATTTTTTAATATAAATTTAAAAGTTTTATTATAAAAATCGTTTATTATTTTATTAGATATATATAATCGTTAATAATAATTTATAAAATATTAAATAATAAAAATTATATTAATTTAAATTATTCGATTATTTTATTATTTTTATATTAAAAAATATTATAAACTCGGTATTTTTTTATAATTATAGTTGATATAAATTTTAAAAATTATAATAAATATTAAATTCTATTTTTAATATCGTTTAATATATTTTAAAAATATTTTAATATATAAAAAATAGTAATAGAAATAAAATTAATAATAAAATTAATAAAATTTTTTAAATTATTATAAAAAATATTTAAATTTTTTTAGAAAAAATTAAAATTAAAATAAATTTTATAAATTAAATATTAATATAAAAACAATAATTTAATAAATAAAATAATATTAAAATTATTTAAAAAATTTAATATTATAAAAAAATTAAAAATATTATATAAATATTATTTAATAATATTATATTTTATACGGTTTATTTTTGAATTTTATTTTTATTATATTATAAATCTAGATAAATAGTATTTTATCGAAAATAAAAAATTATTTAATTTTAAAATTTATAATTAAATTGATAAATATATTAAAAAATATAAAATTTTAATTAAATAAATATATTTAAAAAGTTTTTTTCGAGTTGCAATAGCTATTTAACTCTATTTATTTTTTTAATTCTTTATTTATATAATATAACCGCAATATATTTTATTATTATTTATTTAAAATTTAATAAAAAAAATATATATAAATTAATATTTAAAAAGCTATAAATATTAAAAAAAGAAATTTAATTATATAAATTCCTTTTATTTACTAGTATAATATAGTAATATAATATTTTATTCGAAATTATATAACGATTTTATAATATTATAATAAACTAGATTATTATTAATTATAATAGTCTTTTTTTATATAATAATATTTTTATTATTTTATAGCTAAACTAATTATAAAAATAAAAAATAATAAAATTTTTTATATAAAACGCGTAAATTAAAATATATATTAGATAAATTAATAATTAAAATATATTTAATATAAATATATATTTATATATAAAATTTTCTATTAATATATATAAAATATTCAATTAATTTTATATTATATACTAGTAATCTTTTTCTATTATAATTAACTCTAGTTATAAATCTATAATAAACTATTAATATTATATAAAATTCACGAGATATTAATACTAAAATATTATAATAAAAATAAATATTATTTAAAAATTTTATTTAATAATAATATTATTATAAAATAATTTTATAATAAATTTAAATTATTAATTTTTAAAGAATTTATTTTATATTATTAATATTTTAAAGTTTTGATTAATAATATAATTCTATTTATAATAAATAAATATAAAATAAATAATTTTTTTTTAATATAAAATTTTTTTTAATTGAAATTTTTATTATTTTTATTATAATTTACTTTTATTTATTAATTTTATTTTTTTAGAAATTTCTATTATTATTATTGTTTTATTATAATAGATTTTAAAAAAATTATTTATTAAGTTTATATAATTAATATCGATATATATTTATATATATTATTATTCAAATATATTTATTATTATTATATAAAAATTGATATTTTATTATAGCCGTTTATTTATTATATTATATAGTTTTTATATTAATAAATAAAATCTAGTAGATATAATTACTTTATTTTATTTTATAAAACGATATTTAATTTATATTCTAGATATTATAATCGTTATATTAAATATTATAAAAAATCAAACTAATATATATATTTATATATTCTCGCGGTTTTTTTAATAAATAAAATAATTTTTATTATTATTAAAGCTTTTATTTATAATAAATTTTATAATATAAACCGTATTTATTATTATATTTTTACTATTAATTTTTATAATTATAAATATACCGAAATCTAAAAAAAAACTAAAATATAATAAAAAAGAATTATTAATATTTCTAATATTATTAAAAATATTTATATTATTAAAATTATTTATATTTTAAAATAATTATTTAATATTAATATTAAAAAAATAGTTATAATAATAAATTAAAATAATTTTAATATTTATTTTAATTAATATTTATTATAATTAATAATAGTTTATTTTATTATAATTTTATAAAATCGTTAAATAGCTTCGGCTAAAATTTTATATCGTAATATTATATTAATAAAAAAAAAGGGCCTATACAATTAAAAAAACTTTTTTTAAAATTTATAGCTTTTTAAATATTAATATATATATATTCTTTATATATAGTTTTATATATATAATAATAATATACTAGAATATTATTTATATTTTTATATAATTTTTCTATTATTAATTTATTATATATTTTTTATATTTTAATATTTTTATTTTTTATAAAAAGCAGTTAAATTATATCGCGAAATTATAATATAAAATAGTAATAGTAATACTATATTTATAATTAGATTATAGTTATTAATAAATATAATTATATTATTAAATAATAATATAGATAAACTTATTAACGATATTTTAAATATAAAAATTCGAGTTTTTAAAATAGAATAAATTCTAGTTTATTAGTAAAAAAAATTAGAAATATTAAAAGCGGAAAAAAATTAAAATTTTTAAAATTATTTATTATTATATATTAATAATAAACTTTTTAAATTTTAATTAATAATTTTAAATATATTCAAAAATAGAAAATAAATAAAAAGTTAAAATTAAAATTTTCTAATTTTATTTAATATAAAAATAAAAATTATATAAAATATATACTATTTTAATACGAATATAAATATTTAAAACTCGTTTAATTATATATAAAATAAAAGCTTTAAAAATTTTATTTAATATAAACTATTTTAGATTTTATCCGGCGAATATATAAAATCGAATTAAAAAAATAAACCTAAATACTAGGTTTAAAATAATTCAAAAAGGATAATTAAAATTTTTTTTAAATTAACTCGATTTTTAAACTATTTATAAAATTAAAATAATATTATAATATTTTAATATAAAATATTATAATAGATAAAATTTTTTTTTATTTATTTAATATTTAAAAAATTTTAAAAATTATATAAAAAAATTTTAATTTAATTATATTTATATAAATATTTTAAAAAACGCTTTTTAAAATAATATAATCGATAAAATATTTTAAAATATTTAATTTTTTAAAAATATATTAAAATATTATTAATTAAATAATTAAAATTTAATCGGTTTAATTATAATATCGAGCGTAAATTAATTATAATAATATAAATATTAAAATATTAAATTTTAAAAGCTATAAAAATAATTAAAAAAAATAAAATTTATTTAATATTATTATACGGGCGATAAATATAAATATAATAATAACTAATTATAGAAATTATATAGATTAATACAGTTTTTTAAAATATAGTTTAAATAATAGTTATAAATTCTATAAAAATAGTAATATACTAATAATAATTATTTATTAAAAATATAATAGAAAAAATTATAAAAAACCCGATTACTTTTATAAAAATAAAAAAAGAAAAAAAAAATTTAATAAATATTATTTCTATATTATTAAATTACTAATATATAAAATTATAAATTTTTTATTTAATTATAAATATAATTATTTAAAAAAAAAAATAAAAAAATTAATTAATTATAATTATTAATTATATTATAAATTTGAATTTTATATAATAATATTATATAAAAAAATTAAAGGTATATAATAATTATAATATTAAAGCGCTAATTAAAATATTAAATAATATAAATTTAATTAATTTTTAAAAATATAAATTTTCGGTTAATTTTATTAATTTAAAAAAAAAATCTAGAATAATAATAAATAAATATATTAAAGCGAATATTAAATTTTTTAATAATATATTTAACTTTTTATAATTATATTAATATAATCTAAAAATTAAATATATATATATATATAATAAATATAATACGATTTTAATATTATTTTAACGGGAATAAATATTAAATTAATCCCGGCTAAAAAATTAGAATATTTATTGAAAATAAAATAATTTAAACGGTTATATTTTTTTAATATAAAATTATATAATAAAAATTATATAATCGTTTTATATAATATTAAAAAAATAATTTTATTTAAAAAATATATTAATTTAAAAAAGATTAATAACTTTTAAAAAATTAATAAATTTTTTAAATATTTTATAATTAATTATATTTTTAAAATAATAAATAATTTATTATTTAAATTTTATATAATTTTTTAATTATTAAATTAAAAATTTTATAAAATTATATTAATAAAAATCTAATAAAAGAGTTTATTTATTATTTAATATTATAAGCTAATATTTCGATTATATTTATAAAAAAAATTCTAATTTTTACCTTTATATTAATTATTAGAAATTAAACCGGGTTATTATTAAAATATAATATTTTTTTTAATATTAAAAGCTTTAAATAGATTATATAAAATAATTATTTTGATTTATTTAAATATCTGGAATATTTATTATTATATTAGGATTTAAAACGGCGATAAATAAAAATTAATATTTGATATTTATTATAACTATTTTAAATATTATATTATATTATTTTATTTAATAAATACTTTAATTATTTTTTAAATATATATTAATAATATTTTTAAAATTTTTTAAATTTATTTATTATAGTATATATAAATAATTTATTTATTTATTTTAAAAATAAAATTAAATATTTAATATATATATAAAAGGTTTTTATAAAATTATAATAATTTAAATTATATATTAAATTAAAAAAGTATTTATTTAATATATATAAAATTAAGTTTATAAAATTTATTATTTATTTTAATAATATTATAATAAAAAAATCCTATATTAAATATATAAAAAATTAACCTTTTTTAAAATTATATTATAATATATAATTTTTTTTTAAATTTATAGATTTTTATTAATATTTTATTAAAAGTTTTTTATAAATAATATTACTATTAATATTTTTATTAAAAAACGGTAATAAATAAAATTTTATATTAGATTTATTTTAAATAAAAAAATAGCTAGTGAATTAAAAATATTAAAGAAATATTTTATAATAATATTTTATTTATAATAATTTAATTATATATTTTAAATTTATATTAAAATTAACGCTTTAAAATATATTATTTTAATAATTATTTTATAATTTTTTAATATTAATATATAGATTAATTAATATTTTATCGCTTATTAATTTTATAAAAAAATAATAATAGAATATAATTATAATATTAAAAGTTTCGAAATATTAATTATTATTTATATTTATAAATTTTAATAATATTATATTAAATAATCTTTTTATAAAATAGAAATTATTATTAATTATATAAACTTTTATAATTTTTTTATTAAAAAAAATTTAATTATAAAAATATTAGATAATAAAAATAACTAATTAAACTAAATTTAAATTTAGAATATAGATTAAATAAATTAAATTTTCTTAATATAATATTTTAAAAAAATAATTATAAAATATTTAAAATTTATACTATTTTTAATATTTTAAATTAAAAATATATCTATTTAATTTTATATTTTAAAAAATTTTAAAAAATTTTTAAAAAAAGTATAAAATTAATTATAAATTTTATAAAAATTTAATATTATTTATTTAAAACTTTTATAAAATAAAATAAAAATAAATTTAAAAATTTATAAAAAATTTTAAATAATATCAAAAAATTATTAAAAAATAATAAAAAATAATTAAAAAAATTATTTTAATAATAAAATATTATTAATTAATTTTATATTTTTTTTAAAAAATTTTTAAAATTTTTTAAAAATATTAAAACTATTATTAAAAATATTTAAAAAATAATAATAATAAATTATATAATAAAAAAAATAAAAATTAATATTTTTAATAAAAAAAATAAATTTTTAAAGAATATTTTTAAATATAAATTTTTTATAAAAAATTATATATTTAATATTAATATAAAAAAGCGCGATAATATTATATTATTTATAAACTTTTATAATTAAAAAATACTTTTAATATTAATAAAAAAAAATATTTTAAAAAATAATATAAAAATATTAATTCCGCTTTTTATAATTAAAAGAAAATTTTTTAAAATAAAATAAAAATAGATATTAATAAAAATTTATATTTTTAAAATATATAAAAAATTAAATATTATTTATAAATTTAATAGTATTATATATAGTAATATTAAATTAATTTTTTTTAATAATTTTAATAATTTTAAAAATTTATAATTAAAATAATAAATTATTAAAAAAATAATTTTAAAAAATATATATAATATACCCCCGTTATTTTTTTATTATATTATAAAAAGATTTCAAAAATTCGATAATATAATTAAAAAATTAATAATTTTAAAAAAAAAATTATTTAATAATATATAAAATGTTTATATAATATTAAAATAATTTAATAAAAATTATTAATAAAATTAAAACTAAAAATTATTTTAATATAATATAAAAATAGTAATTTTTTTTAAATATAATTAAATAAAAAACTTTTAAATATAATTATAATAATTTTATAATAGATTATTTTAATTATAATAAAATTATAGAATTTATTTACTAAAAATAGTTTTAATTAAATATAGTAAAAAATATTAAATATTATATATATATTTATAATATATATTATTAAATAAAATTTATAAATTATAAATTATTTAATAAAATATAATTATTAAAAAAACTTTTTAAATTATTTAATAATTTAATTATAAATTTTATTATTAATCTACTTTTATATAAATATTTCCGCGTTATATATAATTCGATTTTTATAATAATTAATCGTTATATAAAGTTTATTATATATATTTTATATTAAATATATATAATTATAAAAAAACTAGCAGATTATTTTATTAATAAAATATATAATCGTTATAATATATTTAAATTATTAATTTTTAATTAAAAAACTTTTTTTATTTTATAATTTTAATATAATATACTAGGTGCAATTAAACCAATTTAGAAGCGTGAACTATTATAGAAAAACTATCTATAGCGTATATATTCAGATATATTAAAGAACTAACTTTTATTTTCTAGAAAAAAATAAAAGGGATCGTTATATATTTAAAAATATATTTATTTTATTTTAAATAGTAATTATTTAAATAATCCTATTTAAGCTTTTTAAAAAGCCCGCTATACTAATAATTTAATATATTATCTCTATTATATAATTTCTACCTAGAGTTTAAATACTAACTACTTTTATAACTTAATAATAATAATTACCTTTTTTTTTAAAATACTAACCTTAGTATTAAGGTTTAGAAGTAATTTAAGCTATCTAGAATATTTAAATAAATACTCGTTAAAAACCGTTTAAAATCTAGTAGGAAAAAAAAGGAAAAAAGTTATTTATAGTAATACTATTAATTATAAAAATAATTACTAGTTTCTATTATTTATTTACTACTAAAATTCCGCTAAAAGCTTATTAAAGGTTTATAATATTATATATACTTTTATAAATAAAAAAAAAGTAGAAAAATATTATATTATTATTATAATTAAAAGGGTTAAAAACCTTTTTTTATTTAATATATAAACTTTATTCTAGTATAATATAGGAGGGACTAGTAATCGCGCTAGTAGATAAATATAGGCTTTATAAAAAAATCTTTTTTTTTCTTTTTTACTAGTTATTATAGGTATTATAATATCTAGTAGTTTATCTAATAGTAGTAAAATCTATTAATAGCGAAATCTTTAAAGATATTAATAATAAATTTTTTCTATTTTTATATTTATTTTTTATTAGATAAAACTTTTATATAATAATTTAATATTTAAATAATTATTTAAATTATAAATTTAATCTAATATAAAACTTTTATTATATAACCGTTGCTTTTATATATTACTAAAAGCTGCGTTTTTAATAATAAAATTCTATATATATTATACTAGAAGGAATATATAAAGTTTTTATATTATATATATTATTAGAACTATAAAAATATTTAAAAATATTTAATAATAAATTTATTAATATATCGATTATTTTATATTAATTCTATTTAGATTTTTTATTTAATATAGCTAATAGTATAGAAATATTTTAAATATATTTAAAAATATCTAGATACTATTTAAAAATAGAATTTTATACTTTTTATAAATAAAAAGCTAGTAAAAATAGCTCGGAATCTTTAAACTTATAGCTAAAGCGTAAATTTAATTAATAACTAGATTAATTTATTATTAACTCGTAATAATAAACTTTTATATAAAACCCGCCGGGATTTTATTAAATAGAAAAACTTTTATTAAAAAATCCGTAATCTCGAGTAATAGATATATAAATTAAAATAGAAAAATAATATACTATATATAAATTATTATTTATTTATATCTATAAAAGTTTATTATTTTTTTTATCTAAATTTAAATTAATTTTCTCGCGGTTAAAGTCTATTTATAAACTAAAATAAAGATTTTTTTTTAAATTTTTTAATAAGGGAGGTTTTATTATAAAATCTTAAATAATTTAGTACTAAATTTTAAAAACTTTTATAAAATTAAAAAGTCCGTAAATAAATTTATATATTTAGTCCCACTCGCTTTAACGGCCTTTATATAATAAGTATTTTTTTAAAAAAAAAAAAGTCCGTTTAAACCGTATAAATAAAAAGAATAAAAAAAAAAAAAAAAATTTAAACCTATAGTATTTAATAATAATAAGGATAAACTTTTACTATATTATAGTAAATTATTATTAAATTTTTTACTTTTAATTTATTTATTATCGATTTATAATTAATATAATAAAATTTTACTACTAAATTTTAATTAATTACTTTTAAACGGAATATTTTTTATAGTAAAAGCGGTATTTAATAGTTAAAAATTTAACTAATAAAATTTAATACGGCTTTTATTACCCTTTATATAATCTTTAATAATAGCTTACTCGGATTTAATACTAGTTAATTTTTTCGCTAGATCTATTATTAGATTTATACTAAAACCTTTAATATTACTCTATATACTTTTAAAAGCCGATTTTTTTAATAATTTCGTTTTAAATTAATCGATAGCTAAATAGTATAAAATAATAGCCCGCTATACCGTTTAACTTCGGCGAGAACCTTATCTAGATCTAGAATAATAGTCGGTTCCTAATAATAATCTAAAAAGAATTTTAAATAGTAGCTAAATTAATTAAAAATAATCTATTTTTATAAAAAGGCCGACTAGCCTATTAGATTTAATATATTTATATTTATTATATTAAATTCCACTATTTTTTATTAATTTCTCTTAGCGGTTATAAAACCCGGCTTTATTAAAGCCCCTAAAATTAAATATTAGAGCGCCGATCGTTATAAACTATTTTTTACTATCTATTTAATTAAATAACTCGTTAGAATTAAAAGCGACTCTAGATTAAATAAAAAAATAGAAGCAATAACTATACCGGTAAGCGGAGAAAATATAACGGAAAGTAGCTAATCTAAAAATATAATTTAAAAAAAGGTAAATATAAATCTATAATTTATTTTAATATTATAAGCTATAAATTTATATTCTACCCTATTATTTTTAAATTAATCTAGAATATATAAAGATTAATACGGTAATAAAAAATAGCTTTAGTTATAACGTTTTAAAAACTTCGACTATAGCGCTTTAAAAAAGGGAGGAATAAATTAAACGATACCTTTAAAAAGAAAAGAATAAATTAAACGATATTTTTAAAAAAAAAAACAAATTAAATAATATCTTTAAAGAGAAAGAAATAAATTAAATAATACTTCCTCGATTAAATAATACCGCTTTAATTATTAATTTTCTTAAATTTTTAACGCTAATAATATTTTTATAATTACTAATTCTTTTCTATACTAAACTAATAGCAAACCACTAATAAAAATATTAATAAAGGAAATAAACCATTAATAGAAATACCAACGAAGGGAATATAAAAAAGAATATATATAATAAAAAAAAAAGCCTTTTTTAATATAAAACTTTTATCCTTTAAATTATTTCTTTTACTAATTAAATAAAGCAATCCGATATTATAAAAAAAACTTTAAAGCCTTTAAACTCTAAAAATATCTAAAACTTCTAAAATACTAAAAACTCTAAAAAATAATACCACTTCTTATCGTTATATAGCTACCGATAAAATTATTAATAAAATTTTATTAACCAGTAGGGCTAATATAAAAAAGTAGACTAAAAGTTTATTAATATAAAAAAGCGCGGTAAATTATAAAATAAAAAAATATAGTAAATTATAAAATAAAAAAATATAATAAGTTATAGAATAATATATAAAAATATAATATAGAAAAACTAAATAAAATATAGTTATTAATAAATATTTATTTTATTAAATAGGTTTAAATTTTAATTTAATAAATTTTATTTACTATTTTAAATTCGCTTTTAATTTATATTCGATAAATTTTTTTTAAATAAACTAATTAACTTTTAGAAATTTAATATAAATTTTATTATTTATATTATTTTTTTTTATATTTATTTTTAATTTAGATATAATATTATTAAAATTTATAAAAAGTTTATTAAAAGCTTTAAAAAAAATAGCGGGCGGTATAATTATATATTTAACTTTTCCTTCTATATTTCTTTAGCGGTTTCTTATAATTTTAGTTAAATTTTTTTATTAAGTCCCCGGTATTTACTAGATCTAATTTCGATTATTATAAATTATATTCTTTTTATTAACCTATTTAATTAATTAAATACTATTCCGCTTTATTTTTAAATTTTTTAATATATTTATTTAGAATTACTTTTACTTTTTATTCTAGCTTATTATTTATAAATTCCGGAAGTAAATATTAAAAAATTTTTTACTTTTTCTTCTACTAATACTTCTCTAGTAAAAAAATATAGAAGACGTTATAAATATACAAACTAGGTAGTAATAGTAGCCTATATATTTAAAAATTAATATATTTTTTAATATAATATAATCTGGTATAATAATAAATAAGCTTTTTAAACGGCTTTTTTAGCTTTAAATTTTTTAATAATAAAAATATTATATTATTTAAACTAAACTTTATATTTATATAAGAACGATTATAATATTTCGTTTATTTCTTTTATATTTTTTATTATTTCTAGTTTAATTTTTTATATAATTCTATTAATTCTTTTATATATTTTTCTATTACTAGTATACTAGCTTTATAGGCCTTTTTTTTAAAAATATTATCTATAATATTAAACTCTAGGTTTGAGTATATTTTAGTTATTAAAAAAAACGGTATTTTATTAATAATAAAATAGATACTATTATTATATATAAATTCGGTAATAGAAAAAATTTTCGTTTAATTTAACTACTCCTTATTCGAATAGATCTAAAAATAATATTTTAGTAATTAGTTTTAATATTTTATTTAACTATTTATTTATAAATAGAAAGTAATATTTAATTTTTTTTTTATTTTTAGATAGTAATAGATTTTAAACTAGAATTCGTTTATAAATAATAAATTTTTATCGCTAATAATATTTTTTAATATAATTTTTTTATAAATTATTATTTTAAAAAATAGGTTTAAAAATTCTATTATATTAATAATTTTAGTATATAAATTATATATAATTATTTTTAAATACCGGTCTATTATTATTAATACGGTATTAGCTATATTTATATAGTATTTTAATAGTAGTAATCCCGTTATAAAATTCAAGGTAATTTTTTAGTATAAACTGTTAGGAATAGAAAAAGACTATAGTTTACTATATAGTTTATATTAATATATTTTTATATATTAGTAAATATTATATATTTATATATATTCTTTAACTTTTTTATTTAAATTAAATTATTAATATTAATAATAAAATAGTTTTATTATTTATTCCGCTTTAAAATATTCAGTTAAAAGATTATTATAACGTTTTATTATAAACTTTATATAAATAACGGAATCTTTTAAAATATATAAAAATCTATAAAATAATAACTCGCTTTTTATTTTTAAATTTTATAATTCGGCTTTTATATATTTAGGATTTTTTTTATAAACGCTTTTAATATTATATTTTCTAATAATAATAAAATTATTATTCTATTAAAGCTATAAAATTATTTTTTTTATATTTATCGAGTTATTATTATAAACTATTTTATTAGAAGTAGTATCTTTTATTATTTAACGTAGAATATATTATTTATAACTAGTTATTTTAGTAATAGAATTTATTATACCTTTTTTATTAAAAAATAAATCTTTTTTTTAAAAATTTTTAACGGGGCTTTTATAGAATATTATCGGTATTAATATACTATAAGATTTTTAAATTAATAGGCTATTATTAAATTTTCTAAAAGCGTTAATTTTTAGTAAAAATTTTTTAAATCTTTTTTTATATTTTTTATATAAATATATTATCTTTATTTTTTTTACCGCCGCTAGTATAAATAATATATTATTAATAAAAAATAGCTTTTATTATAATATAAATATTATTATTAAAGCTTTAAAATTAATTTTTTAATAATCCGGCCTCTTTAATAATAGATCTACTAGATTTAATTTTCTAACTTAATAAAAGATTTCGAAATCTATAGTTATTAATTTTATAATCTAATATTATTATTTATTATTAAATTATTTAATATATATAAATTTCTTTAAATTATTATAATCTAATTATATTTTAATAATATATTAGGTTTTTTTTAAATAGTACCGCTATTATTTAAAAATTTTAACGATAATAAGTAGCTTTTAATTATAAATTTTATAATTTTATTCAGCTATTATTATTTTTTTTAATTAGAAAACTATTAGATAATAAATTCTATTATTATCTAGTTAACTTATAATACTAGAAATACCGAAATTTAAAGTATTTATTTTAATTTAGATTTTATATACTAAATCGAAATATTTTAGTAATAATACTATAGTAAAAGCTTTTTTTAATTTTTTAAAAGCTTTTTAAGCGGTATTATTTTATTTTAATAACTCTAGTTTTTTATTATTTTTTATATTAACTAATAGGTTAATTATAAATATTATAATCTTCGAATAATATTTAATAAATCGCTAATAGAAATTTATTAAATCTAGAAATACCTAAATATCTCTATATAATTTTAAAATAGGCTAATTTTAAATTATACTTATCTTTTTAAAATCTATTTCCACCCCGTTTAATAATATAATATATTTTAGGAATTCTAATTGTTTTATATTAAATATATATTTTTTTAGATTTAGGAATAACTAGTATTTATAAAATCGGTGTAGAATTATATAAATATACTCCTAGTATTTTTTTTTAAAATTTAAATATATTAAAATATTATTTAAATATATTATATAAAAAATATTAACTATTTCTATTAACGCTTTATTAATATATATTTAAAAGATTATAAAGGTATTCGCTAAATTAAAAAATATAATAAAATATTTAAAGTATTTATATTTAATATAAAATAYTATYTTYTATTYRTTTTTTTATTTAATTTTAATCTAGTAATAGATATCGCGTATATTTATTTTTATAAATCTTTTTATATTATATAAACGATTTAAAGTTTTAGTAATTAAAAAAAACGGATACTAATTTTTAATTATTACTGTATTTAAGCTATAGTAATCTATATATAGGCGTAATTTACTATTTTTCTTTAGTACAAATAGAATAGAGGCTTTTATAAACGAGACCGAATATTAAATCTAGCTTTTTTTAAAGGTTTTTTTAAAATATTAGCGTAATTTCTTTAATTTATTATTTAATAAGTTATATATTAATTAATATAGCGGCTTTTTATTTTTTATTAGATTAATAGTATAATTATTAGATTTTAATTAAAGTAATTTATTCGATTTTATTATAAAAAATATAAGTTTAAAGCTTTTAATCTAGTATAAAATTTCTATATTATTAATATCGACTAAATCCTTTACTACTAATACTATTAAGGTATATATAATAAAATTTATTTTTAAAAATCGTTTAAAAATTTATAAACGGTTTATTTATATTCGATTAATTTTAATAAAAAAGTACTATTTTATAGCCTATATATTAATAAATAGGCTAGTTTTATAAATTTTTAAAATATTTAAAATTATATTATATTCGTTTAAATCGATAGTATAAAAAAAGGTAATAGAAATTATTTTTTTTATATTTTAGTTATTAATATAGGTTTATTTAAAATTATAGGTTTTATAATAGTAGTACTACTAGTTTTAGAGTTAGTTTAATATAAAATAATTAGTATTTATCGAAATAAAGTATTATTCTACTACTTTAGTTTATAAGATATAGTTAATATTTAACCCCGTATTTAATAGTATAGAAGCTCTTTTAATTTAATCGTTTATATAAAATTAGAATACTATTCTAATTCCTTTTATTACTTTAATTAGATAATATTTAAATATTAAAACTTCGCTTAAATTTAATTATTTTTTAAAATTATATTAGAATTTTTATTAATACTAGATTTAATACTTTTAATAAATATTTTTTTTATTGATTTTTTTATATAAAAGTAATTAATAAAATAATAACTTTTTTATAATAATTATAATATTTTATTTAATTTAAATCCTTTAAATTAATATTTTTACTACTTTTTAATCTTATAAAAAACCTGTTATAAAATTTATAGTTATTATATTTCTATTTATCCCCCGTATAACTACTATAAAGTTTTTTTGAAACCTAATTATTCTAGCTATTTTAGTTCGAAGAAAAAGGCTTTTTATAAAAAGTATTTATATTAATACCTTTTATAATATCTTTTATATAAATTATTAAAGCTATTTATTTATTTTTTATTTTATTTTTAAATATATATTTMAAHTAATATACTAGYRTTTAAATATYRYRTTTAAATTTTATAATAAAATTTATTATATACTATTTTTTTAATAACTCCGGTAACTAACCTTTAAATATTTTTATTTAGTTATAGAATTCCTATAGCGTTATTATATTTTATCCTAATATATAATACTTTAATAAAAAGTTTAAAAATTAGTTTTTTTTATCCGATAAAAAATTAAGTAGCTATTTATAAAAATCAGGCTAGTTTATATTAATTTTATTTATTTTTATATATTAAATCTATTATATTAAAAGATTACCCTTTAATAATAATATAATAAACTGGATTTTTATTTTATTTATTAGAAATAAATCCTATAATAATTTAAATATTGTATTTATTTATAATATCTATRTTTAATAGCTAGTAAAATTATTTTTAGCGGATAATCTGGTAAAAAAGCTAATTTAATATCTTTTAACTTTATAATAATAGAAGGTTCGGTATTAATAAGCGGAATAATAGGAGTAGATATATTAATAAATATATAAAACTTTTAAAATATTATTTAAACCTATTAATAAACTATTTTAATCTTTTTAAAGCGATAAATATATTTAATAGCCCTTTTTATTTTATATTTTAAATTTTTAATTTCCTATTCTACTTATATATTTAAAAAGGTATTCGAGAAATTATTATTATTATAGCTACTATTATTTAAATTAGATAATAAAAGTAACGAAGTTGTATTATATATTAGTATCTTGCTTTTATAATAATAAATATTAAAATCCGGCGTCGATTTTATTAAAAGAATATTACTATTCCGCTATAATTCTATAATATTATTAGATAGCTCCGTAATATATTTATTTTAAGGAATTATTAGACTAGTTATATTAAAAAATCCGCCTATTAAATTTATACGTATAATTTTTAATTAAATATTTAGATTCTAGAAATTAGTAATTATATTATTATTATTATTCCTATTTTTATTATAATCGCGAGCTCTTTTAATAAATATCTTTAATAGTAATCCAGACCTCCGAATATAAAAAAAAAAAATTAAAATTATAATATACTAAATATAATTAAATTAATTTAAAAGCGTAAACTATTATAGAAAAATTATTTATAATATATATATTTAAATATATTAAAGAACTAATTTTTACTTTTTAAAAAAAAATAAAAGGGATCGTTATATATTTAAAAATATATTTATCTCGCTTTAAATAGTAATTATTTAAATAATCCCGCTTAGGCTTTTTTAAAGGCCCGCTGTATTAGTAATTTAATATATTGTCTCTATTATATAATTTCCACCTGGGGTCCAAATACTAATTGCTTCTATAGCTTGATAGTAATATTTAATCTATTTTTTATTATTATTTAAAATTTAAATATTATTTAATAATATTTTTTATTTTAAAATTAATATATAAATTAAATAATAAAATTAAATTTTAAAATAATTTTTAAAAAATTTTATTATTTATAAATAGGATAATTAAAATAAATAGCTATTTTTTATAAAATTTATATATAGAAATAGTAAATATATTTTTATTAATACAATTCTATTTTTTATTATTATTAATAGATATTTTAATTTAAAAAATAAATATTTAAATTAATAATATTAAAATTAATATATTTCAAGCGTATTAATATATTAAAATATATATATATATATATATATATTTAGTTTATAAACTAATAAAAAATAAAAAAAAAAAAATTTAAATATTATAATTAAAAATATTTTATAAAGTTTTTTATTATTAGTAATATAATATAATTAAATAAATATAATATTAAAATAAAAAAGTTTATAAAAAAACTAGATTATAAATTTTATAGATTTTTTAAAATAATAAAACTAGTGAATTTATAATTATACTATCTAGAATTTTTAATATTAATAAATTATATTTATTTTATTTTTTATTTTTTTTTTCGAATTATATATAATAGTAGAAAAAAAGAATAAAAAAAATCTATTATTTTTATTTATTAATAATAAAAAATAATATAAAATTAAAAAAATACAAAATTTAAAATAATATTATAGAAAATTATAATATTTTATAAATTAATTTAATTATAGCTTTAAAAGTAATAATTAATTTAATATAAAAAAAATATTAGAAATTAGTAAATATTTAAAAAAAATTTTATTATATATATTTTAAAAAGTTATTGAATAATAATAAAAAAAACTTTTTAAAAAAAAATAAAAAAAAATTATAGTAAAAGTATATATAAATATAAAAATAAAATAATAAATAATATTAAAAATATAAAATAGGGTTATTAAAAATATAAAATAGTAATAAAAATAAAACTTTATATAATTACTAAATTTTATTAATAGAATATATACTAGAAGATATATTTAATAAAATATTTTATTAAAAAAAATTAAAATTAAAAAAAGATTTTATTAAAATATAGATTTTAAAATTATAAATATTTAAAAATAATATAGATTTAAAAATAAAATAAAAAGATAAATATATAAAAATAAATATATAAAAATAAATATATAATATTAAATAAATATAAAACTATATTATTATTATATTATTATTATTATTTTTATTCTAGAAATCTCTAAATTTTTTTTTAATTAAATTTAAATATTTTTTTTTATAATTAAAAAATTAAAACGATTTTAAATTATATTAATAAAAATAAATATAAAAAAAATACTAATTTATAATAATAAATATTATATTAATATTTATATTAAATTTTTTTTTAAAATATAAATAGCTTTAATAATATTAAATATATTAATAATTTTTTTTTATTATATTTTAGTTTTTATTTAAATTTTAATATATTTATAATTATAAAAAATAATATTATAAATATAATAATAAACGCGTTTAAAAATATTAGGTTCGTTATAGAAAAATTTTTAATAATAGTAAAAATTATTTTATTCGCTATAAAAATAAATTTTTTAGAAATTTATATATATTAAAAAAACTATAATAATATATAAATATTTATACTAGTTTATAATTTTTAGAAAATTTAATATAATAACTATAATATTTAAAATATAAACTAGGTTTTATTTTATAAATTAAAGTATAATAGATATAATTACTAATTTTCGATTATTAATATAAAAAATAATATATTATAATAAATAACGGTTATATCGAAATATTAGCTTTTATATAATAATAATAATAGTCGCGTTTGAATAATAATATATAAAAGAATAAAAAAAAATTAATAGTATAAAATTAATAAATAATTTTTTTAAAATTTATTATAAAAAAGTAATAATAATAAAAAAATTTATAAAAAAATAAAACCGATAAATAAAAATAAATTATAATAAAAATATTAAAAGTTTAAATTAGAAAAAAAATCTATATTAAAATAAAAATATTTATTATATATTTATAAATAAAAAATAAAATTATACTTTTTAATATAAAATTTATAATATTAATAATATAAATTAAATTATTTAAAATTTAATATATTATTTATTTATAATTATTATAGTATATATAACTATTTAATAAAGCTATTAAACGATATTAATTTTTATAAAAATACTTTAATATAGATATTTACTAAATACTAAAGATTATTAATAATATACTATAGTATAATATTTCGGGTCGGAAAATCGATAAAAAACGTTTTTTAATATATATATAATAGCTAGTATTAATATTAATATAAAATAATCTTTAATATATAATAACAAAATATTTTATATATAGACGCGTATTAATATTATATACTTTTAAATTATTAATTTAATTAATATATATTCAATTACGCGCGTTTTATATAAAAAATTTAGTTATTTATTATATATATCGCTCTATTATAAAATAGTAAATATATTATTATAAAAAAAATTATTATTATAATTAGTAATAATCTAGTTTATAATAATATTATAGAACTATTATATAATTTCGGGTAAAATATTATATTGTTATATTATACTAGTAGAAAAAAAAAGTTTATATAATTAAAGGAATTTTTTTTAAAATTTGTAATTTTTTAAATATTAATATATATATATTCTTTATATATAACTCTATATATATAATAGTAATATACTAGATTATTATTTATATTTTTATATAGTTTTTTTATTATTATATTTTTCTTATAATATTATTTAAAATTATTTTAATTAAAAATATTTAAATTCAACTAAATTTTTTTTAGAAAATTTTAAAGAAATAAAAAGCGATAATAATAATATAAAAATCTATTTTTAAATTTTTTTATAAATATATAATTATTTTTTAATTTCTATTTTTATATATATATTCTAATATTTAATTTTTAAATTTATATCGCGTTTAAATAATTATTATTCAAAAATTATTATTTTTATTAAAAATATTTTTAATTTTAATTTTTTATATTAATATATTTTATAATATTTATAATTTTTATATATATTTTACTAGTTATATTTTATAATTATATAAAATTCTATTTCTATTTCTATTTTATATTTTTTATATTATTATTTTATATTTCTAAAAACTTTTATTATTTAATTTATACGATTATTATATTAATTGGTAATAATTTAATTTATTATAATATTATAAAACCGTTTTATAGCTTCGGCTAGTATATTATATCGCTATATTATACTAATAGATAAAAGGGCTTATATAATTAAAAAAATTCTTTTAGATATTTATAATTTTCTAAATATAACTTTATATATAATAATAAACTATAAAATTATTATTTTTATTTATTTATTACTTTTTTATTATTATATATTCTTTATATTTTAATATTTGTTTTTTTTTAAAAAAAAAATAATTATATTATAAAACTATATTATTAAATAATAATAATAATATTATATTTAAAACTAGATTTTAATTATTATTAAATATAGTTATATTATAAAATAATTATTTAAATTAATCTATTAGCGATTTTTAAATTTAGAAATTCGAGTTTTTAAAATAAAATAAATTTTAGTTTATAAAAAAAAACTAGAAATATTAAAAGCTAAAAAAAATTAGAATTTTTTAAATTACCTATTATTATTAGACTGGTCGGGTTAAATCGGATCAGGTCGAATTAAACCCGGGTTTTTAGTTTAGCAATCGATTTTAAATCGATTTATTAGTAAATTAAATAAAATTCTAATTAAATTACTAGTAAATTAGATTAATTTTAAAATTTAATTTTTAAATTAAAAATCGGATTAAATTATAAAATTTAAACTAGTAATTCGATCTAATAATTTAATTTAAACTAATTATTGAATAATTTATATTAATTAGTAGTTATTTAAAGCTTAAATTCGAGAATTTATATAAAATTTTTACGCTATTGTTATTTTTAATATATATTATTTCTTATTTTAGTTTTATTATATATACTAATAATAAACTAATCGATTTTTTGAATTATAATATTAAAATTGTAACTCGAAACCGATTTTATAGCTATATTAGATTGGTTTAATACTAATATTAATAGTTTTTAATAATTTACTAACTATTCTAGATTAGATTTATCTAGGCGGATATTTAGCGAGTACCCGATTAATTATTCTAATTAATAAACGAAATTTTAGTTAAAAAAAACTTAATAGTTTAAACTTTAAATAAATTTTATTATTAATATTAAAAAATAAATATCTATTTCTTTTATTTACAGTTATAATAAATATATAATATTATTAAATAATATTAAACTTTTAATAGCTAAATTTCTTATATAATTTAAATATATATTTTATTTTATTAATAATAATATTAAACTGATTTTATTAATAAAAATACAATTAATTTATAGTTAAAAATAAAAAAAAAATTTTTTTAAACGCCTATAAACTTTTACAAGCTATTTTTTACTATTTATTAAATAAAAAAAATTAATAAAATAAAAAATCGTTGATAAAATATAAAAAATAAATTATATATTTTAAATTTTAAAATTTAATACTCGTTAGCGCCCGTTAAATCCCGTTATATAACGGTAAACTTCTAGTTAAATAATTAGCCACGTTAGCGCTATATAAATATTTTTTTAAAAATTTAGACTAAAATTATACTAGTATTATTGATTATAGGATTTTTTTTTATTATATAGATTTATAGAAGCTATATAGTTATAATTTGTTTTTTAATTTAATTTTTTCTATAAAAAAATTAGCTCTAGGCGTTTATAAATAAACTATCTATTTATAAATATTCAGTTTGTTTATAATAGCTTTTATAGCCTGGGAGTCGAGATATAATTCTATTAGTTTACTAGTTTATATCAATTTATTTAATTTAAAGCTAGATCGATTCTTTTACTAATATTATAAAATTAAAAATAAATTTTATATTTTTATTTTAAATAAATACGCGGTCTATATATATTATATTAAAGTATAGATCTATTTTATATTAAAACTATAGTATTAATAATATATAAAAATAATATATTTATTTTAAAGAAAAAATATTATATAAATTTCTATAGATTTATATAATATATTTAATAAATTTGATTAAAATATTATTAATTATAGAATTTCTATAATTAGTAACTCTATAGTTTTATATATTAATAAATAATTTTTATATTAAACGGCGAATTAATATTTCTAGAAATAATAATTTAATAATTTTTTATTTCTAACGAATTTTTTATAAAATAATAATACTGGAATTAAAATAATATAATTATTAATATTAATTTATATTATAATATAAATAAAATATTTTTATTTTATATTATTTTATTAATTTTTTTTATTTAAAATTTTTTATTATAATAAATTTCTTTTATAACTAATTTTTATATTATAAATAATTATTTTTCTTTTATATTTTTTTATTTTATATATTTCTTTTATTTTATATATTTATAGTTTAATATAATTTAAAGCAGTTTTTTTTGAAATATTAATTTCGCTAACTAGAAATATTTTTACTAATAGGAAAATTAATATTTAATAAATTTTTATAGTTTAAAACCCGTTTATAATTTTAAAATATATAATTTAGAATATTTTTAAAAAAATAACAATTTTTATATAAATATAAAAAAAGAAATTTTTTATTATTTAATAGATAATTATTTTTTTATATATTTAAATAAAATAATAAATAATTATTTTTATTTTTATATATTTTATAATTTAAATCTATTTAAAATCGAAAAATAATAATTTTTTAAATCTATTATAATAATATATTACTAGTATTATTTTTTTTATTCCAATATTTAATAAAAATATTAACGTATTTTTTATTATTATTATTAAAAATAAATAATAATCTAATTAATAAATAGAATAAAAAAATAACTAGTAAAAATAAATATAATAAATATAAATTATATAAAAATTTTAATTAAATAATAATATATTAAATTTAAGAAATAATATTTATTTATAATATATAAATTAAAAAAAATACTAAAATTTATCAATTAATTAAAATAGGATTTTATAATTAAACTTTAATTTTTAAAAAAAAAATTTAAAGTATATTTAAAGTTTTTACTCGAATATTAAACTATATATATTATTATATATATTTCTATATATAAAATTCCATTTTATTATATTCAATTTTATTTTATTATATAATATTTTATTTAATTCTATTAATTTATTATCGATATATAAAATATAGCGATTCGATTATATAATATTAAAAAAATAGAAATTATATAAAAAAATAAACTTTAATTTTTAAATTTAATTTAAAGCGGTATAAAAATTTTAAAAAATTATTATTTATTAAATAGCTAATAAAAAAAATAGTTAAATAGAATCGCCGGATTTAAAAAAATAATATTTTAATTATAAAGAAATTTATATTATAATATTTTAAAGTAATATAATTTATATTTCTATTTAATTTATTTCAAATATTATACTATAAAAGAAAATAATATAAATTATATAATTAAAAAAAAATAGTTTAAATAAAAAAATAGTTTATATAAAAAAATAGTATTATTAATTAAAAAAAACTATTATAATAGTACAAATTCTAATAATAATATAATCTAGTAATATAATAAATATAGTAACTAGTTTTCAATAGTATAAAATTTTAAAAATAATATAAAATATATTTATAATATTACAAAAATATATATAACCAATAATCTAATATATTATATAACGCGTTATTTATAAAACGAGATTTAATAAATAAAAATTTATTAGCGTTTAAAATTTAAAGAAAATTAGAATAAATTTATATAAAAATTTAGAACTATTATTAATATAAAAAATAAAGAAATCTTTTTATTATATACTAGCGATAACGATAAAACAATTAAAAAAATCAATAAAAAAACAAAATAAATAATTAGAAGGTATATTATATAAATAAATATAAAGTTTTTAAATAATAATTTATATAATAAAAATAATTATTAATAGAATAGTTTTAAAATTTAAAATTTATTATCTTTTAATATTATCCTAAAATTTTTTCAATTCGATTTTAAATTTTATAAATTATTATTATTTAATAATTTAAAAGCCTTTAAAGTTTAAATAAATTTTTTAAATATTATAATCTTTTTTTATAAAAAAAAACTAGTAGAATTGAAAAAAAATCTAGTTTATTATAAATTTAAAAGCTATAAATAACCTTTAATCTATTTTTAATAATAAAATACAAAAATAAAATAAAATAATTAAATTCCTTTAATTATTAGACTGGTCGATTTCTCGGGTTATAAAATCAAAATTGTAACCCGAAACCAATTTTCTAGCTATATTAGGCTAGTATAGCTCTATCGCTAACGGTTTTTAGTAATTTGCTAACTATTTAGAGTTAGATTTCTCTGGGCGAATTTTTAGCGGGTACCCGACTGACTATTCTATTAACTATAGAAAATATATAATTCAAATTTTCTTTTTTATTTAAATTGAAATCTATTAAATATTATATATTTAATATTTTACTAAATTTAAAGCCTATTTATTTAAATAATATTTTAAAATTTATTATAATTTTAAAAATAAATTTTATATTTTTTTTTCCAAAATTTATTAATTTTTTATAAATTACTATTAATTTATTATTTTAAAAAAATTTAGTATTTTTATTTTAGTAATAAATAAAAGTAATATATTTATTATAAACGAAGTTATATATATTTTTATTTTAGCGGCCATTTTTATTATAGCTAATATTATCAATTAAATTTATTTATTTTTATTAATAAAATTTATTATTAGATTTTATATTAATTATATAAATAAAACTTTAAAAATAATAAAATTAATCGATTTTTAATAATAAATAATTTTATAAAATACTTTTTTATCTAAATTAATTAGATATTTTATTTAAATACTATTTTAAAGATTTAATTTATATTATTATTATCTAATATATTATTTTCTAAATATATAGCTTTTTTAATAATTATTATATAAAGTTAATATTAAAATTATTAATAATAAACTAATAGAGTATATTAATTTTATTAATTAATTTTATATTTACTTTAAACTAGATTATAAAAATAATAAATATTAAAAATATTATTAGAATTAAAACGATTTTATAAATAAAAACTTAAAAAAAACTTTATAAATAGATTAATTTATATAGAATTAGTTTATATTAAAAATATTTTTAATTTTATTACTATTATTAATATTTTTTATTTATTTGAAATAATTATTCAATAAATATAAATAGAATTCTTTATTAATTACTAGTTAATATATAATTAACAAATAAATAATAATTAATAAAAACTATTCAATATATTAAAAAATAGTTTAAATCTAGATATAATATTTAAAAAAACTTTTTATTTAATATCTAATTAAAATATAAAAATATAGTAATAAAATATAATATAAACTAGTAAAAACTATTTATAAATTTTAAAGCGTTTAAATAAATATAAAAAAATAAATAGAAATAAAATATATTAAATATTTTATAATAATATATTTAAATAATATAAATATTTTATATATTTATAATCTTTTAAACTTTTATTTTGAATTAAATTTATAAAAAAAAGTTAATAGTAGATTTTTAACTATAAAAATATAAATTTTATAAATATAATATAATAAGTAATATATATTATAATTATTTTTATATAAATTGAAAAGCTAATAATAATACTATTTATTTGATAGATTTTATAATATATAAAAAATAGCGATTTAATATCTAATTTAAATAAAATTCACCGCTAGTAAAAAAATAAAATAAAAAAAGTTATATTCTAGCGGGAATAATATTAAAATAGTAATTTTAAATTATTTAATTATTATTTATAAAAAAAGGCTAGTTATAATTAATAATAAAATAAATAGAATATATTTATATTTAAAAGATAAAATTATTTAAATAAAAATTTTATTATAGAAATTCCTTATATTAAAAGCTTTAAAAGTAGTAATAAATAAAATATACAACGAAATTATATATTTATAGTTATATTACTTTATTGTATTATTTATAGAAAATATTTATATTTATTAAAAAAAATCTATTTTTATATTTTTATTATATATTTAGAGCTTTTAATTCAAAAAAATAATAAAAATAATAAAATAATAATATTTAAAAAAATAATTTAAAAAAAAAATTTTAATATTTTTGAAATTATTATATATAGAATTTATTATATAAATAAAGTTTTAAATAATTATAATTTTAGTATATAGAATTAAAATATTATAACTATATATTCTTTTTTAATTTTAATATTATTATTATTATTTTTCTATTATATTACTATAATATAAAGTATTTAATATTTAAATATATTATATTAGTATTAGATTACCGTTTCGATTCCGATTTATTTAAATTTTATATTAGAAAAAATAGATTTAAAAGAAAATTTTATTAATATAAATTTAAATCGAATTTTAAATATTTATTTTTTTAAATATTTTATAATTATTTTTTTAAAAAGATTAATTTAATTAATTATATTAAACGATAAAAATAATATTATATTAATAATATTAAATTTTTTATAATTAATTAATCTATATTAAAGTTTTTATATTAATTTACTAGAATATTTATATATTTATTTACTATACGCGGTTAATAAATACAGCTAATACTAGTATAAAGCTAGTTTACCCGAGTTTTCTATATTATAAATCTATTTTTTTTTTAAATTTATATTATATTATATAATTTATTTTATTAAATTTATATATTTTAATTTAATTTATAATAGTTATATTTTTTGTAATCTTTATAACTTTTAAATTAATTTTAGTAATATAGTATTTAATAATATACTATTTAATATAAATTTTAAAATAATTAATATTAATATTATTATAAAATCGATAATATAATTTATTATTAAATCTACTGAAAATAAATTTAAATCTATATTTAAACTATTTAAGAAGTTAAAATAATAGTATATAAAGTTTTAAAAAATAAAGACTATTATTAACTAAAACTATACCGCGGTTTTAAAAACTCTCGAGAATTAGAAATAATTACTAAAATATATCGATTTAATAAATATAGAATATTAAAAAATAAAAGGCTATATTAAAAAATTAATATAATTATTAAATAAAACTAAAATAAATATTAAAGATTTTAAAATAGAAATTAATAGAATTAAAGGTATATTATTACTAATTTAAAAATATATTAGATTATTATAAAGCCTTTTAGATAATTAAAGTTCAAATAATATAATTATAAATACAACTATTATTAATATAAAGGATAAAACTAAAATTAGAACGTTAATAATAGAAATAAATAGTAGTAATAGAAATAAATCCTTTAATAGTAATTTTAATATATTTATTAATATTTAATAATTTATAACTTTTATAGCTTTATAAAAATATATAAATAGTATCTATTTTTAAATTAAATAGAAATATTTTTTTATTATATTAATAATTTTTTAATCTTTTATTTTTATTTATTAAATTTAAATTATTATAATTAAAAATCGGTATATTTTATAATATAATTTATTCTAATTTAATTATAATATATATAATCCGTTTAATAAAATAGTTAATATTATTAATTAAAAATAGAATTAATAAACTAGATTATATTAATTATTAGATAAGTTTAATTAATATTAACAAAATTAAATATATCCTTTTATTTTAAAACTTTAAAATTAATATATTTTAATATTTTAGTAATAAAAAAACTTTAAACTAGAAATCTATATTAATTCAAATTATAAAAAAAATTATTAAAAATCTATATAAATATTATTAAAAGGGAAATAATTTATAATCTAATTATATTATAGTAAAAGAAGATTTGAATAATTTTTATTAGAAATTACTATTATTAAAAATTAGCGTCGTATTATAACTTTTATATACTATTTAATTCTAGTTATTTATTTTATTATTAATAGATTCTAGAAGAATATAATAAAAAAGTTTACGCGGTAATAATAAATTTAGTTTTTTTTTAAATATATCTAATACTTCGCGATTAAGCGAAATTCAAAAAAATATAAATAGGAAGAGCTATAGTAAAAAAAACGGTAGCGAAAATATTAAAAGAAATAGTATTTATATTAATAAAAAAATAAATTTTAATTAGAATAAAATTAAAAATAGAATATTATATAAAAAAATATAAATTTAATTTAACTAGAATATATTATAATAGAAATATTAGAATTAATAGAGATATAAATAGTAATTATTTCTTTATAAAAAATCTAATAATAGCTAATTAAAATAGTCGCGTTTTTTTTATATAATATAAATCAATTATATAATTTAAATTTTAAACCCGATTTAATTATTTAATTTAAAAAAAAATTAAAATAAATATAAAATTAAATTACCTTATAAAAACTATTAGCGGAAGCCGATTCTAGAGATAAAATATTTTAAAATATAATTAAAAAGGAATTTTATAATAATAATTATATTTTAAATAAAAATAAAAATAATAATATAATTATTAAATTAATAGAATTTTTTAATATTTAATATTATAGCGATTTAGCTATATTAATAATAATTTTTTTTTAATTTAAAAATTACTTCTTCGGTAATAAAAATATTAAAAATAATTTTAGGTTATTTTAATAATAAATATTAGGATTTATTTCGAGCTATTTTAATAGTAAATATTAATTTTTATTTCGGGCTGTTTTAATAATAGTTTTTAGAATTGGATTTAATTTTTTTATTATAATAATTTTAATTTTTTATAAAATCTATAATTTAATTTTTATATAAAAATATAAAAACTATAATTTTATTTAAATCAGCCGTTTTATTAATATTTTTAATTATATTAAATTTTTTATAAATTTTTTAAAACTTATAACGAGGTATATTAATATATTTTTAATATTTATAACTCGAAATAAAACTATATATTATTATTTATATAAAAAAATAAATATTTAAAAATCTAGATTATTATAAATTAAAATTTATTTTAATAATTTATTAATAGTTATTGTAAATATAAATTATATTAGAAATTATTTTTATTTTATTATAATACCTATTAATTTATTTTTTAAAATTATTAATAGGATATAGTTAATTAATTATTTTTAACTATAAAAGGTATTACTAATAATTTATTCTTTAATAATATTATAATTAAAATATATTATTATTAAATAAATTTTATTTACTATATTATTTTTAAAATAAATATTATAAATTAATATTATTAGAATATTAATTTTTAACTTTAGTTTTAAAAGCGCTAAATTTTTAAATTTAAAAGTATTTAATTAATTTAATGGTATTTCTTTAATTTTAAATTAGTATTTATTTTAATTATAGAAGTTAAAATTATAATAAATTTTTAATTCCTTATATAAATCTTATAATAGTTTAAAATATAAAAAATTAACCGTTTTATTATATATAATTAAAATTATACGGTTTAAAAAAAATTTAGATTATATTATAAATTATAAAATTTCCGAATTAAAAAAATATATTTTTAAAAATTTTAAAAACTTATTATCTAGTTAATTTTATTTAAAAGCTAAATTATATTATAAAAATTCTAATTATAAAATATTTTTTTTAATTATTATATAAATCGAGTATTAATAATATTATATCGAATTTATATATTATAAATTAGATATAATTATTTAAAATAATATTAAAAAAAATAATAGTAAATATTTATTTTAATAATAATTCCTTTAAAATTAAAAGATATAATTAGAAAAATCTATATAAAATCGCTACTAAAAATTACCCGCTTTATTTTAAAAAAAATATCTTTATTATATATATTATATAATATATAGTTAACTATTATAAAATAATATTTATATTATATTAAAACTTTATTCTAAATAATTATCGATATTTATTAAAATAAACTATTAAATTTCGAGCTTTAGCTAATAGAATATAAAGAATTATCTAGAATATTAATAGGAATTTTAAAGCGAAAATATAATATTTAGTTATTAAAAAATAGTAATATAATAATACTAGAGAATATAATATAGATAATAATTTTATTATAAATATAAAAATAGTAATATAAAATTTAATATTAAAAAGTTTTATTTATATTAGCTAGCCTTTAAAAAAAAGTTAATTTTTAATTATAGGCTGTAAAATAATATAAATATATACCGTTTATTATTTATTATTTAACTTCAGCTGGTTTTTTTTAAATAGCCGCTATTATTTATTAATATTATAATTTAATTCCGCTGCTATTAATAGATTTTTTAATAATTCGGCCCTAATTATATTTATAAAGCTATTATTAGAACTATTTTAAAACTTTATTTTAGTTTATAAAAAGTTACTATATTTAATATAATTTATAATTTTATTTAAAATATTTAAAGCTTTTTAAAATTTTAAAGCGCTCTATATTAAATTAAAACTTTAGATTATTATAAATTAATTTTTAAAATTATTTCTAAAGCTATTATAGATAATTTAATATATTATAAATATATATTATAATAAAAAAGCTTTATAGCTATTTCCTTTTTATAAATATAAATAATTTTTTAAAATAATACTCTTATTTAAAGTTATTAAATATTAAATCGCGGGTAGAATATATTATTTAAAAAAAATTATATATAACTATTTTATTTATTTAAAAATAAATAAATAGTTTTATATTAAAAACTTTTAAAAGTAATTATAAAAAATAATATTATTCTTTTATAATAAAATTATAATAATATATACAATCGATTAAAATATTTTTTTCTTAAAGTTTTTAATAATTTCTCTTTTTAATATAATACTCTAAAAAATCCTAATATATAATATTATAGTTATTTTTATTTTTAATATTATATTTAAACTATTTTATTAAATTTAATATTATATTTTTCGCTTATTAAATAAATATATTAATTAAAATTTTATTTAAAAATATAATCTAATATATTTCTTTATAGTAAAGATAAAATTTTTTAATTAATAGCTATTTCTAATAACTTTAATATTTAAAAAACTTCTAATATATTTATAATAAACTAATAGCTTTATTATTTAAATACTACGCTATTTTATTATTTTTAATATTTTTTTTAATTATTATAATAGTTTTATAATTATAATTTTTATAAATATATTTATAAATATATTAAATCGCTTTAAAATTAAAATAATCTTTAATATTAATATAATAATTATATCGACTATTAAAATATAAATTATAAAATATAATCTACTAATTATTAAAAATAAAGTAATTACTTTTTTTTATTTAAATATAATTATTATTAGATCGCTAGTAATTAAAGTAACTTTTATTAAAGAAATTAGTTTTTTTTTAAAATAATTTAAAAAACTTTTTTAAATATTATTTTAAATAACTACTAAAAGATTTAACTATATAAAAAATATTAGAATATATATTATTATATAGCCTATATATTATAAACTCCTATATAATTTTAATTAAAAAACTATTTATATCTAATTTAAATAATAAAAATTTAATAATATATATTAAATTAATTATATTTATATTCTAAAATATATTTTAATAATTAATAAAAATTAGTAAATATATATAAAAAAGCTTTTATTTCTAGTATTTAATTATTTATACCCGTTTTAAAAAAATTTTAAAAATACCGGCTTTAACTTTTTTTAATAATATTTTTTTTAAATATTAAAAACTTTTATAATAATATTTAAACGATTAGTAGTTTATTAATTTAATTTTAAAATTTTAATAATTTTAGGCTACTTCGGGTTAATAATTATTATTAGAAATAGAAAAAATAAGCTATAACGCTATATAATAATATATAAATCTATTATTATTATATATATAAAACGGTTATTATATATATATAAAAAAAGTAAAATTATTTAATATTTAAAACCCGGGCGGTTATTAATAAAATTTAAATTATCTACTATTAAATAATTCTAAACCTTTTAATATAATTTAAATTCAATTTTATTCTAATTCTAATAATTATAATTAAACGTATTCTAGTTATAAACTATTAAAATATTATAAATATACTACTAGAAAAACTTTTTATTATAAAAAATTCGGTTAAATTTTATAGTACGCTAATATAAACGAAATAAATAGTTATTATATTAGTAAATATAACGCCTATTATTTTATCCGCTAATAAAATAATTTTAATTAAATCCTTATATATTTTTTATAAAAAGAAAAATATAATATAATAATATATAAATAAAATAATCTAAATTAATTTTTTAAAAATTATATTTATTAAAATTTTAACCTTTTTTTTAAAATAAATACTTTAAAATTAGCTTTAATTTATACCACTATCTTTTAATATCCAATATACTTGCTATTTAATATCCGCTATTAATAACTAGTAGTATAAAAAAATCTATTTTATATAAATAATCAGCTTAAAATTTTATAATATTTCTATTAAAAAAAACTTATAGTTTTATTCTAATTTATAATATAGCTATATATAGTATCGAAAGTATATTATATTCTATAGCTATAAAATATTTTTAAATATTATATAGCTTTTAATTTTTATTAACTTTAGAATAATTTTATTCTAATAGTATATCCAACTTTATAATATTTATAATACTAAATTTTATTAAAAAACTAACTAGAATATATATTTTTCGATAATTTATTAAATATATTATAGTTATAGATTAAAATAGTATTCGTATAGATATTAGAAAAAATAATTATAATTTTAATATTAATAATACTATTTTAATATATAAATATATCTATTATAATAAAGAATATCTATTATTTTATAATATAAATCGATTCTTTTTTAAAAATCTATAATCCTTTTTATTATTCTTATATATTTTAATACCGTCTAGAGTTCTACTATTAAATATTATTATTATATAGGGCTTTATTATTAAATATTTAATATCCTTTAAAGCTCCGCTATTAGATATTATTATTATATAAGGCCCTATTATTAAATATTTAGTATTATATAAAGCTCCGCCGTTAGATATTATTATTATAAAGGGCCCGGCTATTAAATACTGAATACTCTATAAAACTTTTCCGCTAGATATTAAATATAATATTCTTATAGAATAAATAGCGTTAACGTTCCTTTATAGGGCTTTAGTATTTTAGATACTTTATAATATATCTCGCTATAGTAATTATTATTTTATAATTCGAATAGCTACTATATATATATATATTAAAGGAGTAGTATATTTAGATCTAGAAATAGTTAGTTAATTATATTAGAAAAAAGTTAAATATATTTTAAATACTATTATAAAGCCGAGAATACTATAATAATTTAAAGAAAACTTTTATTATTAGTACTACTAATATATAAAAACTCGCGATATTATTTTAAAAAGTCCGTTTTAGCTTATATATACCGCAAAATCTATCTATTTAATATATATAATTATAGATATTTATTCTATAATATTTTTTTATTCTAGCGTCTTTAAATAAATAAACCTAATATTAGTAAAAGTTTACGCTATAATAAATACTATAATAAATAATATACCTACTTTTCTACTAATTTATAAAATATTTAGACTATATCTAAAAATTAATTAACTATTAGAATAGTAACTAAATACGATAAAAGAGCTCTAATAACTAAAAAAGACTTTTTAAAAATAAAGGTAGAGGTATAAAAAGCTTTAGAAAGTAGAATAAAAAAATATAGAAAGATATAAATAAAAATATAAAAAGATATAGATAAAAATATAGATAAAAATATAAAAAAGTATAAAAAGGTATAAAAAAATATAAATAAAGGTATAAAAAAATATAGATAGCTCTAGAATATTATAGATCGCTAGAAGCTATTATAAAATATATATAATATATTATAAGCCAGTTAGCGTATTTAAAAGGACTATTAAAAAAAAAAACTTATTTTACTAAAAAAAAAAAAAAAAAAAAAAAAAAAAAAAAAAAAAACCTCGTTTTTTAATTTACTTTAATAGAATTTAGAAATTTTTAATATACTATTTTAAAGAACGTTAAACCTAATTTTATTTATTACTTCTGGCTATTAATATATTAATTAGATATAAATATTTACTAACTAGCGTGTAAATAAACCTATAATATAATTAAAAAATCGCGCTTATATATATTTAAATATATAAATATTAATACTTTTTTATAAATAAATCGTATAAAAAAGTCTAATATTTATATATTAATAGAAAAAAAATCGTTAATTAATATATTAGAATATTATTTTAACGCGGATTAAATACGCGTTTATAAATATACTAATATATTAATACGCGAGCTTTTTTTTTAATATATTTTATATTATAATTTAGTTTTTAAATATAAAAAAATATTTTAAAAAATTTAAACGTTTAGAATAAATATAAAAAATAGATAGTATATATTTTAAACTATAAGCAGCTGCTATATAAATTTATATATAGAATAACCGAAGAAAAAAATTATTTATATATTATAATATATTTTTTTATATACTTTTATACTATTAAATTATTTACTTTTTAGTTTTTTAAATAGTAGCTTTAATATTAAAAAAATAGAATATTTTAATATAAATTATAGTTTTAATATGGAAAAAAAATATATTATTTAATAATATAATATTTTTAATATTATTATAATAATTTATAAATAATTATTATATTATTTTTATATATAAAATAGTTAAAAGCGGTTTAATTAAATATATATTATAAATATATTAACGGAGTATATAAAATTAAAATCGAAATTATTTTTTTTTATTATAACCTTTTATTATTTTAATATAGTTCGGGTTATAGTAGACCGCTAGATTGAAATTATATTTACTATTATAATAGCTTTCTATTAAAAGCTTTTTTAAATATTAAAACTAACTATTATTTTAATTATTTTAATTAGATAAATAATTATAATAATTATTTTAGATAAATAAATAAATAGATATAAAAATCGATTAAAATAAAAAATAATAGATAATAGATAATAAATAGTAATAGAAAATTAATAAAGCAATTGCGGCTTTTTTATAAAAAGCGATAAATTATTTTATTTAAAATCTATTATAAAAAACTATAAAATTATAAAATTATAAAACTATAAAAAATATTATTAATTTTATTATCTTTTTTTATATTATATAGAGGTTTAAAAAAATAAAATAAATTATTAAAAATTTAAAGAAATAAAATAAATTATAAATCTTTAGTAAATAATATAAATAATTTTTTTTTAATATAGTAATAAAAATAAATTATAAAAAATTTAACGGGCCTATAATATAGTAAAAAAGTTTTTTTATACTTATTAATTAGCGTTTATATAAACTATATATTATAGTTATAATATAATAATAATAATTATTAATTATATTTTAATCTATTTTATTTATTTTAATATATATTAATTATATAATTTTTTTATATTTTAATATTAGGTAATTCTATAATTAAAATATCCTTTATAAATATTTTATAGAGTATTTTTAAAATTAAATCCTTTTTATTACTAGATTTTACTTTTATAACTCGTGCGAATAATATTAATTAGACGTTTAAAAATATATATAAGAATATTCTATTAATTTAATTTATATTTAAACTTTAATTATAATTATAAATTTAACGAATAGTAATAAAATCTTTTATTCTATATATTATATAATATTTTAAAACCCTAATAAAATATATATTAGTAAAGAATCCGTAATAAATAAAATTTAAAAAATAAAGTTAGATATATAAGTCGAAAAAGCTTATTTTTAAATATTATTAGATATATATCTAGAATAATATTATATTAGGCTCGCTATAGTTTTTATTATATATATTTTATAATATTTTTAAAAAAGTTTTATTTTCTATTTTTAGCTTTAATTATATTAGCTAGTATAAATAGTTTTAAATAAAATTCGGCTTAAAATACTTAATTATAAATAGTATCTAGTATATTTTATCCTTTATTATTAAAATTTTAGTTTTATTTTTATTACTTTTTAAATTTTATTTAAAAAATAGGAGTAGTTTAATAAAAAAAGATAAATATTATTAATAGATTTATTTTAAATAAATTATTAAATTTAATTTCTTTTTTATATAAAATCCCGCGAGAGTAAATTATAGATATTATTATAGATTTTTCTTTTATAATAGTAGTTTAATAATATTTTATTTATTTATTTTTAAAATAACTAGTTTAAAAATTTTATAGACTTTTAATTTTATAAATAAAAACTAGTATATTTATCGCCTTCGACGGCGATTAAACGTTAATTTTAATAGTTAATTCGTTAATTTTTATAATAATATAGTTATCACGTATAGATATAAAAAGCAATTTTTTTAAAATATTAAATTATTAATACTATTTAATTATAGATTTATATTCGAGTAGTTTCGATTTGTATAAATATTTTAAAAAAGTAAATTTAATAGGGAATATATCTTTTAATATTTGTTTTTATCGAAAAAATAAGTTTAATAAAGAATATATCTTTTAATATTTATTTTTATCGAAGAAGTAAATTTATAATATATATATTTTTTAGTATTCGTCCTCGTTAAATTTAAAAGCTAAATTTATATTTATATTAATTTTTTCGTTGAAAACTTTATTATTTAATTTCTATAATTACCTATATATCTTTTTTAAGTCTATTTTAATTAACTTCGATACTATTTATATATTTTTAGCTATAATATTAAACGTGGGTGCTAATACTATTAAATATATTAAAAAAATCTTTATAATAGCCGCTGAACTATTTTAATTAGTATTTAATATTATACGGTTTAGATTCGGTAAGTATAAGCTCGCGCGAATATCTAAAGTTTTTTTTTATATAAAAAGCGAGCGGGGATATATTAATCTAAATAATATTATATATAAAGTTAATAAAAGGAATAATAATATTTATAATAGATACAGGAGGAATAACGATATATAATAAATTTCGGCCTGAATACAAAAATATAAAAGATTCGGAATAATTATAATTATAGGCGGTTTTAGGCTTTTTATAAATTAAAATAACTAATAATAAATAATAATATTTTAAATATTCGCGCTCGGACGGAATTTTAACTTTCGGGTTTATAATTTATTATTTATATATAAACGCTTTCGCTTTTAAATATATTTTATAGTTTATAACTTTCTTTTCTTTATATATTATTATATAATATTAGTATAAATAGTAACGATAATAAAATAGTACGAATATTAATAAAAACGTCTAGTCTCCCTTTTAAAAGCGTTCTACTTTTTTTTTTTTTATTTAATAAATAGGTAAGTCTTTATTTAAACGCCCGAGAAAATACTAAATTAATTTGAACTAGCGATATAGTAATATTTACTGTATATATAATTCGAATATTTAATTTCTATAAAATCTTCCGAACGATAATATTTAATGAAATATCCGGAATAATTTCTTTTATAGGAATAATATTTTATTATTCTAGTCTAATTTTTATTAAATATATAAATTATAATAATATACTAATAATAATAATATATTTATATTTACTATATAAATTAGAACTATATAAATATATTAGTATAGATTTTAAATAGTACTGATTTATAAAAATCTAGCGAATATAATTTAACGTTATATCCGTCTATATTTAAATCGCGGACCGTATAGTAAAAATTGTAAATTAAAGTATAAATTTTAATATTCGTATTATATAAGAAGATTTTAAATTATTAAATAATAGTATTTTTATATATTCTATTATACTAGTATTTAAGGTAAAGGATATCGAACTCGGGTATAGCTATATAATTCGAAGCGAGAGTATTATTCTAGTCGAAAAATAGGTATAAAGGAAAAAAAATTATAGAATATAAAATACGTATAGTTATAAAATAATTAGAAAAAAAGTATTTTAGGTTTTTAAAAATACTAGAAAATTTATTATTAAATATAGTAGTAGTAGATTAATATTTAAAAATTTTTAAAAAATTAAAAAAAAGGAGGATATTTATACGTATACGATCGATTTTTTTAAATTTAGTTAAAAAATCCGTAATTTTTATAAAAAGGATACAATAGCAGGGAAACTGTATAGAAGTATAGGTAATAATCTAGTATTTTATTATCGTATATATAGAGCTATACGTAGAGAATATATATATATTAATATTTAAAGAGCTATAAATATTAAAAAGAACTTTTTTAACTATATAGGCCCCCTTTTCTACTAGTATAATATAGCGATATAATATCTTAGCTAAAGCTATACAACGGCTCTATAATATTATAATAAACTAGACTATTACTAATTATAATAATATTTCCTCTTTTATAGTAGTATCCTTATTATTTTATAGTTAGGCGATATATATACAATAAATAGCTAACTCTTTTATATAAAGCGCGCGTACTCGGGCGCGTGTTAGTTAAATTAATAACTTAAAAGTGCGTAATATTAATATACGTTTATATATAAAACGTCTTATTATTATATATAAAATATATAAATAGCTTTACTTTATATATTAAGGATTATTTAGTATTAATATTAATATTAGCTATCGCGCTATAATATATTATTAATATCTTTTAGTACTTACTAAATACTTATACCGAGATATATCTATAAAAATTAATATCGCTTAATAGTTCTACTTAATAGCTATACTACACTATAATAATTATAAATAATTAAAACTATTAAATTTTAAATAATTTAATTTATATTATTAATATTATAGACCTCGTATTAAATAGTATAATTCTATTTTTTACTTATAAATATATAATAAATATTTCTCCCCTAGTATAGATTTATTCCCTAATTTAAATTTTTATTATTTTTACTATATTTTATCTTCGTTTACTAGCTCTACTCTTTTATAAATCTTTTCTAACTTTTATATTTTTTATTATAGGTTTTAAGGCCTTTAAAACTCTTATAGCTAAAAAAACTTTTTAAAATATATAGGCGCCTAATATTTTAATATTACTAAGTATTTTAGTTTTATAAAAGGATTACTGCTATTAATATATTAAAGCTAGTATTATAGTATATATTACTTATTTTATACTACTATTTAATAATTTTTAATAAAAAATAATCGAAAAATAACTTTATTATCTATTATACTTTTACCTACTATATAAAGTCTAGCGTCGGCTTTAAATATTACGCGTATTACTCTAAACTTTATAAAAAATATAAATTAGTATATTAAATTTATATATCGCGGTAGCTTTTTTAACCTGTATAAATTTCTTAGAAATTTATTTTAATAGCTAATAAGATAATCTCCGCTACCGTTACTACTAATATTATTAATAAAAATAAAAAACAACGTATTATATATCGCTCGCGTATTATTATCTTTTTTAACTATAAACAAATCGAGGCTTAAAAGAAAACTAAAACGTAATAAAAGAAGATTATTAATACCCTCAATATTATTAAAGCTATTTATATTTTAAAGAAATCGATTAATATAAATATTAATATAATATATTTTATCGTATATTTACCCTTTTTACGCGATTTCGCGCGCTAATTTTATATTAAAACTACTTAGATTCTTTAATTATTAAAAAGAAATAATTAAATTCGGCTAAAAAAAATAATCTTTCCTTTACTAATAAGAGCGAGGTAGAAAAGAATAGTATTATTATATAGTTTTATATTTATCTAACGCCTTATATCTATTTTCGGTATCTATTTTTATATATTTATTTTTATATTCTATTTTTAAATTTATATCGCTTTTAAGTAGTTATAATTTTAAGGTTTATATTCTAATAAAGCCTTTTTTTAACTTTAATTTTTTTTAGTAATATATTTTATAATATATATTTTTTAGTATATATTCTACCGATAAGCTTTAATAATTATATAAAGTTTCGTTTCTATTATTATTTTATATTTCTAATATTACTTATTACTTTATTTATTACCTTATTTATATATTTATATATAGTTTAGCTATAGTTTATTTTTTTTTTTCGCCTTTCTTTTAAAGAGCCCTTTTTATTATTATTTAATAGTTTTTTAGAATATATATAATAAAAGTCCTCTATATACTCGCTAGCTCCTAATATTTCTTTAGCGTTAAACTAGCTATTATTTTTAGGGCTGTAGCTAAACTATCTTACTAGGTATTATAATTTCCTATAGTACTATCTTAAATTAAGTACTTTTTCTATCTTATATTACTTTTTACCGTTAATAAATAGGGGTAGTAGATTTTTTTTATCTTTTTTTTCTACTATTATATATAGTTCGAGGAAAGATATATAAAAAATAGGATAGATATAATCTATTAATACTGGAAGTTTTAAGCGGTATAACTATAAATTTACTAGTTCTATTATTTTAAAAAGTCTATAAAATTTATAATCTAATTTTTTTAATAGCCTTTTTATTTTAATATTACGCCTATTTAATTATATTATATTACTAATAGTAAAGGATTTTACGGAATACTTTTAGTTATAGTATTTAGATTATTTTTTTATTATTACTTTCTATTAGCTTTTAAACTAAGTATATATATATATATATTTTTTAGTATATTAACGCGCTTTAAATATATTATTTTCGGTATTATCAATTTAAATATTATTTCCTAAATTAAAATATCTACTAATAGTAGCGAAAAACGATATTATACTAGTAAAAGTATACTTATTATTATTATATATAAATTCCGTAAAAAGTAATTACTTACTTTAATTATTCTAATTATAATTAATAAAATCTTTTAAAAATTACTTTAAAATTTAGTTTTATTATTTAATTTACTTATCGATTTATAAATAGAAAGCGGTATTTAAATAACGCTTAATCTTTAAATAATAATAAAAAATAAATTAAAATTATAAAATAAAAAGAGTTTTTTAATTARAAACTAGCGATTTAAATATATTATAACGGCTATATACCTTATTAATAAAGGTATCCGCTAGCTTTTTTATAGTTATAATTATTTAGTATAGAATATATATAACGAGCTTTATATAGCAATCGACTATTATAAAAATCGAATTATATATAACGCGGAGGCGTTTATATAGGAGTAGGTTAATAATAAAATTTATAATTAGATCGCTAAATAGTTTTAAAGGTCTTTCCAGCGGTTATATTTCGTTATATAATTTATATCTTATAGGTTTTACTTAATAGTACGTATTATAAATATATATATAGTATTTAATATCCTTTATTATATCTAGTTAAAAGTATTTTCGGCGAATAAATTCTAACGTTTTTTTATAATCGAAATAACCTATTATAAAATTATTATAATTACGCTTAAAGGCCTTTTATCTAATTATACTAAAAAATAAATACTATTTTTTATTATAATAGAATAATTTTTAGTTCTAATACTATTTATAACCTTTATTAAACTATTTTAACACTATATAAACGCTTAACAAATTATTAAATAACTTTTTTTTTAAAAATACCAATTTTCCAGTTATACTATTAAGCTTTTAGAATTCTTTTATAATACGGCGGAAGAATAATAAGAATACGTCGTATATATTCTCTAAAGCCGCTTTTTTAATAATTTATTACCTCGACTATAAGTCTTTAGAATTATTAGAATTATTTAAAAAAATCGATTAAACATCACTATATATAGTAGTATTAAGTTTATAAAAAGCCTTTAGCTTTTTATATACTCTAAAACCACGAGTTTTTACTAATATCTATCTCTTTTTTATTTTAAAAAACTTCCCTTTAATTATAAAAAGCAGAATCGATACTCTTATATTATTTTTTAAAGCGCTTTTATCTCTTTTTTCTACTAATATTAAAAATATCCCCTAACTATAAAGAGATATAGACGATATAATATTATCACACTCCTTTATATAGGTATTAAATACGCAACCCCTTATTAAAAATCTATATTTAAAGGTATTCTTTAAAAACTCGCTTTTTTTATTAAAAATATTAACCTTTACTTCCTTTACTATATAATATATTACTATCGCTTTCTAAATATTTTTAATAGCGGTTTTAATATTTTTAAATAATTTTTAAAAACTTTTTTAAATATTTCTAGAGTTAATTAATAATATTTTATTATTAAAATAGCTTTTTTTATCGTTTTCTAGCGACTCTCTAGTATTATTTAAAATCTCCTATAGGCTTTTAGATTTATTTCTATCTTATTCTATAGAAATCCTAAATAAATAGCGCTAGATTTCTAAAGGACCTATAATCGGTTTTATACTTTCCCTAAAATTTTTTTAAAACTTCCTAGAATATAAAATTAAATAGATATACTTTTAATTTAAAGTATTAAAAGCGGTATAGGCTTTAAACGCCTTATAGTTGTTTTTTTATAATATTATATTAATAGGATTTAATTTACCTGATCTATATTTTAGGTCTAAATCTAATTTAACTAGTTATTTTTACTATTTAACATTTCTATAACTAAGTTTTTTTTTTATAAAAAAGTTATAAAAATTTATATAATTAGTAATAATTTTTACTTTATAAAAAGCTTCTTTAATATAATATCGCTACTATTTATAAATATAAATAATAACTAGTATTTCCGAATCTCTAATACTATAATTATATTTAGCTATCGTTTTTTTCCAGGACTAGTAGGCGATAAGGTACTAGCGGATCTATATACCGGTATTAAAAAGCTGCGAGATAATTACTAAAATAGTATACTTTAAAGCGTCTATTTTAATACGAATTTAGAGTATATAATTAAATTATTATAAAATAAATACTATTATAAAACGTTCCTTTAACGCTTTAAACGCGCTAGCTATTTTTTTAATTAAAATAAATTTAATATTAAACTTCCTTTTATTATCGTTTTTTAGCAGCGATATTAATAGTAGTATTACCCGCGAGAATACTTTAATAAAATATCGGTAAAAGTTTATAAATTTAAAGAAATATTATATATCGCAGTACGATTTTAAAAGAAATTAATTCTTTATATATTTAATATAGAACTTTTTTATTATAATACTACTAGAGTAAATAATAAATCCTATAAACCTAACTTTATATATATTAAATAAATACTTCTTTAATTTAATATATAACCTATATTATAATAGCCTTATAAGGACCTTTTATATATATATTAAATACTCGGCTTTATTTTTGGAGTAAACTAGTAAATTATCTATATATACTATAATAAAAAAGTCCAGAAAATTTCTAAAAATATTATTAATATACGCTTAAAAGGTAGCCGGGGTATTTATTAAGCTAAATAATATAATATAATATTCGAAGTAGCTATAATAAATATAAAACACTATTTTTTATTTATCGCTTTTCTATATTTTAATATAATAGTAGGTATTCCGGATATTTAGGCGGGTAAAAATTATTATTCTATATAGCCTATTTAAAGCTTTTAATATTAGGGGAAAAAGATACCGGTTCTTAATAATAACCCGGTTTAGTTTTTAGTAGTCAATATAAAAGTAAAAGCTACTATTTTTTTTTTTTATAAATATAATTAAAGCGCTAGCTCGCGATATTAAATAATAAATAAACTCCTTTATTAGGTTTTTATCAATATAAGTTTATAAAACCTCTAGTTTAATAATTAAAAAATTATATAAAGGTTTAAATAATAAATCACCCGTTATTTTAAAGATATAATCACTTATAAAGTATTTAAAGAATTTATTAGCTTTTTAAAAATTATAAATTCTATTTAAATCGGCGTACTTTTTAAATAAAATCGCTTTTTTAGCATTATATAAAGCGATTATATTATTTTTATTATATAATTTTATATTAAAAAGGTATAACTATTTAAATCCTTCTACCTCTAGTAGATATTTTAATTCTTTAGCCGGGATCAGTTTAATATCTATTCCCGCTAGGATAGCGCTAGAATCGCGCTATATCCATCGTATATATACCTAGTTAATATTTAGGTTATATCAATATAATTAGAAAAGGTTAAATATAATATCGAAAGACTTAATATTCGCTTTAATATATTTATCTATTATTATTTTAAATTCCTTTTTCGAATTAATAAAGTCGACTAAAAGCTTATATTTTTAAAAATAAATTAAGCTCGTATTATTTAATATTTTAACCAGCGCTTTAATATTACAGCTATTATATAACTCTAGCTCTTTTATATAATATTATAATATAAAATTCAGGGTTATACTATAATTAATAAATATAATTAATTTAATTTCCTATTTTTTCTTTTAAATAGTTACGTTCGTAACTAGATAAAATATCTATAGCCCTATTTATTAGCGACCTAGTAGTATAAAAGTAATATCTACTAAATTTTATTTTTTTCCTTTTTATTTTTATAAAGGTAATCGGGTTTTTTATAGCCTTCTTTACTATATTTCTAGTAAATAATTATTATTAGTATATCGCTATTTTTATAGAACCTATAGCTACTATTTAAACTACATCTTTAAAGACCGCGCTAGCCTCTATAATCTCCGCGACTAGTTATTATTATATTCGCGCTAATCGCCGGTATAATAGTATTAAATAGATTTTATTTTTTTTAACTACTTTTATAGTTTTTAAAATTCGATACTCTAATATTTATATTACTACAACTAATATACGCTCGATATTATAATTAAACCGATTTAATTTTAACTATTTAATTAATAATCCCTTAATATATTTTTAAAAGGTTAGGTATTTTAAATATTTTATCGGCTATATTACTTCAAAGAGCGTTTTTTAGGATATTTACCTAAATATAATCTAGTAAGAATTTTTTTATATAATTTTTAAAGTTTTTTAAATACTTAATAAATAAAAGAATATTTTATTTATCGCGGTATTTTACGTTAAAATATTATAATATTATTTTAATATTATAAATAGTTTAAAGGTCGAGCTAATTTAGTAAAAGTTTTAATTATTCTTTTTAGGTTATTTTAAATCTAATATTTAGGTTCGCTTCTTTAATTCAGTTTTATATATTCGCTAAATAATAATCAAAATAGTCTATATTAAATAAAATCCTTAAAACTTCCGTCTTATATATAACCGGATAAGTTTTAAAAACGTATTTATATTCGCGCTTAAATAGTATATATTTTATATAATTTTTACCTTTATATCGAATAGAATTAAAGACCTTTAATTTTGATTTTTTATTTATTTTTTACTTTTTAATATATTTAAAATCGTTAATCGGGGTTTTAAAGGCTTATTATCGATATATAATAATAAATAGCTTCAGGAATTCTAATTCCTTTTTAACTTTTAATATTTCCAATCTTTTTTATTAATAGGCTAGAGCTTATTCTACTTCGAAGGCTTGAATTTTTATATTTAAAACGTCGCTAATAAATTTATCTATATTATTATTTTATAATATAACTATATTTATTAACAGTTATAATCTAATTATAGGCGTAGTATTATTATTATTACCTCGCGTTATAGTTTTACGATATAATTAAACTATTTCCTATAAAAAGTAGAGATATTAAGGTGTAAAAAGGATATAATAGTAGGGAAACTATATAAAAGTATARRTAATAGTTTARYRTTCTAYTATTATATATACGGAGCTATATATAGAGAATATATATATATTAATATCTAGAGAGCTATAAATATTAGGRGGAAYTYYTTTAATTATATAGGCCCYYTTTTCTAYTAGTATAATATAGCGATATAACGTCTTAGCCGAAGCTATACAACGGTTCTACGATATTATAATAAGCTAGATTATTGCTAATTATAACAATTTCTTTAATAGAAAATTTATTTATAAATTTTAATAGATTAGAATCTATTATAATATACTAGTACTGGGCTACCGTCCTAATAGGATTTTACTGTTGGTAGCTGGTAGTTGGCAGCTGGTAGGGCTGGTAATTAATAGAGCTGGGAACTGGTAGGGCTACTAGTTAGTATAGTATAATTAGAACTTTTACGCGCTATAATACTACTAATTTTAATCTAATTTTTAAAATTTTTATAGTATTAGAATACGCTTATTTAGCGCTTTAAAATAAACTACTATATATACTACTATATACGAAACTAACGAAGTTATTTAACTATTAAAAAACTAGCTATTTTAGTAGTTAAAGGCGCTAACCGGATTTATAACTGCGGTTATTTAATACTAACTGATAAGGTTTATATTTATTTCGGGTCGGGAAGTCGATAAAAAACGTTTTCCAATATATATATAATATAGCTATAAATAAATCTAGAATATAATATATTAGAATAAATATATAAAAAAATCTAGTAAATAGTCTAAATAATATATATTAAAATTTATTTATAAATATAAATAATTATACTAGAATTATATATAAAAAAAAAATATACGTTCGAAAATTATAAAATCGATTTATATAAAAGATAGAGATATATATATATATATTATATTTATATTAGGCTTATATATAAAAAATATCGAATAGAATTCCCGCTAATACTAGAATATAATTAATCTCAATATCTAATATATAATATTCGGAACTAATTTATACTAATAACCGAACGAATAAAATTAAAAACTATTAAAGAAAATAACGTATAAAAAATTAATATTTAAAAATTAAAAAATATTTAAAAGTAAAAAAAAATATATTAAAAATATAAAAAAAAATATATAAAAATATTTATATATAGAAAATAATAGAAAAAATATTTTAAATATTTTAAACGTTGAAAAATAATTAGAAAAATAGTAAAAATATTAAAAATAGCTACGAAAATATCGAAATTATTAAAAAAGGAAAATTTATTTTATTATATAGAGTATATCGTTTAAAAAGAAGATTTAAAGCGAGAAATCTATTATATATAAAAGCCGGCGCGTTAAAAATCTAGTTTTAACTCTAGAATACTTTTAGTATAAATACCTATTCTAGTATATTTATTTATTTCTAGCGCTATTTTTAGCTTTAAATAGTTTATTAAAGGTATAAAATAGTTTAGTATATATTTTAAAAATATTCCGAATATATACGAACTATTTAAATTATTATAGGGGTAGTAAAACTTTTAAATAATATATATTATTTATTTTATCGTTTTATTCCGGATATTATAAAATTATAAAATTATTTATATTTATTACTCTTAAAAATCTAATATATAATTATCTATAATTAAAATATAAACGATAAAAGTTGAATTTTATATTCGCTAAAAATTAATTTTAACTTTTATTAATTATTATTATAAAAGCTATATAAATTAGAAACTATTTTTAAATTATTATTTAAAATAATTCGCTTTTATTATTTAATAAATAAATCTAAAAAAAACCGTATATCTACTTTTTAAAAGGCCCTATAATAATACGTGCTTAAATAGTAAATTAAAATAATTTTGTAATAATTAAACGAATATTATTATATATACCTTTATTTAAGTATAAATTATATATAAATATAACCGGCGTACTAATTTTTAGTTTAAATATTATAAATAATAAAAAAGGGAAGTTTAAATTTATAAAAATTTTCGATAATAAAACGTTTATTATATTTTTATTTTTATTTTTAACTTTATTAATAGCTAAAAAGCTATACGAATCTCTAGATATATAGTTTAAAACTTTAGTATTAATCTTCTAAACGCTATTATTATATAGAGCTAGTATTATTTATAAAATTAGAAAATTGTTTAAATATAGTCTAATTAGTAAATAATATTTAAAATAAATATAATCGATTAAATTTAATAATTTAATAATTTAATTATATATTAAATCAAGTATTTTTATTATATTATTTAATAAACGATTATATAGTATTATTATAAGCTATTAAACCTATTTTATATTCGTTAATCTAATATTAATATATATATTTTTAGTAAAATAAAGAATTTTTAGTTTAGGCTAAAATATAGATTTATAGATATATACGCTAATAGTATTTTATACGAAACCGTTCTAGATAATAGATAAATACTATATTTAATTATTATTAAATAAAATAAGAATCCCTTTAAACGCTATTTCGTTATTATAAATATTTAAAAAAGTTCGGTTTATAGTTTTTATAGTATATTAGTACTATATAATAGTTTTATTCTAAATAATAAATTATATATAATAAAGTAACCCTATTAGTTTATTTTATTTCGAAATACTATAGATACTAGTTTTATAGTAGAATATAGAGATTTTAAAGTATAAATAAACCGTTTAGCCGCTAGAAAATAAAAAAGATATAATACTAGAAAATATTATATATAGAATAGTTTCTCTTTAAAACCGAAATTTATATATAAGTACTTAATATAAAAAGGTTTTTTTTATTTATCCCGGCCCGCTTAAAAAAAAAGAAAGCGGTTAAATATTATTTTTAATAGCTATAATAATAATATTATAGGCTATTCGTTATCCGCGATTTATTTATATTAATTAGACGGTTAAAATAGTAGCTTCCGTAGCTATATTATAATCTAGTTTTACCGTAACTTGAGCGTTTATAAATTACTATTCCTAGTTTAATACTAGTTTAAAAAGGCTATAATTAGAAAAATTATATAGTTATAGTTTAATTATAATTAGGTATAGGCTATAATTAAATTTAGGATATTTTATATCTATAAGTAGATTTTATAGTTTCTAACGAATCTAATATAAAAGATTATTATATAAATCCGTATAAAATTAATTTTAAAGTGTTTATAAATTATTTATTATATTTTATTAAAAGGCTTTAATAAATATATTATAAATTATTCGATTTAATCGCTATATAGCAGTTTTAATAAAATATAATATCTATTCCCGATCGTTATCTAGTAGTTTAAACGTATAGTAGGTATTTTTAAATATTAAATATTTATATTTATTTATAATTTAGAGGTTTTAAAATAAAATTAATTTAAAAATCATTTATAGTATTTTTATAAAATAATAATATTCGCTATATTCTAGTTATAAAAATACTATTTTCTTAATATTTATTTCTTATTCGCGAACCTTTTAATATTAAAGCTGCTTTTAAATCTAAATAAAATATTATAGAAAATCCCTATAAAAGTACTATTTTAAATCTTTATATTCGATATTATATCTAAAAAATATAGTTAATTTAGATACCGATTTTTTTAGTACTTTTTTTAGATTAACTTTGTCCGTATTATCCGTAAAAAATACTAGCTACTAGTTTTTAAAATGGATTTTTAATTATTTAACTATTAGTTATTTTTTATAGATATAAAATTTATTAATTTAATACGCGGTTTATATTAGGTTAATATAACGGCCGTTTAAATATTATATAATTTTATTTTAATTTATCCTAGTTTATATAACTAGGGTTATTTAATCTCCTCCTTTATATATATATTTATAGATATATTTAATCGTAGATACACCTTTATAAAATTCGATATTAATATAATAGTTATATTTAAATAATAGATATAAACTATATATAATAATCTATTAATTTATTATTATAATTATTTTCTCGCTATAAATTCGCTTTATATTTTAATTATCTTTATATCGGCGGTACCGTAGATACGAATTTTTATTTATTATTATTTAAGGCTAAAAAACTTTCGGGAAATTTTTTAAATAAACGTTCTTTTTATATTTAATTTTAGCTATATATAGTAATTTAGAATTAATAAAGTTATTATAAGGTCTATATAGTATTATATTTTTTATAATTCTCTATAATCTATTTAAAGGGTTAATTATAGGGTTAAAAAATTCTATATAGATAATTTTATTAATTAAAACTAGATTTAGGTAGCGAGCCTATTTATTAAAAATTAAAAGGATATAGTAATATAAAAGACTTTATTTTTAGTATTCGATTATTTAATATAGACCTTTATATATTTTAAATATTTTTTATAAATTTTAAAATAGAGCTTTCTATTTTAAATTAAAGATTTATATTATAATAGCTAGTATATTAATCGCGTTAACGTTCGAAAAAAGTATAATTAATAAATTAAACTATTTTAAATTCGTTATTATTATTATAAATAGGGTTAGAGGATTTTATACCCGGGTAATCGCTATAAAATTCTAAGATAGTTTATATATAAACCGATCGCTATTAGTAAACGATATTAATAGAATTATTTTTTTATTAAATACTCGCGCGTTTATATCCCTCTAGTATACTATTTTTTATAAGCTATTATATAGTTTTGCACGAATTATATACTAATAGTACGCTATTTAATTAAGACGCGCTTTTTTAATAACTATATAGGAATCTATAATAAACTATTAAATAAGTTTATATAAATATTAAATAATATTAAACTAGTTCTTTCGTTTAAATCTATAATATCTATATTATATTTACTACGTAAGCTTAATCCGGTTATTCGCTTTTATTTTTTCTAGAATTAATTCGAATAAAAAATCCTATTTAGGATTTTTATATAGGAAGAGAAGGGGGTATTAAAAAGGTATATATTTAAAGTATATTAATTAAATTTTATAGAAGTTATATTTTTATTTATTCTCGTCTTTTTAAAAGAATATAATATCGCGTATTATTATATCCGGGTCGTCCGGGATTATTATAGCTATTTTGTTCGATATAAATATATTATTCTACTTTTAATCGGCCTTTTTAATTATAATAAGCTATATATAAAAATTAAATATAAGGCGAACTAGGTTTATTAAAGTTCGATTAAAGATTTTTTTAACTATATAGTAGAATTTAATAAAAGGATTTCTATAATATTTAAATATTTTTATTAGGCTTTAGAAAATCGATTTTTATAAAGATTCTATATTCTTTATATAGTTTTTTTTATAGTTTAGAAATCTATAACTACTAGCCGTTTAAAGGTTGTATAGGTATATTTATATAAAAATAGGCGGGTTTATATAGTATAATAGTCTATAAAAATAGTAAAATTTACTATAAATTATATACGGTTATAGTCCGATATTATTAAATAAATTAGATCGAATATTAATATAGGATATAAATACTATTATATTATTATATAGTATAATATTTTTATTAAAATATATAATATCGTTTATATTATTGGTTAAAAGATATAAAAGATATTTTAATATCGGCTGTTTAAAGCGGTAAGAAATTTTTCTTTTTTTATAATAGGAGGCGAACTCTTTAAAGCTAGTATTCGATATCTTCTCCCTTTAAAAATATAGTACGTAGTAATACTAATATTTTAGATTTATAGCTCCTATATTATAGAGTATAAGTCTATTTCTTTTTTTTTATTATATAAATATAAGGTTCGCTTTAAACCTAAATCTAAATATTTATATAATCGGTTATTATTTATATTTACATTCATTTTTATATACTATTCTTATTATTATTTTATAACCCGGGTAGCTAAATTTTTCCTTTTATTTTTATTCTAGGTTCTATTCTTTTTATTACTATACGTGTTTTTATATAAAAAAGGGTTTATATTCTAGTAAACTTTTATTTTAACTTTTAGATTAATTAAAGGGTAATTCGGGACGTAAATAACGTTTATTTAAGTTTATAGAAGCGTTATTTATAGAACGTTAACGATATTATTTATATAATATATATTCTAATACGTTCTATTATTATTATTAATCCGCGGGCTCTTTATAAATAATAAAACTTGGATTAAAATATACTAAAGGCGGGCGAATTAAGATATTCTAGAGCGTACGGCTTTATTATTATTATTAAACGACGTGTTCTATTAAGAATACTAGTCTAGTAGGCGTATTATAAGGTTTATACTATAAAGCAGGATTTTTATAAACTTAAAAAATTAAATTTAAATAAATAAATAACGGGAAGATTATAAAAGTAGAATATATAGTTTATTCGTTACTTATTTTATTTTAGTTTTTAATAGTAGTCGCGCGTATAATAAATATTAGAACGGCTATATACGGATCGAGTATATATAAAATTCGCGTAAATATTTTTATTATTAAAAACGTATTTTATACCGCGTTTTTTATTTAATAATAGTTAATAAAAGTTCGGATAAATTTATAGTACATACTTTTCTATATAAAATATAAGTAGCGAAAAATCTAGTTCTATTAGATTTTTCGAAGTTTATAGGGGGTTTCTAATATAATTTTATTATATAAAGTCTATAATTCTTAAAATTTTCTATTTTAAAACTATTACTATAGTTTATAAATATTCGGGTATTATATAAATATAAACTAGAATAAACTATCTAAACTAAAAAGAACTAGGACGAAATTTAATAAGGTAATCTATAGTAGGAAGCAATATTTTAATATCCGATCCGGGCGATTTTCGCGGAATTGTACGGAATTATTGTAATTATTAGTAGATAATAAAAAATAATATTTATTAATATTAATCCTTATTAATAAAAGTAGTATAATTATTAAAAATTGTATATTCTAAAGTAATATTAATATAATAGAATATAATATAAATATTAAACCGGGATTATATAGTATAAAATAAAAGGGTTCTTTTAATAATATTATTATTAGTAATAATAAAAGTTTTTTTAAATTAATTAAATTATAATAGAATATAGTTTATTTTATTATTATCGCTTTTAATACTTTTAGTATCTAATTAAAATAATTTATTATCGAAATTAATAGAAATTTATTTAGATAAAATAATAGGTATAAATAGCCTTTAAAAAATCAAACTCTTTTTTCTTCTATAAAATTCTAATATAGCGGCGATCGTAATATATTTATATAACCTCTAGAATAAATTTTAATTTTATTTTAAATACTAGTTTATTTAGATTCTATTATTAGCTAATATAAAAAATAATAAAATTATAATATTACTTTTAACTATATTAGTATAATATTAGATAATATAATTTATAAAATTTTTAAATTTTAAATACTAACTTATAGTTTTTTTTATAATTTAAAAAAAATAAAATTCGATTAAAATAGATATAAGCTATATATATAGTAAAATAAGCGTAATAATTAATAATCTAGTATATTTTTATATATAAAAACTTTTTAAATAATAAAAAAAGTTTTAAAATTTTATTTAATTTAATAAAAAAAAGTACTAGCGGAGCTTTAAATAATATTATAATTAATTTTATAGAGTAAATATCGTATTAAATAGAAGCTACGATACCTATTTTTAAATATTTATATATTTATTATAAACGGCGTTAAAAGGTCTAAAGCGAATAATATCTAATAAAAATATAATATTAATTAGTAGAGTTTATTCTAAATATATACTTAAAAGATAAATTATTAGAAAAAAAAAAAAAAAAAAAAAAAAAAAAACTATAATAATAAAAATAAAAATTATAGATAAATATATTTAAAGTTTTAAAATATATATCGGCTTTAGCTTTACTAATTCTTATAAGCCTATTACTTTTGGATTTTTTATATAAAATATAGTAATAAATTCTAACGTTTTTATAAATATTAAAAGCTAGATTAAATCTTTAATACTTTATAATAATATATTTAGAATAATCTCTATTTACTAGTAGAAATATAATAATTAAACTCGCTATTTATTAAAATATATTTCCTATAAATCTAATCGTATATATATAAATAATTATTAGTTTTTTAAAGCTATTATAAAAATCTATAAAAATACTTTTATTTAAATAAGCGAGTGCTGGTTATAAAATTTAAATAATATTAGAAAAATTAGAAGTATATAATTCTAATATTAACGGAAAGATATTTATATAATATTTTATCTTTTTTTAATTAAAAGTAGCGACTATAATATATATACCTATTAAAAAACGATATATATTATAATATAGACTAAATATATTAATAAATATTAATAGCGGAATAAATAAGATCTTATTAATAGTAAATTACTATAGATATTCTTTATTATAAATTACTAATTCTAGTTTTTTTTTAAAAGGCGGATATAGCTAAAAAAAATTAAATATCTAATTATTAAAAATAACTATATTATATATAATAAATTTAAAATTATATTAAATTATAAAGTTTTGAAAGCTTTTATATTGATAATTAAAATAAATATTTTAAACTTGTTTAAAAATATAAAAAAACGGTATAAAAAATTTTTTTTAATTAATAAAAATAAGCTTTATTATAATAGTTCTAGAATAGTATTTATATTTTTTAAATATTATTTTAAAAATAAATAATTTATATAGAATTTAAATATATAATATAATAGTTTTTATAATTATAGCTTTAGTTTAAATAATAAAATCTTTTTATATTATAAATATTTTATCTATATAATATTTTTTTAAAAAAGTATTTTAATAGCTATAACCTAGATTTATATATCTTATAATTATAATATTAAAAGGGAATATTAGATTATTATTAAAATATCTAGTAAATTTACTAGAATATAAAATAATAAATATTATCTAGATATTTAAATAGTATAATTTTAGAGGAAAATTTATAAAATAAATTATACTAGTATATATTTTTTTTTAGAATTTAAATAAAAATAAAATAATTTATATAACTTTAATAAAATTAAAAAAATATATTAAATAATTAAACTTTTAAAAAATTTTCTAATTTTAATTCTTTTCCGCTAGTATTATTATAAATAGTTTTTCTTTTTTTAAAAAAAATATTCTCTTTTTTATAAATAGAACTAGCAGCTATTATTTAATATAGGTTTTGAATATAGCTATAAAATATAAAAAGAAATATAGTTAATTTAAATTTTTAAATAGTTTAAAAATTTTTAGAAAATTTTAATATTAATATTATATAATTTTAATTATTTTATATTATATACTAAAAGCTATTTTAAAAGCTAGTAACTTTTTTTATATATATCTATAAAATATAAACTCGGAATTATTAAAAATAATAATAATCGAGCTTTATTTTATAAATAATAGTTCTTATAAAATATTAATAGCTAGATCTTCTATTATCTATTTTTTATTACTTTTATTATCTAAAAATCTAATTTAAGGCGTATTATCTATAGCCGCTCTAATAAAAATCGTATTCTATAAAAATATTTTATTATCGGCTTTAAAAATAATTATATTTTAAATTATATTATTAACGGTTTTAAAAGTTTAAAATACTAGATTTTAATTTAATATATATTCTATAATATATAAAAAATTATTTATAACTAAAATAAAACTTTAAAATATATTAATAAAGTAGAAAAATAAATATAATATTATATATATTTAAGCTTTTTTATATAATATTATTTAATATATTAAAACTTTTAAATAAAGTTTTAAATATAATATCGGTTATATTATAAATTTATAGCTTATTTTTATTAATAATTTAATTTAAAATTTACTTTTATAATAAAAAAATATATTAAACTTATAATAGATTTCTATATATATTAATATTTTATTGAAAAATAATTATTTTAATAAATTTTTATAATAAAATTTATAATTAAATAACCGCTTTTTTTAAAATTTTCTTAAAACCTTACTTTTAAACGAATATTTTATAATATAATAGCGTTTTTTTTAATAGCCTAAATAAATTAATTTTAAAGGGTAAAAATATATTTATAATATTATAAAAGAAATTATAAAAAGTAATAAAAAATATTAAAAGAAGTATAAAAGATTTTAAAAAATAATAAAACTATATTAAAAAAGATAAAATAATTTTAAATTACTTCGAATTATCTAAAGATTTTATGGATAATTAATAAAAAGCTAGTAATTTATAAATTAATAAAAAGAATAAAATTATTAAAAAAAAGAAAAAAAAAATAGAAAAAAAAAATATTTACTAGATATTTTTTAATATTAAATTTATTGTAAATTTATTAAAAATATTTAAATTTTTTATTAAATATAGGCTCTAATATAATATCTATAATTTAAATTATATAATATTATTTAATAATTTTATAAAAGCTTTCGTTTACTCCTTTAAATCTAGTTATAATAAATTTTAAAAAACTGTTCTAGAGCAGCTTAAAAACCAAAAAATCGATATTTAAATTTAAATAAAATCTATAATATAATTTATAAAAATTATATTTTAATTATAATAAGATCTAAATAAATACCTAAAGCGGTTTAATAATAATAATTTTAATATTTTTTATTAAATAGAATCTATAAAAGGTTTTAACTTATAAAAATAATCGAATATATATTCTAAAGTTTTTAAATATAATAGGCCTCGTATTATTATTTTATAAAAACTATTTAAATTTTTAAAAAAAAAATATATTTATAAGATTTAAATAAAATCTTATTTAAAGAACGTTTAAAATAAAAAATAAAGTATTAATATTTTATAAATAACGGTTAAATCTATTAAAAAAAGAGTATAATATAATATTAAAATAAGAGGTTCGTATAATAAAAATATAAATTTTATTTTTATTATTTTAAAAGTTTTATTATATAATAAACTAGCGGTATAAAAAATAATAAAAACTTTTTATCTTTACGCGTTTTTTATTTAAATCTTTTTTTTGTTATTATAATTATAATTTTTAACTATATTTATTTACTATTCTATAATAAAAATTACCGGCTTTAAAATTTTCTTCTCTTAGAAAATATTTAATTTATTTATTTTAGACTTTATTATAATAAAGTATTTATATTAATTTTAGTTCGTTTTATAGTTATAAATATTAATTAACGATTTTTTATTAAAATAAAAAGCTTTTTTTTATACTCTTTTTAATACTATAGATATTTATAGAGGTTTTATAGTACTAGAAATTTACGTTCTAATTATTAGAATATAAAATAAAAATTTTAAATTTATATAACTAAATAATAAGTTTAAAAAAAGCGTAAAATTAATATACTATTTAATATTTCGCTAAAATAAAAGATTAAAATATCTAATCCTATACTATAAATAAAACTAACTATTATTTTGTAAAATTTTAAAAGATTTATATCTATTATTTTATTTATTTTAAAAAAAATATATAAAAAAAAATCCGATTAACTTAATTAACCCGTTAAAAAAATCGAGGATTTTTTTAAAAATTTTAAATCTCCTCGCCTATCTAAACTATTTAAATATTTAAATAATTTTTAAATTATTTAAAAAATTTAAATATAAGCTTTTAAAATACTATTTAAATATTAATCTATAAAATCTTTTAAAATTACTCCTAAAAAAACTTTAAAGAAAATTATAAGGAGAAAAGCTATTAAAACTATTATAGCCTCTATTAATATTACGGCTAATAATATAAAAGAAATATAAATTTTTAAAGTATTATTATTATAACTATAGCTTTATATTAATATTTTATAATTTATAATATTTATATCTATATCTATTTTAAATAAAAAAATATTATTATTTTAATCTATATCTAAATAATAACTCGTTAAAGAATATATAACATTAAAAGATTCTAATCTTATTTATAAATTTAATAATATTAAATATCGCGAGTTAAAATTTATTAAATACCTAGAAATTATTATAAAATAACTATAAGCTAAATATTATATTTAATTTTAATTATACTTTATTTTTAATAATATTATAAAAATTATTTAAATAATTTAAAATCCAGAAATTATTTTTTATAATTAAAAATAAATAAAAAGCGAGTTATATATTAATTAAAACGCTTTTAATTAAAAGTATTAATTTATTATAAATATATTTCTAAATTATAAAAGGTTTTATTATTTATTATAATTACTAATATTTTATAAACTAAAATTATAGAGTATTTTAAAAAAAATATTATAAATATTCTTTTATAAAATTATAACTATTAAATTTTTATACTCGCGTTTATTAATTATTATTTTACTTTTTTATTTATTTATATTTTTTCTATTATAATATTAATAGTAAATATTATTAAAATAATACGCTTTTTAAAGGCTATATAATTTATATTTTTTAATATATATTTTTTTTATAAATAATATTTCTAAAAATTAATTATTATTTTTACTAAATATATTTTCTAATTTTATAGTTTATATTAAACTTATAACCGATTAAATTATAGATTATTATATAAAAGGCGATTATAAATATTCTCGCCTTTAAATTTTTAAAATATTTAGTAATATAAAAATATTTAAAAAATTTATTATAAAGGTTAAAAATTTTATTTATATTATAAAAAAAGTTAATTAATAAAAAAAAGGTCCTAATAATATTATAAAGCCTAATAATAACGAGGATTAGATTAAATTTAGTCCCGTATTTTAAAACGATATAATAGAAGCGATAAAAACGGTAAAAACTTAATAGTAGAGAAAGATCGCAATATTTAAGATAATATTAATAACCTCGATAGGTATATCGATATTTTTAGGCTTTAATAGTTACTTTTTATTATATATATATTTAATAATAGAGCTAGTTTTAGGTTTCGGAGCTTATAAAATATAATATTATATTTATAACTTATAAAGGTATATATCTACTATACGTTCGTTTAAAAAAAAACGAGAATAATAATTTACTTATTTATAATATTCTATTTACTAGTATTTTAATAATTTAATAAAAATATAAATAGGTAGATATCTATATAAATATATATATATATTTATTTATTATTTAATCCTTCTATTTATTTTTTTAAACGGCTGGAAATATATAAAAATATTATAAAGATACTATATCTATTATAGAAAAAAAATATTTTATAGAGTAAATATCTTATATAGGCGAGATTTTTTTTAATATAAGCGTAATTTTTATTTAACTTCTAGATAATTTTATTATAAAACTATAACTTTAAATAAACTTTTAATATAAATATATAAAGAGTAATTAATAGTAAAACTAAAATATACTATTTTTTAATATATAAAATAGGTAGTATATTAAAATAATTATACGATTCTATACTAATAACCGTCGAAAAATTTACGCCACTAGCTATTATAATTAATAAAGGGTATATACGTACGATATACGATTTTTATACGCTATTTATAGATTGTTAATAGCGCGTTATACAAAGCGCAAAACTGGCGTAGTATTAGTGGAAAATAATTTTATCTAAAGCGGCCCCTAAAGTAAATATCGTAGAAATAACTTTTAAAATATTTATTAAAAATTAATATCTAACTTTTATTATTACTCCGAACTAATATGTTCTTATAATATTTATTAGCTTTTTTTTTTAATAATTAGCTATATCTATATATTAATTAATTATAAAAATAGCTTTAAATTTGGATTATTTTTTTTTTTAAAAAAAGACTTTTAAAATTATCTAGTAGTAATTAATATAAAAGTTAACTTTTTAAAATATATAATCTAAATTTTATAAATATTTTTAATTTATATAATTACTAGGATATATTTTATAATTATTTTTAATATAAATATTAATAGTTTTATTAAAATCTAAAAAATAATATTATATAAATAAAAGGAATTCCCTATTAATAGGTTCTAAAAGTTTTTAAATATAATATATTTCGTTATTTATAATAAAAGGTTATAGTTTATAGTTAAAAATATAATAATAATCGTTTTAATATTTAATTAAAATAAATATAAAAATATTATTATAGCGCTAAATATTTTTTTAAAACTTTTTACTATAAAGTAATTATTTAATAAAAAAATTCTTTAAAAATTAATATATTTTTAAAAAAAATTTATTAATTTAATTAATTAGTTTTTTTTATAATAAAACTCGTATTTTATAATTAAAACTAATATATTTAAAATATATTTTTTAAATTAATATTTCGCGTAGTAATAAAAATAATTAAAGTATATTTATTCTCTAATATAATTTAATACGCTATAGAGTCTAATATAATAAAAATTTATTTTATATAATTCTAATTTATAATTAGCTAGTATAAATTATAATTTATTTTTTTATCAGCCCTATTAACTATATATAAACCCGGCTAGGTAATATATTAGATCCGGCTAACTAGATTTCTTTTAAAATAATTTCTTTTTTTTTATAAACTTTAAATTAAATTTAAAAATAATAGGTTATAAATAATTAAAAGAAATAAAAAGCGCTAATAATTAATTTAGGTTTATACTATAATTTCTTTTAAATAAAATAAAGTTTTTAAAAATACTATTATAGAAGAAATTAATTTTAAAATCTAAATTAAAGTTATTATTAATATTAAAATTAGAATTAAAATCTTCGTTTATTAAAAAAAAGGAAGGTTATAAATTACAATTTTTAATTATTTTTATTAAAAGCTATTTTTAATATATTTAAGATAATTTTTATAATAAAATAAAAACTATTATTTCTAGATTTTAATTAATATTTTTACAATAAAAAGGGTATATAATATATTAAAAATTTAATTTATAGATATAGTAATAGAATTATTTATAATTATCTATAAAGTCGAATTTATTAATATAGTATTTATATATTATAAAAGCGAGAGTAATAAAAACTAAAAAAATAAAATTATATTAAAAATAATAATTTACTTTAATTCGATTAAATATTTATATTAAAAATTTTAAAAACGTTTATTTTTTTTAAAAAATTAATTATAATTATTAAAAATATAAATCGATTATATTTTACTATAATATATATTATAAATAATATTATATTTATTTAATTTTTATACTAAATAAATTTTTTTAAAATTAAAATAATATTTAATATATTAATATTAAATATAATATTATATTAATACTATTAATATAATAAAAAAATCTAGAAATAATAAAATTAATAATAAAAAAAAGATTTTTTAAAAAAAAAAAATATATATTTAAATAATATTATTAATATAATAAAAGGTATTATATTAATATATAATAAAAAAAATAAAATAAAATTAAATTAATTTAAATCGAAATATATTAATATAAAAAGTTTTTTAAATTTAACTTATAAAAAAAAATATAAAAAATAAATAAAATAAAAAAATTATTAAAAAAACTTTATAATAATATTAATAGTATTAATAATATAAACTTCGAAAATAAAAAAAATATTTAAATATATTTAATATACTCTATAATTAAAGATATTTTTTATTATATTATATATATAATAATACTTTAAACTTGTAATTATATAAAATCTAATAGTTTTAATAATCGAAACCTTTAGAATTAAATTAACGGGATTTATAACTACGGTTATTCGATACTAACCGATAAAATTTATACTTATTTCGGGTCGAGAAACCGATAAGAAACGTTTTCTAATATATATATAAAAGAATTAATAATAAATTATTAAACAAATTATAATATTAATTAAATATTATATATTAAATTTATATATTTTAATAAATAAAATATAAATAAATTCTAGTATTTTATAAATACTCTAGTTATAAAATAAAATCCTTTTTTAACGTAAAATTAAACTAAAATAATATTATTAAAATAAATATAATAATTATATAAATTTATTATATTAAATTAATATTTTATTATTTTAAATATCGTTTTTATTCTAAATCAAATATAGTCGCTTTTTAAAAAATCCGCTGTTTATAATTTATAATTAAATTTTTTATTTTTAAAATAATTTTTATATAGTTTATTAAAAAAATTATTTTAAATTATTATTTTAATATAAAGCTTTATAGTTAATTATAAACTTTATATACTTTTTAAAAAACAATAAAAATTTATATTATTGCTTTTTTTTAATAATAAATATATTACCGTTTTATATTATTGAGAAAAACTATTAACTATTAGTAGATATCGGGTTTAAAATTATCTATATTAATTATATTATTATTTAAAAAAATATAAAGTTTATTTTTTATTTATATATAATATAAATTATTTTAATTAGTATTAATTTAAGTATTAGTTCTTATAATATTCGTTAGAAATTAAATAAAAATAAATAAATATAAATATATAGCTTTTATAATTAAATAAATAATAATATAATATCTTTTTTTTATATATATAATAATTATACTACCTGTAAATAAATATAAAAATCAAAAATCGATTAATTAATTACTTTTAATATAATATATTTTAAAAATATAATCTAATAATATTTTTTTTATTTAAAAATACCGTCTGGGCCTTTTATATATATAAAATACCTTATTAAACCAATATTAAAACGGGTACGCGCCAGTCTCGCTATAATTATAAAAGATTAAATAACTTTAATTAGATTTAAATTAAATTTATAAAATTCTATATAATTACAATTTATATAATTTATTCTAAGTATTTTTATATTATAGGCGCTTTTTTAATAATATAACTTATATTTTTATTGTATTATTTTAAATAAATTTATAATTTATAATATAGAAAATTATTATAAATATAACTTCAATATAATAAATATAATTATATATTACTAATTATTTTTATTATTAGTTTTATAAATTTAATACCGCAATTTTTATTTTAGATTATTTTTATTTTAAATATAATCGAGCTGCTATTTATAGTTTTAATTCTATTTTAAATTTCAGATTTTAAGATTAAATTTAAATTCTATTTTTTATTGAAATTATATATATAAAATACTGCTTGATTAATTAACTACTGGGCTCTACCCAATCTATATATAGATAAATCTGGTGGTTGGAAATATTCCTATACTAGTTTAATCTGATTAAATAAATAAAACTCTATTAAAACTTTATAAGAATACCTGTTTCAATATATTTAGCTGTCTATTATTTATATACTTTTAATACTTTTATAGAAATAATATATTACTAATATTTTAATATAAAATTAAAAGAAAAAAAAAA